>CM046834.1:5243010-5843010 GCA_025618425.1 Heliocidaris tuberculata
CCTCGGCTTTAAGCTAACTTATTGGATATTTTTGGTACATTTTTTTGGAATCATTTGGATAACATTTTAAGAAGTAGTTTCACCATTGCAACAGAATTTGGATGAAACAGCGACAGTGAAAATGAAAACAATAGTATTTCTTTCTCTGGTCGCGACGGCGGCAGCCCTGTCGTGTGGCACCTGCGAAAGGGAGAAGTGTCCGACACTCTCTTGTCAAGGCGGTGTAGTGGACGATGCTTGTGTTTGCTGCAAAGAATGTGCCAAACTTGATGGTCAATCTTGTGGAGGACCATTTAATAAATATGGACAATGTGATAGTGAATTAGTGTGCGAACTTATTGTAGCAGTTGGAGATTCATTGAACCCCGATGCTCATGGAATATGTCGAGGTTGGTATTAAAATCTCTCATTAATATTTGAATTTTAAATTTAATGACATAACAAAATATGTAATGTATCATTTAATTTTTGGATACATGTACATGATTATCACCAATCTTAATGCTTTTCATTATTTGGTCTGAAGTTAGACCATTTGAACAATTTGTTGCTTATTAGAACAATCCAAATAAAAATTTTGTCTTCATCAATTTATAATCTCAATGAAACATTTCCTTATTCCCTTAGATAATTCACATATTCTTTTTCTGCCTTTTTAACTAGAAAGTAGAATCTCTCACTCAATTTTTGCATGTGATTCACTGCCCCCACACCCACAAGAAAGACTGCCATCATGGCCATATTTTGTTAGTTGTTTAATGGTTAACCCATCCCTTTATTTCCTGTTAATTTTTTAATGAACTTTCAAGAGTTAAATGTTTGGTTCAATTCATCATCTTATTGTCAGATTAGGGCTAAAATATCTTTCTTTGCCCATCATCCAAATAGTCTCTCTAATATAGGAAAGATAATCAAGCTATTCTCATTCCAAAATAATAAAGTACTGTTCATACATGTATTATCTTTATTTCTTTATAAACAATTTGTAGGGTTTCTTGATATATTCTGAATTTCCTGAAGTACAGGTTTAGTTCACTGTGACTTTGTAAGCTTGTTTCTTGGGGTTATGAAATGTATAATTGGATCTAGACAATGATTTCTCAGTGTAAAGTGTACTCAAATGAATTTGGACATGGGTATTGTACAGGTATTGTGCAAACTGTGCCAAAGGGAGTAAAGCACCATTGATAAAAAACTTGTTCTGTTCTACACAGTGCACAGGGGCGGCGCTACAGGGGGGGCAGAGGGGGCGACCGCCCCCCCTATGATTTTTCAAGTAGTGAAAAAAAAAAAAGAAAAAAGAAGAAAAGGAGGAAGAAAAGGGAAGTAAAGGGAAGAAAGAAGAAAGAGGAGTATTAAAAAGAGAGGTCTTAAACATATAACTCTATATTACCCCCTATTATTTAATGGAGAAAAAATGTGACGTCATCTTTAGGTCGTCTTGCCCCTCCTATCAAAATACCCTGGTGCCGCCCCTGACAGTGCAGATAATCTGCTAAGTCTTGAATAAATAAAGAAGTCAACACATATCTTCATCTTGCCATTACAGATAAGTAGGTTAATGAACTAAAAAACAGTTTTCTAGAAGAAATGTATTGTCATTGTTGGCTGAATGGACAGAAAGCATACATGTAGAATTAAAGGTAAAAATAAGATTATTGGACATGATGTTTACTGTACATAGCTAATTTGAATAAAATGTAATGTACTGTTCTTTATTAAAGACTTTTGCAGGTGTATTGTATAATGAATATAATATTTTTTTTAACACATTAAGTTGCACACTGTGTTGTAACATAATTTAAACTTAATTTTGTATCATTTACTGATCATGGAGTGCAGTAACTTCAGCAGGTAGTCTGCAGATCTTTTGGATGGTACATGTATTCATAGACATGCTTATGTTTCTTTTCAACTGGCTTGCCTCGGAAAGAATGAGGTGAATTCACTTTGGAGCACAGCATGTACTTAACACAAAGATGTGAATATCAGTGAATAGAGCCGTGGACTACCAGTGGTGAATAGAAACGTTGATAATCACACAGGGCAAAGGGCATTTACTCCATTTACATGCCTGTCTGTTGGCGTAGTTTGACATCAGTGAAGCCACAGTCCTCACATGTGCATTGTAGGTTAGCAATCAGTTTAAGATTGAGGAATGTGTTCAAAGGTAATTGTTAGGCAATCTGGTAGGTTTCAATATGTGAGATCATACTAGTATGTGACTGACTGTTGAAAAGATTTAGCTTACAAGCTACATACATGTATTTGCAAGAATGTACAGATACAATCTTCTCATTCTAAATCCAGAGAAACTCATTAAATAATAGGACTGCAAGTATACTCATATTCACAGAATTTTTAGCAAATTCTTGATCTTCTTTCCTCAAAAAGAAGAAAACTGCCAAATGAGTAAATGATTTCCAGGGGAAGACATGAATTATGGCAGTAGAACTTGTCATGCAAAAAAACAGTCTGCTCACATGTTTTAATAAATATCTGACACTGCAGAGATGCTGGTATATAGCACAGAATGGAAAAAAATGGAAATAAAAATGTTATACAAATGGGAATTGTACAGGTACATGCATGTATGCCTACATAGATTGCATCACAGATATACATGTATGTAGGCTTAGACAAGTGATCCAAGATCATAACACAAAAGCAATGTTTGAAGCAATTTCTTAAGAAAGACAAATTATTGAATTAGAAATTGATAAGGATAGGGTCAATACTATTAAAGATCATTAAATAGATTTTATATAATCAAGTCTGGAATTATGATAGAAACAATATATTTGTGCATTCTTGATGCTATACATTTGAATAATATGTTTCATTTTATAACGCACATATCATTTAAACAAACATGTTTTTACAGCTCATTGAAACACAGGTTAATATCATGGCACCATCTTTGAAGTCCAAAGGCAACATTTACAAATGGGGTTTGATATACATGTCTAAAAGAGAAATCATCAAAAGAGATCAGGTATCAATGAAATATGTGCTCCGAGCTGTCAGAAGTTTGCTGAGAAGTTATTAATTATGACAGGGATGCAGCCGGCGAAGCTAAGCATGTGTAACAAGATAATTGAAGGGACTCTTTGCCTGACCCAGAAAGGTGTAAGACTAGCGGTGTCTGAGCCCTCGGTATGGAGGACAAAGTTAATGAGTCTTGTCGACCCCATCTATTCTACATCACATCAGGAAATCATCAGAATTTAATCAAAAAGTCCATCTTGAATGCATGTTGGTTATTGCAATACGAACATTAAATAGGTAAATGTATAGGATCTACTACAGTATTTTAGTAAAATATTTCATGCACAGAATTGACAAATATTGAGATGATCTCCTATTCACGGATGAAGCATGTTTTAAAACTTTCAGTGTGTGACTAAATTATTTGGTTTCCCAGTACTGTAAATTAGGGTAGTGAAGAAATGCACAGAGTAATAACAGGGATGCCACTTTTCAGGTGAAAGCCTGAATTCAGGCCCAAGCAACTTTTTTTCAGGCCATTCTAGAAAACACATTTTTGGGGGGTACAAAATGGCTTATTCTAGATGATTTTCAGGCTTTCATAATCCCTGTAATGAGCAATTTACATTTGCAGCTCTCTGGAAAGCTCAATAAAACTTGAGTAAATGAAACAATAAATACATAAACGAGAAGTACAGGGATATTGAAGTTGCCTTAGGTTTTTTTTTGTTTTTTGGGGTTTTTTTGTGAAGAACTTTGTGATCATCTTCCAGGTATCTTAAGGTAATCAGAATTAATGGTTTATAATGTTTTACATGTATGTTACATTGTATACATGTACATGTGCACTGTACATGTATTGTACACACATGTACATGTACACATTTGGGCCCAATATGTTTGATAAACATGGCTTTCACATGTATGTAGAAAACAGTCTGGTGGTATGATGTAGTACATGTAATGTATATAGGTCTGATAGTAGGATTAAGAGGGTTGATTATGCATAGAGCTTTCCAGTATATTTAGGACAACAAAATGAATTATGTACAGTACATGCATAATTTTTGGGAAGGTGAAAAAAACAGAACCTATCTGTATTAGGCCTACATGTACTTACATGTATCTTAGAATGAAAATGGATAGCTTGCAACACCTTTTGATAGTGTACAGATCTTCTGTATTGTGTAAATTTGGTAAAGGGTATATGTAGTTTACCAAATGGGCATGTATATTCTATCTTGTGTACGGCTTACAAAATTACATTCTGTTGAAATTAGGGGGAAATCTGTCTCCTCCCAGGAATTGGCTAATTTTTCATTGGACAGATATTTGCTGTGTACACATGCAAACAAGCTGCAAAATTCATTGAGGCTTACAAGACAACGTAGGTTAACATTGATTCTACATGTACATCTCAATTTTAGTGATTATCTGTCATTCAGAATGAAAGCAAGTTATTTTTAGATACCGATATGTCCACGAAATCTATGTAAAGAAACCTAGTAAACTAAGGCAATGTACATGTACATTGTGTAAGGGAATATATGTATAAAAAAATTGATAAGTAAATTGTGACTGATTACATCAATCTTTTTTGTTGAAAATTTAAATTTAGTATATGATTTATATATTTTTCTTTCTTTTTGAGGAAGGGCCTCTTTTCTGTTCAGTAGTGAGATTGGAATGATGACATCTGAATCTAAATATATACCTTTATACTATGTATTTCCAATAGAGGGGTGTAAATTTTGGTCTGTTGGAAAATTGAATTCCCTAACTTATTATTGCATGGCTTACAAAACAATTTGTCCTCAAGTACAACACACTGGCAGATACAATGTACATGTAGGTCTCAATTCAATTACTTTTTAGAGAACTCCACTGTGGTTCACTTTAAAGGCATTGATTAACTTTGCCCAGGATTGAAAAAAAAAATCACTGTTCCAGCTAATGCTGTAATCATAATTGCAAACCTTTAGCTCAGACAGGAATCGCCTGAGTTTTATAAGCTGATCGGTCGTTTATATATCAAGATATTTACGATTGAACATTGATGTCGGGATAGAGTACCACCGAACCCTAAAGAACTCTTACGGTTGGCATACCTCGCTCTATCACAGAATGCTGTACGGGCTGGAAACCCGCTCTGAAATCGCCAAGCGCTGGTGCTTGGTTTTTGTGACTTGCGCTAGCGATTGATCGTGATTTTCTATTTTTTAGGATAGTAAACGGGTTCCATTTTCTCTCATACTTTCACATATCCTTAATTATATATGTAGTTAGAGGACTGCACACAATTCACTGGCATTTGAGCTGATTTTACAATTTTTCACAAAGTTAATCAATCACTTTAATGTCTTTTGGCATCTGATTTTTGTAGATCTACATGTAGACATGCTGCCTCTCAGTGAATAGAAAAAATCATTCTAATTACAGGGCATTAGTATTGATTTTTGTGCATGTAATTAGGGGAAAGTGTCATAGAATATATCGGTCTCAATGCATAACATTTGAAAGTGTTATTCTGGTAAGCCACATGGATGGATCAATACACATCAACTACTGAGGGTTTCATATTGTTGCAGCAGATAAATAGGCCTAGCAAACTCGATATACATGTAACAAAAAGAATTGGGGAAAAAAAGTGTTGTGTGATATTCACTGCACTTGCCTCATACATGTATGTACATGATAAGAAGAGGCGCTACACAAAGTCACAGGAAAATCAGTTATTAATTATTTGAAACATTTGATTGTAGTATTTTATGTATTCTTTATTCAGTGCTGATACATTTACATGTATATGTACATATATGCATCCCATCCTGAGTCTGCATATTCTTCTGAGAAAGTTCATTTATATAGTCTTGATAAAAAAATACATACATATAACGAACGATAAGCCCATTAGTTTTCATTTAAATTATAGTTATCGTGGGCTTAGAATTTCATTATAAAATGGGTTAGGTGTGAAAGTTCCACTGGGGGCAACAGCTGAAAAGACGGCAAGTTGATTGATCAGGGAAGTGTGAAATGGGAGGTTACAGGATCGATCTGGAGACCTGAGAAAGTGAAATAGGCTTGTTATTTACCCCAACAGTCAGATGCATGTTGGCCAGGCCGGGCATCAATTTTAATTTTAAGTGCAGAAGAGTTGATTCATGGTAATAGAAAAGAATTGCCTTGATAATTTATTCAAATTTATTGATTATAGGTTGTTATTGAAGCAGTCCATTCACCATTGTCAGATCTTCTAAGGCTGCTCATTTGCCTGTTGCAGGAACAAATCTTCGTCAGTCATAGTATGAACTACAAGTATAGGGCCAGTTATTGTGGCTGATATTCAAGCTGGGTTTCAGCTTCACAAAAGCTTCACAAATAAAAGAGTCTGTGCTTCCAGACTAGTCCATTATCACTCTTAAAAGGAAAAAAAAAAGGGAAGTTCTATCCTTGTAATGAAAAAGGAAATGTAGATCTTTGCACTTAATAAATGGGAGAGTTTTGTATGCCAGAATTGTGACTAAATTGCTAATTACTATAGAGATCTCATTGAACAATTACAAAATGTACAGTACTCTCTTTTCCCCCATTTTTTTGAGCTGTATTTTATCCATGTCTCTGATTTGTCTGTTCTTCTCACTTCTATAACACCCCTTTTAAACAAATATACTGCATGCATGTACTTTTATGTAGGCTTACACTTGTCATGACTGAAACACTTTTTAAAGTCAACATTCCTCTGAAGATGCACTCATGAAAGAGATAACATGACACACATGTTTGTATTAGTTCCAGGTTGGAAAAGGTAGTTATTGAATTACATTGAGTATTATGGATGGTACATATCAGTCCAATAGACCAACAGCCAACAAAATTGATAACATTTTTCAGATGAATCCCCAGAACAGTTGTCAGAAGGCCCATGAAATTGACATGTCGATTTTATGGGCTGTCTGTCTCATGGGATGTTGGTATTGTGGGCTGCCATTTGTGGAAGATGTCACCCTTTCAAATATGATTTTAAACTTATTCATGGTATGAGGAAAAGAGCATGTCAGTTTTCTCTTTTTTTTTTCACTGTCTAATGGCTTCCTTCATTCTTTGCATCTCTTGCAATCCAGATGTGCAGAAAACAGACTCGGATGTAACCGGCTCTTTTACAGAGTCCTCTCAGGACAGCCAAGACTCTAGTTACATCCTAGAGTGTGAGATCAAGTCCTTCTCGGGGTGCAACCTAGTCAATGAGAAGTGCGCCTGCAGTGAGAATGTGCGTACCTGCATCAATCCCTTCCAGTTTGCTGACCTGGTTGAGTGTCGCCAAGTGGTGCGTGTCCAGAATGGATCCATCATACCAGGTAAGTCTCGGGCACATACTGAGAATTGGGTGTGAGTTGGTGTTGTGATTTTCCTTGTGGTACCCTCTGGGTCAGTGACTCAGAAGTGCTCAGCTGTGAGTGGGTGTAGATGATCTGCTGATGTTCACTGGGTTGTTAGGACGTTCTGTAAGCCTACATGTACTTGATACATTACAGTACATATGCTTTATAATGGTATAGTTCTTGGCTGTGAGTCAGTGATGTTTCTGGTGGTATCCATTGGGTTTGTGAAACATAGATTTGACCATATTACCCATCATACATGAAGGTACAGCATAGGCCAAGAGGAATAGGTGATTGGCCATGATTGGTGATGAGTGTGTGTTGCCAAGAGTCCTCCATTTCCATGTGTCTACAGGTAAACATTTATGCTGTGACATGTTTGTGAAGATTGAGAATTGAAGCTTGTTAAGATTTAACTTCTGATCGTGAGAATGATAACATAGAACTATAAGATGAGATGATGTGTTGGTCCAAGTATTTAAGTGTGATGTGGCAGTTGATTAAATATTTTTATTTGTGTGTTTTTCCTTACTACTTGAAGGTGAATTTAAAATCAAAGTAATATTATAATGACAAGAATATGTAAAGCTGCACATAACAAGCAACATTAATTAGTTGCTTTCATACATATGTGAGTGACTGAATCCATAGAGATTCTGAAGTACTACATGTAAATGTACATGTAGGTCTCCATGAACCATAAACTGAGAAGGCCAACTGTTTCACTTTATATGGAATTTTTATGTTTACATCAGTATGAATGAATAAATCTAAAGATAGGAGCATGAAAAAGATGGTAGTGTTAAGTTCGCCAAGAAGTACATGTATTTTGTAGCAAGAGATTTGTATTCAGTGTGACTTATTTCCATGGGAGAGTAAGTGTGAAAGAAAGTAAACATGATTGTGAATGAAACCATTTTGGAATATATGGAACAAAGAAATGCTTGTTTTGGGACATCAACTGCCTCTTCATTCTTTGATTTCTTTCTTCTTGTCTTGCATCCACTTCAATCTTCCTATTCTTCATAACCTCTGAATGGTTTGACATCAAAAGTGGTTGAATGGAGAAGAGAAGAGAAGAAGCACTGGGCTGATGATTAGCCTTGTTCATACATGTATCCACCACTTACATGAACCCATGAAATAGATGTTGGTGCTGTTTTACTGATATTTTTTTACCTGGGCGAGTTTTACCAATAGTGTCAGGCTGTCAGCCATCAAATATGAACTGGTACCACCAGATAATTTGGTATTTTGCTTGCTGCTATATTACATTTTTTCAGCTTTTACCTTGCTGGGACCTAGTAAAAATACAATATTATTACTGCTGCCAGGCAGATACATGTATGAACTATGAACTTTGCTGCAAAAAAAGAAGTATAGATTGAAGTCTGAGGGTCTGACCCTCATCAGAAATTTGCCATGCATGCTAGGCTATTACAATGCAAGAAGGTAATTATCATTCGAGGTGAATGCCATTATTATTTATTGTTGATGCAAATACATGTACATGTATGAATGAGGGCACACAGAGGAATGAAATGATGTTTTGGTATTGTTGCATTATTGCCTCTCTAATATGAATGATGGCTAAGGAAAAACGCTTGCCAACGATGTACATCGGAGGTATTGTGGTATTCGTAGATACATGTATGAACAGGGCTTTGGTTTATATTCCAGTATAGCTTTGTCCAGGGACATGGTCCTTTGTTTGAGACAAGACAACTCTATCTCTGGGGCTCATTTTGATCGACAGTAAAGGTTAGCCTTTCTTTAAGTGATAGGCAAGAGGTCAGAGCAAGTCTTCCTCTTACTGAACGGAATAGAGATTCTCTCCAAAACTGTCTGGGGATTTTTTTTTCTATCCATAATGAATGGATCAGTGGCATTCAATCCAAACAGTGAGGTAAGTTATTATATTTTTCTCTTTGAAACCTTTATCCTTCCCAAGCTTTGTTTGCAGTGTAACAAGAATTTGCAAAGTGATGCAAAGCTGCTTTTGGCATTTTAATCAGCTTGGAATAATTTTACGGCTATTGCTTCTCTACAATATTAGTGTAAACCGGTAGTATGGTTGTTAAACAAATCTGAGTGATGTGTAGCCATTTTTAAATGCAGACAGTGCTAACACATGCTGTAAATGTCATAAATGATTGTCTTTTGAGTGGGAATTGCAGGTGGTTTTAAGCTAGGGAAGGTACAGGTTAAGTTGACTTCGGAAACCCGATACACAATAAAGATTTTCTTGTGTAATGACAGGAAGTGGGTGCATCCCTGATGCCTATCTGTCAATAAATCTTCACTGAGCTGCACTCATGCTCATGGACTACTTCAATAGAAGATCAATGGTGGATGAAAAGATCCCTGAGAGACACCCTTTGTTTCAGGATTGTTGGGTATACATGTACAGTGGCCATCACAAGGCTCATTGACGAAATTCAATCCCCCAATTAACAACTGCGCAAGAAGCAAAGCATGAAGTGCTCTTAGTTCTGCCCAATCAGCCCATAGCTTCACTGCCTTTCATGCATGCAGAAAGCAGTCTTGTATTCAGGTTGAAGGACCAAAGACAAGACTGCTCCCAGTTCAGGAGGATACATTCCCTCAGGAATTAGACATGCATACGACTTGATTCACTTATTCGGAAAAAAATCCATAAAACCGCAAAAAATATTTTTCTGTAATCCTTGTGGACAGGAAATTGTTCAACAAATTTAGGTCATTATTTTATGCCATTGCCAATAAATAAAGAAGTAAGCATAAAAAAGAAACATCAGCTCCTTATACTGCATTTCCTAACTGCAGTAGTTTGATGTCATTTTAGCGGGGGAAGAACCCAAACCGCAAGAGAGGTTACCAATTCTAACCCACTACTGCCCTGTCACTAACAGTTGCATCCATGTTTTGTTTATGACTTGAATATGAGAGATAAGTTTTTGATATTTCCTTCATATTTGTGTGTATATCATTTCAAGCTTTGGGGACCATGTGCACACTTGGTTGTGTTTCTGGAGATGACATTTCTCTCTGGTGCTGTCATCATCGGTTGCTACGGATATCCATTATCATCAGGACATCTGTATTTTATTTTCAAGATGGGAGGAGCAGTGCAACAATAAACTGATGATGTAGCAGGCAGAGTGGCGACTCATTCCAAAAAAAAAAAGAGAGTAGTTGAGAGAAATTTAAGGATATTGCCTTTTTAAGAGCCAGAATTGTATTAATTCTGTATACAAATGATATGAGTTAATGTCCTTCTCACTCTCTGCCAATGAAGAATATGGAAAGCTAAAGCTTTCCAGAAATTAGACATTGCATTATTAAAGTAAGCTTTCTACATGGTATTTATTAACTGACCCATTGTCATTAATTTGATTATGTGCAATCAACAAATTGGAATCTGCAGACTGAATGGAAAAATCATGGAAAATCATAGAAAACCTTTCTCACATGAAAATTACATGTACTGGGCCCTCTTGCATAAAAAGTTGCGATTAAACGCAAATATGCGATCCTGATTGGTTGAAAATTGAGTTGCGTTTAATCGCAACTTTTTATGCAAGAGGGCCCAGGTAACTCTGATTTTTGCATTATTTCCTCTTTTAAAATTAAGTGACAGATATATGACAGGTTTTCAAAATTGTTAATGATATTCATATTTCATTTCAGCTTGTCTGATAACACTAGTACCCATTTTATTTTCAAGAGAAATCATCATATGGGAACAAATGTGGAAATACAGGTGTTAATAGTCCTGTTCATTCCTGTCATAAGATATAGGCCAGAAGGTTTTGTAGGACCCCAAGTTAGCGCTAAACAATGCTAAAAGTCACTTTGAAATTTTCATGAAATAGTCAAGCATTTCATTACAATCTTTATAGGTTAAGCACAGCCATTGGCCTGAGCTTTAAACACATGTTTTCTGAGATTGGTAGGATTTGAAGAGAGAGTGAGAAAGAAATAAGAGAAGACAAAGACTATTTAGGATGGTACTTAGCAAATTCTTGAGCCAACAAGTGGCATTCCTTTGTATTGTTCAAGTAGAGAGAAAGGGAAACTAACTGCACCATGTTTGTTAAGATTCTTTTTACTTTCACTCTCTGTTGATTGTGTTTGAGATGACAAAGTTAATGGTAAGTGGGAGATAATTGAGCAACAGTGTAAGCTACATTGTTTATCGTTGTGAGAAATCAGAGAATAATGGTTGCGTAGTTTAAATCAAAGTTCCCCAGAGCTGTCCTCCCTATGTATATAAAATAAATGGAAAGTACTGGAAGCACTGCAAATGTGCAGTTGCACCCCAAATTCTGTTGATAGTCAACTTAAAGATGCATTAAAACTGCATTTGAAAGCTGTCATGTGTATTTGGTACAGTAACCAGAAGAAAACATATTTTAAACAGATAATCTATATTTTTAAAAATCAGAATCAGTGTCCTCTTTATTGGAAAGGGGAGAGAAATTAGCTTCATAAGATACAATGAAAAGATGCCTAGACTTTACATTGTCACATGAGAGGTTTTGTCGATCACCAAGGTCTTTTGACAGAGGGGTGTCAAATTTAACTGACCAACACCTTTAGAAAGTTGAGAAACCCAATCCCATTTATGAAAGGTGTTACATAGCTCTATTCAGGGAAATAGCCCATGAAATGAAAAGGCCTTTGAAGGCTTATCCCAGCCCACTCACAGCAGGAGAACCAACAAAAGATCAAACACTTTGGGAGGTCTTGGTCTATTCCAGGTCCAAGTTCAAAGATCAAGATAATCCCCTTAGCTCATTTTTGATCCTTGTTCCTCCCTAAAACCCTCTTGACTTTTAATCTGGGGGTATCACTGACTGGTTAATCTCAAATTAACCCCCTTTCATGCCTTTCACCTCCAAAGTTTATGGATGTGAACCCCAATTCATTCTTGGACCCTGGATTGAGTATTATTTGCTACTGTGAATTAGATTATCTTCATTGATCTTGGCCTACAATTATAAACCCTATCAGCTTTTTGTTGTGAATAAGACAACTGTCTTGAAGTAAAAGGTGTGAATGGTACATGCAGTAATAGACATGTACATGTAAGTGTGTACCTTCTAGCATTTCTTCGCCCTGCATTTTGTTTTTCACCAACATTTTGTTTCAGCCCCAAATATCCTTGTAGTGAAGAACTATAGAACTATATTGATATTCAGCCTTAGAAAGATTTTTTTTTACATACATGTAGGCCTATACTAAAGTTCTCTTACTGATTATATTGTATGTACATCAACATAGCTGGGGGGGGGGGGTATGTGCCCCCAGGTGCCCCCCATGAAAAATCCAGACCCATTGGCAATTTAGTGATCTGCCCCATTTACTGTCCCATTGTGCCCTCAACTTCCAAAGCCATTAATTAGCATGCAGAATATTGTTCATGCCTCTAGTTATGTACATGTATTTGGGTGTAATATCAAGGAGTTATCTCTGTGACATTAGCTACGTGTTTCAAAACTTTAAGTTAGCGAAACTTTAAGTTAACAAAACAACGACCCACTAACCACGACGAGGGTTCACATGGGCCCGAAACAACAATGCTCGTTGTTCTGAAACTACAAGCCGAGCGATCATCGTTGTTAACAGCGGAAGTATGATACCAATCGTGTGTACAGAACACATACAGTTCCTATGTTCATAATTTGTGCGAAAGGTATGACCTGGAAGGTTAACATGAACAGAGGTCCATCATAAACTACGAGCTTGCGAAACTTAAAGTTCATTCCGTTCACATGGTCCGAAACTGCGACGGAGGACCACCTGCTGCTCGTGATTTCAGCGTTTTAAACCACAAGCTCGCTTGTGATTCTAGAACTACAAGTAAACTTAAAAGTTTCTAAACTACGAGTTCATTCATACGGTCTGAAACTACAAGATAACTACAAGTTAACCTTAAGTTTTGAAACTACAAGCAAAACTTAAAGTTTAGCTCCCATCGTGTGAACCTGACTACTTGGTGTCATCATGTAATCCTACTTTATCATGCAATGAATGAAAGTTTGTACCAGATGAGGGCTGATACTGCATCTGGTGTAGAGAGGAGTGTAGATTGGATGGGAGGAGCTTGTACATCATTGGATGAAGGGTGTAGGCCAGGATCCCTGCTGGGGTATGCCATCTGGCCCTCTTGGGTTCCTGCTCTAAAGGTCATGTCAGGTCACCCCTTATTTCGACACAAATTGAAAAACAAAACTTGTTAACTCCATACATTATGTACAGTTTTGTGAGCCTCTTTTGGATGTCTGCATTTTCTGTTGTGACCCTGAAATTTTGGCACAAACCAAATATAGTTCTTCGAATAGTGCATTTTATTTATTTCTCTGTTGCTTTGTGGACGTATTTCATGTTGTGTATATTGTTGACAATTTTGCAGATTTCTGTTCATGCCAAGTTTGTGGTGGTGCTTTATGCATTATAGCATCAAAACATAACTCACCAACTGCTTTTGTTTCATTTTACTTGATGTTTTTGTGGCCCTTTGATACTATTTAAGAACCAGTGTAGCTCAAAATGGTGAAGCCTACATTATTGAATAAATGATAATTTCATGACAAGGGTCTGTATTTATGCTATATTACAAATGGGCAACTATGAAATACGAGGGCACATACACAATGTTTTCTTCCAAATTATATGTGACGTTACATGCGTTCTAACTCAGATCTTGATTTTTCAAGTCTTTAATGTTTGCATGCATGGTATCTTCCTCATGAGAACTCTCAAAAAATACCGTCACTTCACAAATGTCACTGACATTGTCGCTATTCCTAAGTTGGGAGAGACCAGATGGGAATTGGTTTCATTTGAACAACCACAGACCACTGAAATGCCAGCATATGCCTGACACATTAGGCAGTAGTTGAGATTATTTAATAATACAGTGATTGGTTTTTCAGGTCAATTGCCTGCACCTGACACCTGTGTTAAAGCTATTAGTAAGACCCAGTAAATTCTGTCATATTTTAATGCAATATGCCTTTTCAATTTCCATTGTTGATTTGTTTTCAAATGGGGTAATCTCAGAGAAATAGAAAATTAGAGGACTTCAACAGGTTAATTTTCTGTAGTAAACAAAGTAAATAATTGTAAATAGATTTTTAGAATTATCTGATGTGAATCACATAATGGAAGTTTTGACGTTTCCTATTAAACACTGTGAAAGATCTACTTGGTGTCCTTACTGTACATACTTTTGTTGAAAATTTGGGTCAGAAACATGACAGAAATGTAACTGATTATATTTTCTCTGGAAAGGAATTATAAGAAAAATGTTATCTTTCTAAATTATGTGTAGCTATTTCCGTTTTTTTAACAAATTCTTTACAATGTACCATATTTTTCCAGTCATTTTATTCAATCACAATTCCGTAATATAACTATGCACTCTCCTCTACTTGAAGAGCATTACTCAGATGCATAAAATGATCTATTTGGGTTTTAGTATGCTAGTGTGCGTGTGTGCGTTTCATGATGCCTACCAGACCTTGTAAGATTTAGAAACTAAAAAGGTGGAAATTGGGAGAGTGCTAGTTGTGCAGATGTAGCATTATTTGTTAGCTATGCTAATTAATACATTTGGTCATCAAAAAGCTCCCATGAAACTAGTGGCTTGAGAAGGGTTTCCAGTCGTTGATTTTGTCCTGGTTTTTATCCCTTAGTTGCTTTTCTGCTTCACAAACTCACAGAACCAGGTGATTATCAACAGTTAGAGCCTAATCCTGAATTAAATGGCCTTCTATTGAAAGATAAACTCAAGGAATGGGATTAAGGCCCGCTGATCCTCTTATAATGGAAATGGGCCTTATAGTGCTGGAATGGAAGGTGATTGGATTGAATTCATCTATTCATCAAACATTTTAAAGAAATTTACTACATGAAATCATCTTAGAAGAGAAATTTGAAATTGTGACAGACAGTACCGTAAGTTTTTGACCAAGTAGCGTTGACTTTTCCTTAGTTTCTTGTGTATATTTTGTATACAGTTTTTAAATTAAATTTTAAAACAAATCTCAAAATTATTTAACTCTCACAAGCCATTGGATCTTATCCAAATCATGATTTGTTACATTTACACCCCTCAGAAATCAAATGTACAACGGACTTTCTTCTATAAAGCATGTGTGCAGTATTGTAGTTTCTGGTCATTGTGATCATATTCATTTTGTGGACATCTATAGGCAAACTCCAAGATGTCATTTCCTGGTGATCACTGCATAAAACTTTGACAGGTAGGCTTTTTAACACTTGCAAAATTTTGCTTAGTCCCGTACTATTGGTGGGGCTAAACTAGGATTTAGCCCCACTGATAGTACGGGACAAAGTGTAGCCCACTTTCAGTTCACATCGCATTTTACCAAAGTGAGCTAACTTCACTCTAGTGCAAGATTATTTTAGCCCTGGAAAAAAGCAGTGGGCCTAAACGCTCTGGCTAAGGAGATAGTACGGGACTAAAACTGCAAATGAGAACAGCAAAATAAAATAGTCCAGGGTGAAGGATAGTACAGGTCGAAAAAATCAAGTGTGAAAAGCGAAAGGGTGTACATGTACTAGCAAACACATACACACACACACATTTTTTTTTTTTCTTTTTTTTTTTTTTTAAATCACACACATGCACACTCTGGTATCAATATGCCTATAGCACTTCATTTATTTGATGTACGAAAAAAGAGCAATGTAGATAAAATGCCTTGCTCAAGGGCATAAGTGCCGCGCCGGGGATCGAACGCCCAATCCTCGCATCTCCAGTCAAGCGCCTTAAACCACTGGACCACGGCACCTCCACACACACACAAAACAAAAACAGAACAAATGGGGGAAATAGCAGAATTGGATCATGTCCTGGTATTTACATTTTTTAGATCTCTCGTTTGCTGATCATATGAAATTAAAAATTTCAGTTGAAGAAATATCATCATTCATATGTGAGTAGGTGACGAATTCTACTTCTCTACATTGTGCATGAAATGAATCATGAAGATAGGGGTACTCCAAATAGAAACAAGGTTAACTCATAAGGAAAGGAGATGTAGGGGTCATTCTGACAGCCCAGGTGTTTGGAGTATTGTATGATTGATGGCAAAGGTTATAACCAGGTGATATAGATAATTTAAATGGCCCATTTCCCTCCTTCATTTTCATTCCAGTGCAGTCATGCAACCTTTCAATACATAAGGGCAAATAGTCTTCATATGGGGGGGGGGGGGGGGATAGCAGGGCAGAGGAGAGGGATTACACTACAGAGAGACAGAGGGAGAGTGAGAAGGGGAGGGGATAGCACATAGTGAAAGGTAGGGAGAGGGAAAGGGAAGGGGCGAGTGAGGATCATGACAGGGGGCAGGAGCGGGAGGTAAGGGAAAGGACAGTACTAGAAATATCCTCAGTTATTTCATTTTGTATGGAATAAATGCACTTTTGACTTATTTAGCAATTGAATGGTGTCTCTACTTTGCTTGAATTGTTCAAAAATCAACCTTTTTGATAATGCTTATTACAAAGATAGGTGTGGAAGTGTTTGAGATCATGAAACACAGTATCATCTTTTGAGAGCTAGAAGGGTGTTAAGTCTATGTGAAAGCGTGTGTGTTAATGCCCTTCTGGCTCCCAGCAGATGATATGGAAGAACTGACCAGATGAATGATGGGAGACAGATATGACAGAAATATCCAATGATTCATGTACTTGGTATTGTCAGTAATGAGAATCTAATCCAAGCTTCTCTATGGGGACTTTGCAAATTAATCATCATGTCTCATAGATTGATATTGTTCAGCTTTCAATTAACATTCCCAACTCACTGGAATATATCTGGAGACCCTATTCATATCACAAAAATGAGCAAGATGAACTCTGACTGAGCCTCTGCCATCCCCACTGTTCATATCACCTGGAAGTTTCCTCTTTTTATCTTGGTCCCTTGACAACAACGTTCAGAGAGGAGGAGAGTTTGTGGTGGGGGGGGGGGGGGGGGGGGTTAAAGGGGAAGTCCATCCTGAAGCAGAAAAATTAAAGAAACAGATCAGTGAAGGTTTGAGCAAAATATAAAAAATGAGGAATTTTTGAATTTGTAATCAATCAAACACAAATTAGCAACTCTGTGACGTATCTTGCGAGCTCCTCTCCCATTTGCCTGTATCACCCAAAATCATTAATTTCCATTTTCTGTAAAGAAAATATTCAATCATACATGCACTTTAGATATTATCATTGCTCATATGTTTTTACACAAAGCCTGTTCGAAACAAATCTATGCCTTCATCAAAGCCCTAAGAAAAAGAAAATTTATGAAATTTTCTGTACTGTGCAAATGGGAGAGGAGCTTGCAAGATAGTCACAGAGTTGCCAATTTGTGTTTGATTGATTACAACTTCAAAAATTTATAATTTTCTTATTTCTTATCGGATTTTATCTGTTTCTCTCTTTTTTCTTATTTTATTCAAATTAACTTAATACCAGGGTGGACTTTCCCTTTACAGAAAATAATAGAAAGAGATCCTAGGTACAATTGGAATAGCCAAATATTTTACATATCGAAAAGCTTACTTTAAAAAAAAGAACAGTTCCATCTAGTGACCAGTGGCCAGAAGGACTACATACATGCCTGTACAAGCTTATTTAAAGGGATGTCCCCCAGGTCCTGGGAGCAACTTTTTCACTCCAAAAACAAAAAGGTGCTCATATTTATTAGGCACTGTTTCCGTAAAATATTATCTGACAAGCACCAAAAAAATAGTAAAACCAATGCTCACATTCTTTGGTGCCATTTCACTAAATAAACAAAATGACAAAAATTAAATACAAATATTTTTTGTACGGCCCTGGACTGAAACTGAAATTGAAAACTACGACTACTGACCTAATGTAGTTCTCCTCAAATGATATATGTCGAGAAATGTTGAAGGAAATGTTTCACTATTGGTGTATTCAATTCCTTTATGTTGTATAATAGTGGAGAATGTCTGAGTGATGAGTAATGCAAAAGAATGTGCTATTGAGAAGGTGTGGTCATGTGTGATTCGAAGAATGCCATTCCATATTGATCTCACATTCTCAAGATGATTTTAAGTGTATTGCCTGTTTTCAACAAGCATAATTTTTGGAATTATATTTTGAGTTCATACATGTAAGTTCACTCAAGGTGCAGGATATTCTGGCTGTTTATGTTACTTCTAATTCTATCTTTGTCTTCAAAGCCATGTCAGATATAATTGCATCGAGTCATTCAATCTATATTTTTATAATCAATTTTACAAAGATACACTGTGCTGAGATTATTTAAAGGGCAATCCAACCTTGGTAGTAAGATGATTTGTGTGAAAGCGGAAAAATAAGAAAAACAGGATGATGAAAGTTTGAAAGAAATCGGACAAGGACTAAGAAAGTTATGGATGTTTGAAAAATGAGATCACTACATCTATGCGAATCTCAAATTGGCAATTTGGTGAGTCAATTGTGACATTTCTGTGGACAACTCTCCCATTTGTCGTACACAAAAATATCACTAATTTGCGGTTTTCTTCGAGGCGCTTTTACCCTCGGGGCAGTACTCAGAATATATTGGAGATACCATATTGTTATAGGTCCTCACGAATAAAAAAATCCTAATGAGTAATGCATTTTGGAAAAAAGTGACATTTTAGTCATTTTGTGTGTTAGAGCGAATGGGGGAGTTGTCCACAGATACATCACAGTGACATTACCTATTCGTCCAATTTGAAATTCCCAAATGCATAGTGATTACAACTTTCAAAAATTCATAACTTTCTTATTGCTTGTCCGATTTCATTGAAACTTTCGCCAAACTGCTTCTCTGATTTTTCCTTTTTCTTTCAGAGCAACTTGCCATTAAGGTTGGATTTCCCTTTAAGCAAATAAAAATGTGTTATTTGAAAATGTAGTAAATGAGATTTGTAACAACAGGAATGACATGAAATTTCTTTTAATCTGTGCAAGCCAATCTCTGATCCAATATGAATTTGAGTTCAAATCACAATTATTGCATAGATGATAGATATAGGCCTATATGCTTACTAACAGGAATGAGAAGGCATGTGGGTTGTCAGTGAAGTACAGGATAAAATGTAATGGTTTGAATATTTTTTTTTAATGGTCTCAATGGAACAGTAAAAAGAAAAATGCATTTGAAAGAGAAAATAGGGAAATGGGAAGGGGAGGGGATGATTAGAAAAACAAAGATTTAATGGTTAGTCTAAAATTGAGTTTAACAAAGGAATTTAGACTGAGATCTTGTATTTCTCATTGCTAAATGTGACTTAAGTGTTCTTGTCAGATTTAACTGAATCTGTAGAATATGGACCACAGTATTCAGCAAGATGCACTACAAAGAAAGACCCTGGTAGAACTTAGCAAACTGTTTGCCTGTAAAATGTCAACACTGCTTTGTGTGGTTTGGCTGGGTCTGGCTGAATTCATGCCTGGGTTCTCCAGTGTACCTGACTGGCTGGCTGGCTGGCTGCTTGCCTGCTTGCCCCATTGGGACGGCTGCCCAGCCTGTCTTCTACCAATCCAGCCGCCTCCATACAGAACCCAATGAAAACACGGGCAGCATGCGTATTTGCTGAGTCAATATTACCATTGAGGTATGGCATTTGTGTTCAGGTAAGGACTTGCTATTATTACACGTAGATCAAATTGCTAGAGCATGCATGTCTTGAATTGGTAACTATACAACCAGGCCACAGACATATGGCACTACACATATTAATGTCCAAGATGTCTTCAGTGATTTAGATTTTGACACATTTTTTATGCAAAATGTATCAACAACAAAAAATGAATCTTTAGAAAATTCATTCAAAAATAGATATAAACTTACATGATGTATTTTGTTTATAATGCATGTGTCATGAAGAAATATCAACAATTGCACAGACTATGTGAACAAAAGTCATTAGACAATTTCTTTATCTGCAAAGTTGCAAACATGAATTAAATCACAGCTGTACATGGATCTTCGACAAGTAATGGTAACTTTCTGATATTGAGTTATTGTTTGTTTTTTTTTGAGCTTTATTTCTGTAAAATAATTTAATATTACAGAAAAATATATAAACACTTTCTAAGTCATTAAAAATTTACTTCTAAACAAAGAGAATATTCATATGGAAAATTAACCTTTTACAATTAACAGAATTTGTGAAGGTAGGAGACCATCATCATGAGTGATTTGCTTGATGTCGATGGCAGCCTCATGAATGAAAGGAATTAATGAAAAATGATTGCAATATTTAATATGAATGAAATCACTTAAAATAAATCTGTGACTTTGTAAGCACTTTTTCATAAATTCATTCCATTTATTTCATCCATTCACAAAAAATACATTTACAAAAGTTATAGACCAATCACAGTATAGTAGTGCATGAATGAGGAGACAGCTTAGGAAGGCGGGAGACTTATTGGTGCTGCCACCAATACTTTTTTGTTTTTAGCACCTCTAAAAATTTGATATTATTAAATCAGTCATTCAGGTTTGTAGTACATGTTTTTCAAAGCAACCCACAGCCTAAATCAATTAATTCATATTTAGTTTAATGGCATTTAGGTTCTCTACTTCAAATGTTTATATGTTACATTTTAGGATTTTTAGATAATATGGCCTATGAAGTGAAATATGGAAATATATTTGTTTAGCATGACATTCAATTTGATGTACAATCTTCTTCTTCTTCTTCTTCTGATTAAGTCTGCCTCCTTCAATTTGACTGAAGATTCTTGCAAACTATATTGTGTGTGTGTATTGACCGCAATTTATTTCCATTCGAATGCTATTTACATTATAATAAAGATTATTTACAAATATTTACAAGCTCATGGAATCTTGTAATTTAATGTGAAAAATAAAATTATAGGATTTTAAATATAGAGGTAATGATTGGAAATGTGTTATGTTCAAGTTAACCAGATAAAATGAATCTTTGCAGGAGTTAAAAATGGAAGGGAAAGAGGTAGAGAAAATTGGGGTAACTTACAAGTCAAGATGAGTAGAGGTTGAAACTGATCTTGTTTGCTCTGGTTGGCTGAGCAAACCCTCAACATTACTCTTACCCTAGATTTGACTGTTCTTGAAACATGTAGGAAAGGTTGAGATAAAACTAGGTGAGAGCAAACTCTAGCCTAGGACTGTTGAGAAAACTGATATGAAGAGGAGAAAGACGGAGTAGAGGAAGAGACTAGGGGGAGTAGAGGAAGAGACTGGGGGAATAGAACGAGGGGGGGGGGGTAGAGAGTACAGAGAAAGTAGAGGGTTGTTAAGAAAACTGATATGGAGAGGGAGAGACCAGAGGGAATAGAGAGGGGCATAGATAGTAAAGAGAAAGTAGAAGGGAAGAGGGTTAGTTATTTGAAGAGGGAAGAGATGGAGTAGAGGGGGAGAGACCAGAGGGGATAGAAGGAGAAGGGGGGGGGGGGTAGAGAGTAAAGAGAAAGTAGAAGGGAAGAGGGTTAGTTAGAAACCTGATTTGAAGAGGGGAGAGATGCAGTAGAGGAGGAAAGACCAGAGGGAATAGAAGAAGATGAGGGGGGGGGGGGGGTAGAGAGTAAAGAGAAATAAGGAAAGAGGATTAGTTAGAAACCTGATTTGAAGAGGGATGAGATGCAGTAGAGGAGGAAAGACCAGAGGGAATAGAAGAAGATGAGGGGGGGGGGGGGTAGAGAGTAAATACAAAGTAGAAGTGAAAGAGGGTTAGTTAGAAAAAAAAAAGCTGATATGAAGAGGGGAGAGATGGAGTAGAAGGAGAGACCAATGTAGAGGGAATGATTTTGCATGGACTATGAGGGATTAAATGTTAGTTTGTATCTTGAAATGGTTATTTGAAGAAAAAAAGTAAACAAAGTTTCCAACTCTTATACAGAGGGAGAGTGGAGCGAGGGGAGAGTTACTGTGAAGACAAAAACAAGAGAAAGAGAGGTAAAGATGACGAAAATCAAAAGAGGAAGATATAGAGAAGAGCGGAGGAAAGAAGGACAAGGGTGACAGGATAGACTGAAGAACCTTTGCATGTAAATGAAATAGAACATAACAAAGTCATAAAAGTCACCCACTCAAATAAGAATCCATAAGTATACTTTTGCTTGTCTATCATATTTTCAAGACCATCAAATATATTATTCATAACTTAGAGATTATCAAAATCTCCCTGTTGGTAAGATGTTTGTTTTTGAATAGCCTATAAGTTGTCAAGAAATTCAAATACTAAACTCTGATAACTGAAACTATGCCAGCGTCATTGCTTCTGTTAGATACAGCCCTATATATTTCTGCTCTCTCCATCTGATCTGAGAAAACACACCAGAAA
The DNA here is from genome assembly GCA_025618425.1 of Heliocidaris tuberculata. NCBI lineage: Eukaryota > Metazoa > Echinodermata > Echinoidea > Camarodonta > Echinometridae > Heliocidaris > Heliocidaris tuberculata. The sequence continues at coordinate 5,265,722 of CM046834.1, forward strand.
CTTCTCATAAATACTTGAGATTCCATAGTTTACTTGGATCTAAATCTAAAAGGGATCTTATCTGTATCTGAAATATATTTCTCACTGCTGAAATATCCAATATTTCATATAATTCCTTTTTATGAAGACAGACATAAAGCAGATTCCCCCTTGATTCTAGAAACAGTGGGAAAAGGTTACATGATTTATGGTTGTGTTGTATAGCTGACTGACTTTTTGTTTTGAATGGTTGCCTATGTCACCTGTTGCTTCAAGTTCAAGGGGGTCAGGATTTAAAATCCATTTATACAGACCCACGTCAGGTATGAGGAGAGATGATAATGTAAACTCTTCAGACGGCACAGGAATGCAGTATAGCTTAAAGGGACCAATATCCAAAATTAATCATTTCTGTACAGGTTATGACATAAAATCAGCCTGAAAGCTTTATGAAACATTCTAATGGTTGATAATTAAAAGAACATAAGTGGAAATAATTATTCAATATCAAGGCCCATTCAGAACAACTTCTGTGTGCACAAATGTCTTGACTAGTCCATTCGCAAGTCACTTTTTAACTTTAAGATTTTGGTATTTAAACTTGCAATATTGATTCACAGAAGTGATATTTGAAGCTAACATTGTTTAGTATGATATAACGGCATGGAAATCAAAACATTCAATGCGAAATAGTTCTTGGTCATTGGTCCATATAAAGGAATAATCACCTCTCTGCCATCCAATTATAATTTATCCAAACAAGGGAGGGGATGTTGAAATTTTGCTGCAACTGTCAGAAATTGATGAACACAAAAGCCCATATTCTGCTAAAATTCAAACCCAATCTTGTGTTAAAAGTCAAGTTTTAACAAAGGAAGTTACACCAGGTCGAAGTTTTCCCTTGTTGAACATGACTTTTAGACTGAGCTTCATTAGAATACCAACCAAAGAGGCTTGCCCCTGCTCTAAAACTAGAGTTTGCATACTTTGTTATGATCTGGTTCTCTTCATTTGGAACATTTATCCTCAACTATAAATTTGAAAGCCTCACGAATAGCCATGTCTTAAACATACAAGTAAAATAAATGTGGGCTTTTTTTCTTTTCACATGCAGTTATTCAAATGTTAGGAAGCACATTTATACCTTACTGGCAAAGGTCTCACAGCAATGTGGATATTCTAACAATCAAAAAACCTATTTGACAATTGAGAAATACTCAAGAACTTTCAGGGAAAAAAGTTATTGGAATTATATTTTGTTGTGACTCAAATCTATCAGAATATTTGTATGGAATTTGAAAATATGTGTATGTGACACAATGTTGTCATAATTTGATGTCTCAAAGTTTTACTCTGCTTTATTCTCCACACGAACTCCCCATTACTTATGGTTTTACAAAGTTATGAATGTCAAGATATTCGGTGTTTTTCAAAGCAGGCCTTTTACTCAGGAATTGAATAATCTTCTCCTTTCTATATTAGTAGATGATGTTATTATGTGCTGATGTACTTAGCACTTAGCTTTCTTTTTCTTTCTTTTTTATTTAGCACTACTCAAGACTACATCACAAAAGCTAATTCAAACTGTGTGTCCAAGTAACAAGGAAAGAAAAAGAAATGTGGCTGAAAACTGCCACCCAATATCTTGTTTAACATGTCCCATTTTGTGAGATGGATAGGGTGGAGGAGGGGAGAATGGAACCAGATTTCGGGGACTTTTGGATTGAGGTGTTAGGTGTGGAGTTTAGAACATGCTAAATTTACCAGGTGGTGGCATTCATAGGCAGAGGTAATGGTGTTTACAGCCACACAAAGCCCTGAATGGGAAGGTGTCAGTATTGACCCTGCTGGGTAAATGAGTTCTTTTGCGGGTAACAAAAAGCTTGAAGATAGAGTTCCTGTATTTTGGCATTTGTTGTTCACCAACCCTGGATGCAGCCATATAGGAAGTTATAATCTGTTAAGTGACCATATTTTGTGAGGCTTGATAATGTCGTTTGCCTTGTATCTTTGCTGTTTATATCTTGCGGTTATAGGAGTGAAGGGATTGAACTGGGGGTGACCCCCAGCTTATTTCATTCATCCCTTTCATTCATTAGTTAGTCACCGATGATTAGGCTGCCAATATTAGCAGCCTAGGCCTTTTCTGCATTTTTTCTACAGTTTCCATGACATTCCAAAGTTTCATTCATATCCTGGGCTGATTTACTTTTGATCTGGAAATGCTATTGTTGTGAAAAATAGCAGAGAAATATGGAAAGAAATGGGGTAATTTCCTTTGCTCAACTTCTGCCATTCAATATCATTAATCACATATATATATATATATATATATATATATATCAAACAAGCTTGCATGATTTTACAGTGTCAAAAGTTCAGGCTATTATTTATCACTGTGAGCAAAACAGCTGAATGCCAGTTTTCCTATGATTCTTTCATAGTGGGAAAGCTCATTGTATCTACACAAAAAAATGAACTCCCATGCTATTACAGAATAACTTAAAGGGAAAGTCCACCCTGATATTAAGTTGGATTTAAAAGAAGCAGAAAAATTGAAGAAACATATCAATAACAGTTTGAGCAAAATCCTATCTAAGAAATAAGAAAGTCATGAATTTTTGAAATTGTAATGAATTAGACACAAATTGTCAACTCCGTGACATATCTTGCGAGCTCCTCTCCCATTTGCACCGTACACAAAAATTCATAAATTTTCATTTTCTTTGTTTTTAAAGAGGGAATAGATTTGTATCATACAGGTTTTGTGTATTCTAGGGAGCATGTGTGATAAAATATTTTGTTTAGAGAAAATGAAAATTTTTGATTTTTTTCAGTACAGGGCAAATGGGAGAGGAGGTCGCAAGATACTCACAAAGTTGCAAATTTGTGTTTGATTGATTACAACTTCAAAATTTCGCAACTGTCTTATTTCTTATCGGACTTTACTCAAACTTTCTTTGATCTGTTTCTTTGAATTCTCTGCTTCTTTTAGAACCAACTTAATTTCAGGGTGGACTTTTACTTTAATAGTTTATATTGAAATCACTATGAATAATTTTCAGGTGATAATGTTAAAGTGTACCAATCACCTAAAAGAATAAATTGTGTACAGCTATAATGTATCATATCAACCTCAAAACACTTTACGTGGCCTGTGGGTTAACGGTTAAGGAGTAGGAAGAAAATAAAGGAAAACTTTAAAACCCCTTGCGTGGAACCTACACGGGCCATTATTCCATGCGAGTGCGTACGCAAAAGGGTGCGTCGACTAGTCTTCTCACAAGTTTTGTTTATTGGGAGTGTATTGGAACTTGCAATATCTCTTTATAAAAACAACATTTGAAGCTCATATTTTGAATATAGTATAGCGACATAGAACCCTAATATACAGAGCATATTTTGGTGATTGGTACACTTTAAGTGAGTGAACAAAGTTATGTACATTTATGTAGACATGTAATTTGTAGTTGACTTTTCAATTTTCCTTAAATGGAGACCAAAATGATATCAGTATGTGGCCTCTTCCATAACAGTATAAATTCTACCACTATATTCTTATTCAAGCAATTATGATTTAGTTAATGTGGAAATTATGGTGGTTATAATTTTTCAATAGCTGCCATATCAGATTTAGGGACACTGATTTTCCGCGATCACGGAAAACGAACGGAATTTACGGAAATGACCATTTGAAACGGAAAATGCAATTTGGAACGGAAAGTCGCGGATAACCCCTTTTACCTAAAATTTTTTCATTTTTTCAAGAATAAAATCATAAAACTTATTACACTATTCTTGTGATTTGTTATGCAGTGAAAAAATATCGGGCCTTAGGATCAGGATGTTTACACTGCTGGACCAATTGGTATAATTGCAGCGGGTGAGAGAGGGCGCAAAAAAATTATTTAGTCGAATCGTAGGTGGCTCTTTTCAATCTTAGACATGAACACCTCTGGTGATGGACTGTTGATGATTTCAGGAGGGAGGTGATTCCAAGCCAAGGGAGTACTCACAAAAAATGATTGTTTTAGTTGCTCAGTGTTGGTATGGTGAATAGTGAAACCTTTGTTGTGGTTCACTACTTGTCTTTCTAGGATATTTTGGGCATAAAAATCTTGGTTAATAACTCTGAATACTTAGCGATATTCATCAGATTCTTCGGAGACAAGGCGCTGCCATTTTGTTTCGCTGGACCAATGGAGATTGTGACACAAAACATGGTACAATAGGAGCAGTGAATCAATATTATGCAAGCTAGGCGCATACTCATGCGGCCGAGAGGGAAGTAAGGCGAGATTGCTGTACACAGCCAGCACATTTTTAGTAAAGGGGCTGGCGTGTGCACCTAGTATTATGTAGACGTAAACTAGGCACGCACATGCCAGCAGCAGGCGCTAAGTGCGCTGAGATTGTACACACGCTGTTGTACAGTTTGAAAAAGGGGCTGGCGTGTGCGCCTAACATTGATCGATCGCTGACATGACAGCCAAGACTGAAATGTTAGAACATTTGTACCCTACAAGTTCATGTTTGTATGCAAATCTTATGTAAATGGAATTTTAGTTTTTTCATGTGTACAAAGTCTATGGCAAAACGGAATTTAGTTACGTTTTTCAGCCCATCTGAAACAGAATTCCCGATTTTCTGAAACGGAAAAGGCCATTTTTTGAAACAGAAAATCAGTGTCCTACAGATTATCAGTTGCATCTGTATTAGTTTGATAGCGTATTCAGGTGAGTGAATAGTTATTATTTTCTTCAAATTTAAGGTTTCCCAGACATTAAAACATTTATTCAGCAAAACATTATGTCTACTTCGAAGAGCAGTTTACATGTCAACATAGCAGAATTATTATTATCATTATTAATTATACCGCATTTTACTTTTTTTTAAAGGAAGTGAACTATCCGTTGAATATTTTTTACATTAATTTTTCCTTTGGTTTTTCTGAGGTGACTTTTTTGTGTGTCTAGATTTTGCAAATTTCTAACATTCATAAAAGACCAAATCATTTCATGGATGCTTATTTTTAATTTGCAAAAAAAAATGAACATATGTTTTTATATTTTGAAAGGATACTTTTTGCAAATTTGATATTAACAAATGAAGTGACCCAAAGTATGTATGGATCCCTTACAGCTTAGACATTGAGATGTTGCTTTAACTGGACTTGTTTTCAAATATTCAGCCTGTTTAGGGTTTGTCTTACGTAAGACCAACTTCAAAGTCAACAAGCCAACTGAGTGGGAGTTGTTTGATCAGGGTTTCAACTGTCAACACATTTGCTAATATTAAGATATCAAGCAATTTCAGGCAAAGAGGCAGTGGAATTCAGAGAAAACACTATTTATTGCAAATGTGTTATTCTCTTAAAAGTTCAAGACACAACTGAAAATCATGTCAAATGCATGGGTGCTTTTCTCCTTTTTTTCTTTGTTTTGTCCCATCGTGCTTGGTTGAAGATTTCCTGACTTTTCTCTGATGTTCATCTTGATGTTTGCAGTTAATTTCAGACGTCATATTCCCCCAGACGCCCAAGAGCAATTTCATCGGTATGGACAAATACACAAAGCCATAAGGCCGAAACCTGGGAAGCCTACCCCCAAACACAGCCAAAATTCTGATTGATTTAATGACAAAAGCATATTTAATTTGGGAATAGAAAATTTTGAACTCTCTGGTACATTGACTTGATTGGAAAAATTCCTGGTATGTACTTTTCCCCCTTCTATATGGAGTCAAAATACCTTCCTCCTTCAGAGAAAACCAACAATGGTGCAATGTATGACCCCATCATGAAGCTATTACTGTGTTTGGAGATTATTTGTCCCCTCTTGCAATTCAAGTTGTGGTAATCAATTTTGGTCTGATGGTTGTTTACTGAAAAATTCTATTTCATACAGGTCTTGTGTACAGAGTCCCAGTAACCACTCCCCCATCTCCCCTTTTCTAATTTGATATAACTTCATGGTTTATCTGGTATATTGCCATTTGGTCCAAACCGTGCAGTGTCCATATGGTCGAAGTCATTTGGTCTACCATCATTTCGTCCAGTAATCACTTTGTTCAATAACATTGTAAACTAATCAGTCGATAAGTCAATTAAATGAACTTTATTTGCTGCATGATATCAAGTCAGCATGGCTTTGAGCCAGTTTCTCATGAGTCTCGGTTCCTTTACACACACTCTAGAACATATTTAAAGTGTACTAATCACCTGAAAAATAATTTGTGTACAGCTAGAATGTATAAAGTCAACCTCAAAAAACTTTTCCTGGTATTGTATGGGTTAACGGTTAAGGAGCATGGACAAAAAAGTAATACAAAATGCGCATACGTAACAGAACGTGGAGTTCAATTCCGCACAGGCCATATTTTTGGCGAGCGCATACGGGTGGTCAACTGGTCTACTCACAAGTCCCTTTTACCTTTATTAGGAGTGTATTTGAATTTGCAATATCTCTTTATAAATAGAAATAATATTTAAAGTTGCTATTTGGAGCAAAATACTTTTTAGTGAACGCAGGGATAAGAGCAGGTTACAGGTAGTGAGATGAACCATGGGCAACCTGTCCTCTGAGTGAAGGTTATATGTCATGTGACCCTTGTCTGATAATTGATGCTTGTATGTCATGTGACTCTTTTGTCATGTGACCCTTCTGTGATTGAAGGTTGTATGTCATGTGACATGGGTCTGATAGAGATCAGCTCCCAAGTGATGTGTGTGTAATCAATACTGGTCTGCCCAAGTTGGCTGCCAAGTTGACATAGTTGGCATTGTTGTAGCCTCTGATGAGTCAAGAGATTGACATGAATCTTGTCACCCTCTTCTGTAGTGTTCTTCCTCCATCTGTTGTAAATTCTGTGCTAGAGGTGTAGAGGTTTAATGCTTGACTGGAGATGCGAAGGTTGTGGGTTCAATCCCTGGCATGGCACTTATGTCCTTTATACCCGAGTCAACCACCAAACTCAACATGGACTCAAACCGACCGATTCTTGTCGATTGGGGTAATGTAAAAGTTTGTTCGGCATTCTATTGTTGGTCTGGTACAAGATTCTCATTTAGTATACCCAAGCAATCCAACTTATTCTATTTATAGAAAGGAAAAGATATATGGGGGCCAGCAAAAGTTCAAAGGTACACTAATGAATAGATTTCAATGTATTCTACTATTGTTGATTTAAATCAAATCCAACTAATTATGAATATGAATCTGTGGAAGCCAAGCAAAGTCAGCTGCTTTGTACCAAGCTCCTGCTATAACCAAATGAATGCTAAGTAAGTTACAAAATGCTGTGAGTACTTCCTACAAGTACAAGTTGAATTTGAAATTACCCTTAATAGGATACTGAAAGATTGCTTTGCCTTTGTCACTTCATAGGCTGCTCCAGAAGTCATAAATCATTTTCCCTTGACAAAATATTGTTAATATGAATGGAAAAGTTAAATCATTCCCAGCCACTATCAAAATGTCTAATCAGAGAAAAGTGCTGAAGGGAACCACTGAATTTATGCTTTCTCATTTTCTAGCTAATCAGTTTCAATTCATCCATGCATTCCTTTTATTGTGTTTCTTTTCAGAGGCATATGAATGCTGCATTTTCTTGGGGCTATAAATATAGATATACATGTATCATGGACATAATTGATTTCTTTGGCTTTGATAACTCTGAAGTTATCAAAATAAATATGGCATTAAGGTTGCTCTCACATTAGCTACGTTCATACAGGACTTATAGTTGTCCCCGCCGAACGAAGTTCGCGAGGGAACTATGAAACGGGCTCCGTTCGTGTGTGCGTGTGTGTGTGTCCGTCCGTGCGTCCGTCTGTCCGTGTGTGCTCAAATGTTAGAAAATGCTACTTCTCCGTCATTTCTTGGCCGATTTTGATTCTGATTGTTTTATCTGATAGGGCTTGGTGAGGGCTTCCAAACTTCTACACAGAATCGTGAAATTCATTAATTATGCAAATTCATGCAAATTTATTCAAAAGTGACGAAAAATGCTACTTCTCCTCTATTCACATCGGATTTTGATTCCGATTGTTCTATCTGATAGGGCTGGGTGGGGGCTTCCAAACTTCTACACAGAATTTTGAAATTCATTAATTATGCAAATTTATGCAAATTTATTCAAAATTGACGAAAAATGCTACTTCTCCTCTATTTCACTTCGGATTTTGGTTCTGATTGTTTTATCTGATAGGGCTGGGTGGGGGCTTCCAAACTTCTACACAGAATTTTGAAATTCATTATTCATGCAAATTTATGCAAATTTATTCAAAATAGCTGAAGGTTCATAATGTTTTCATGTTTTATATTTCAGTTGTATACATGCATTGCTGGTATTCTCTTCTTTTGCATGCAGTAACATTATTATTTTATTCACTAAAGTTTTTCACTGAAGTTTTAAGGTTCAGGCTAGTTAATTTCCACAGATCTGCACTTCCGGCGGGGACATTTATTACGCATTGCGTAATTTACTCATTCACTTGTTTCGAAACTTTAAGTTAGCGAAACTTTCAGTTAACGAAACAATGGCTCACTAACAACGACAAGGGTTCACATAGGCTCGAAACAACGATGCTCGTTGTTCTGACTTCTGAGACTACAAGTTAAGCGTTAGTCATTTAAGATGCGCAGAGAGGTCATCGTTACCAACAAAATTGCTGAACTCAAAGGTTATTCTGTTCACACAGTCCTTAACTACAGTGAGGACCTCCTGCTGCTCGTGGTTTTGGCGTTAACCACAAGCTCACTTGTGGTTCTGGAACTACAAGTAAACTTAAAGTTTCGAAACTACAAGTCCGTTCATATGGTCTGAAACTACAAGATAAATTAAAGTTTTGAAACTACAAAGGAAACTTTAAAATTTAGCTCCCTTCATGTGAATCTGACTAATGATTTAGGGTAAACTAAAAAGACAAGAGATCTGTCGTTTTAACATGTCAGTAAAGTTAATTGCCCTTGGGCTATTTGAGACCATAGCAAAAGATGACGGTTCAGAGTTTGGTTTAGGAATTACTTAGGGTGCCTTTATGCTTTCTTTGCGAAGGCAGAATGAGTGTTTTGAAATAGTCATCTTAAACGCAGTTTTACGGGGGTACTGTTTATGTTTCTTTTCTCCAGGCGAAAGTGGGCTCTGCAGATCATTGCGCAAGCGGGGCACGGATTTTCATGTGAACCGGAAACATGTTTATATGAAGTCATATAAACATGTTTACAAATGATTGTGCATTTATGCTTCCCCAAAAACTGTCTTTTTGGAGAAACGCCAATTCAAAATTCACCTTTTGAGAGTTTTACATTGGCGTTTTAAATCGGAATATTATACGGAAATGACTGTGGACGCAACCGTGTTTTGAACTGAAGTGTAACAAAAGGCTCATTCTGGCCTGTAAAATGGGAGCATAATGTTCTTATTAAGTTTACCTTCTATTGCATCTGTCATTTATGTTCAGGTCTATAGTATACATTAGTGTTTATTCATTAAAAAGGAACCTTGGTTATTCACATATTGGTTGCAAGGAGAGAGATAATGATGATGTGACATGGTAATGGGATCGGTTTGGAAGCTATTGATGTCAAAGCCATTAAAATACCTCCGGATAATTTTGTATCTGTGGGAGTCTGATAATTACCACAGATTGATTTGATACTTAATGTGCCATCTCCTCTAGTTATTAGGTCGATTCAGGGAAGGTGTGGTAGGATTGAATGCTATGATCTGACAGAAAAATAAAAACACTTGTTTCCTCATGACCCTGCAAAATTTGCACTTTGCCATAGAATAGATTATTGAAAGAAAGGAAAGGAATAAACAAATAGCTTTTGAAATAGGAGTTCAAACTAAGTCAATATGATGTACCCTGAGGAAATCAACAGGGAAAATACATCAATAGTTAAATAAGTTACAAAGTAATCCCTTCAAAGGGCAATTTTTCTCCTGAATCTCTTTGACATTGTCCTAAGCTGTGGCAATCCTGTCTGTGTTTTGTCTGGAGACATGATTGTTGGGTGAGGCTCACTTACCCTTCCACCCCTCTTTTCTCCCGCGCAGCAAAGAGCAAGTAATGAGGCATACAGCAAAAACTTGCTCATCCCATTGTGATTACCACTTTGTCGGGATCTATTCTGTCCCAAGCAGCAGGTGACAAAAAAACACTTCAAGGTCGTAGGAGAACTCTCAAAGAAATACTGTTCTTTTGTTGATGCTTGTTTTCTTCTCTCTTGAGCACTGGTCTTCAGAGTAACAGATCAAGGATTCTCAAGAAAGCGTTTCTGCTTTAGGATTACAAGAAAAGAATACAGGACATGTGTGTTTTTATTGGAATCCAGATAACCCAGTATTTATTGATAAGAACAATGTCTTACATTTTGCCATTACAATTATATTATGTATTTATTTTCAAAACTCATGTCTAGTTCCATCTTAGAACTTTGTAATTTCTTTTTGAGAAGTAGAACACCCAAGTCACTGTCCATACAACTATCATGCTATCCAAAATCTGTTCAGAAGTAAATGATTATGATTTTTGAAAAAATATAGGGTGATGAAATAGAAAGCAATTTATGAGTTCATTGGACATTTATGAAACTTAAATTTTACCAGTATTGCATGAGGGTGACATTTATCTCAGAAATTGAAATGGTAAATGAACCAAAACAAAAAGGTGCTGCCAGTCAACCCTATCTCTGTCATCACCTGTTCAACCGCTATTAACCCTTCATAACTATTCCACCAACACATAAATCACACCTGACCTCTATACAAGCCAAAAGATCGTAGGAACTCCATTTGATTGCCATGGCTTGTCAAAAATGAGATGGGTCATAGCCAAATCACGGATTTAAAATAATCCAATAAAACTCTCAAGTTCATCCCAATTGAAGAAAATTGGTGTTTACCAGAGCTGGCCACTGGGTAATTGTCTTTGGCAGGTGTTATTGTTATTGGCCCAGTTGATTTACAGGTTTCCAGATGCATTCTCATGCACAGGGCTAAATGCATACCTGCCAACTGTCCCTATTTAACAGAGACAATCCCAATTTTTGGTAAAAGAAAGAGCCACTTCTACCATTGTGTCCCTATTTTTGTAAAAATCTGTCTGTAGTAACGTTTAGGAAACTCAGAAATGTCCTGATTTTCAGCCTCCGCCTTGTCAGGGTTGGGTTTCAGGGTTGGCAGGTCAGCTAAATGTCTTGTAATCCTTTAAAATGCTTATTAAAAAAACTATGCACATTTCCTGCTTACTTCACTTATTAGTGCTAAAAAAATATGATGTTGAAGGATGCTTGCTTACATGTATGTAAGCCTCATTCATATATGACACTATCCTGAAGAAAAGAAACTGCATGACAAAATCATATGACAAGCAGAGTGTGCTTTACATTTTTGCACCATACCAGAGATTAAGCGTTGGAGCCTCTATTATGCACTGCTATTTACCATTCATTTACTTGTAAAATAGTTAATTTTGCTGCTACTTTTATTTTTTTAGGTGGTTTACCTAGTCATTGTGAACAAGGCTTTAGTTGAAGTGGATGAGAGTTTTCCATCATGTACACTATAAGGGTGGCAGCAGTGGGATATTTCATCTTATGCCATGCCAAACATGGTGAGGAATATGTGTTGTTTGGATTTTTAACCAACTGGGATTCACTTCACTTCAGATTTGTTTCTCCATCAAGAGTGCTTTTAAAAATCTAAATCTTGATGCATAGGCCTACAATGTATATTTAGCAAGATTCAACTCAAATCTCCAATTTTTTACTTCTGCTTGAGAAAATGGAATTCCTCATTTTCATCAGTCAAACAGAAATGATCTTGGCTTGAATTTCAGATCAAATTTGATTATTTATAAAATAATGCCATGCAGATTTCTTTTATGCAACTGACAGTTTTATTTACCTGACTCTCCCTCCCCTGTTTGCTTCTAAGTCAGATAACAAAGTCATGACTAGCTGGACAGTTGTCTCAAGATCAGCCTTCCCTCTTTCTCCTTGAGATGAGAAGGTCACTGTCTAGCCATCTTGGATCAGTTTCTATCTGACAAGAATGCAGCCATCAGAGACTCAGGAAGATGATGAGAAAAGCTCAGACAAAAGATCTGTGTCATTAGCAATCAAGAGAGTTACATTGACTATGAAATGCAAGTGCATTTTGTCATCTGTCCCCTATGTCCAATCCAATTCTGTGATTTGTTTGTAATATTTTCAACCTTTATCCTTTCTGTCAGCCACAACTTGGCAGGGAAGAATAGTTAGAAACATTTGTTAAGCATTGGCTTATCCTGTCCAGTTGATCTTTAACCACATTTTAAAAAGTTATTCAAAACTATTTACTTAGGAAAAGTGCATACTGTTATAGTAATCTTCATTATTGCCGTCATCATGGGTATGGGCATTGCAAATAATAACAACCAGTAAAATTGTTAGTGTCACATTCTTTCCTCATCATATGATGTTATCATTATCATCCTTATTGCTCTCAATATCACCATTGTCATCAGCAGTATCAGCATCATCATCATCATCATCATCATCATCATCATCATCATCATCATCATCATCATCATCGTCATCATAAATATCATCATTGTCTTTATCTCATCTTTTTGACCATCATCAACACCTTCATCATTATAATCATAATCTTAGTCATCATCTAAGATGCATGACTGCATCATCACTGGAATTAACATCCTCATCCCCATCCTCATCCTCATCCTCATCGCCATCATCATCTTCATCATCTTCATCATCTGTTTCTAGCATATAAAAACCAGTGCTACTCATTACAGACAGGAGCTATTTTTGTAAGGTCGTCAGATGTCAGCCAACCCAGGATGCCTGAGACATCCTCTTCCTATAGCCTTTGTCCTCCAGCAAACCCTGTTACAGCAGATCAACAACATTTTGCTAACCCCAGCCATATCTGACATGCCATCGGCACAGATATATTCTTAGTCCAACCTTTATACCAGAAATACTTGAGATGATGTATGTGAGGGTTCAAGGGTATAGCCTGTCGGGCACTTGCTTCTGCTTTTCTCCCTCCACAGACTGATTTCACAGTCTCTGTCTTCAATTTTTTCTTGAATGTCAACTGATGTTTCTTCATCTTATTTTGCTAATGCATTTTGAGGAAGGCTGTTTCCATAGAGACAGTCCAAGTAAATATTTGTTGGAATGTTCAAATGTTTTTCCATTTTCTTTTTTTCAGTTGACTTTTATGCTTTCTTGGATAATCTATGTTTAAAGTTGGAGTGTAATGGTGACATTGTTGTTTTCAGGCAATAAATTGAGGATGCTCCATTATTGAAATCTTTGGAAAAAGCTCTCATGGTGAAGTGCCTTGGCAAAACAAGGGCTGTTATTCACAAAATAGTTGAGATTATTTCATTTCACGGAATGTAAACCTTTCTTTTCTAAACCCCTTCCTGAAGTTTCCTTGATGCTGGCATGTTAAAGAAAAATTATGTGTAATTTTGATTACTGTCATGGTTGCCAGCACATTTATTACATAACAGTTACAAGAGGGGATGTACCTGTACTATTTCCTGCATCAATCCTTTAGTCTTTGAAACTGCCTTTTCTTTCAGTATTGTGCACATTATCTGTATTGCCCATCTATCAAAACTGATACTTTTCACAAGAGTCAATTTGACTTTTGTTTTCTGTTTATGACCGTCCAAGCTATCCAAACTATCCGTCTTCTTTCTGTGTAAGGTCTATAATTTGTTTTATGGCTCTTTTGTGAATAATTGTCTTTTCAGAGGATGTTTGTTATCATCTATTAGAAAATTGTAGATCTGACATCATTTCGGACTGACTTTTTATAATGAAATCAGAATATCAAATTTGGAATGACATATGAAATATGTTTGTAACTTTAACTCTTCTCAATTTGGCATTGATATTAGATGAAAGGATTTAAGTTAGGGGGCTGGTAAAACGGAAACATCTTTGATTGCCATTAGGAAATAAATGTCACGCAAGAGTCCATAGGAGTACTACTCAAAACTTCACAAAATGCTGTTCTCAATTTGACACATTTGTCATTCCCAAAGCCTACATTCAAAACAGATAGGAAGAGAAAAGAGGTTGGTATCAAACGAAACATCTTTAATTGTCATCGGGAAATGAATGTCAGGATAGAGTGGAGTTCATGCACATCATCAATGAGATCTTTTGCAGATAGAGGAGCTGATGGATGGGTTATCTAATGGTCACAGATTCTGCTAATGTGTTGTCTGATAGAGAGGGAGGAGGGATTGAAGAATGGCAAGAGGAAACTAGTCTGCACATTAGACTCCTATCTTTGGTTCATTCTGAGGCCACAATACACTTCCAGTTCTGCTATATCTGTCAATGGAAATTAAAATGGACATGTTTGAGTATTAGTAAAGTATTTTGTATGCTGGCAAAAGTAAATGATTGTATGTCAGTTGGATTGATCATTTTTATATGTAGGCCTACTATACTTTTTGTGCAAAAAATTATACTAGGGTTACTGAATGTATAGTATTCACTCTTTCCCATACAGTGAAAAAATATAGGCCTAGAGGCTACTGTGTTTTACTTTGGTCCAAAGTGGTAAACATATCCCTGTAGATGAAAAATGAGCCCCTGAAAATGCATTGTACATACAAAACCAAAGGCTTTGTCTAATTTGGCCTGTAAGTCACCCTCCAAATACAATCTTAATTTTTTTTATACAGATTCCCTGTTTTATTTTGTAATTGATTAATTATGTGTTACTCATTTGTTCTTTCGGATTATTCATTATTATTTCCATATTTTAATTCTTCTTTACACATAGTGTAATGGAACAGATCCTGTAAAGCCTACATTCTTCATTTACATGTAAATTTTGAGGTGAATGTGTTAGGATTAATTAAAATATAGATGTATATGAATGTACTCAAGGTATTGTGGTGACCTGTGATTGCATCATTCAAGTTGAATATTTCAATGCAGAAGCAAAATGTGTGTGATTGTAAGACTAAGATATTGAGGGGGTTATAAGGGGAAGTGGAGAATACCAATCACTTGAATGCTCTCCTTCATCATTAGATGCTTTGTCTACAATGACAGATCCTATAATGGATATTGGGCAGCTATCCATGTCAGTCGCACAAAGTGGTAGGGCAATGATAGATTAGTCTTTCACAATCACATCCTATTGGTGTAAAAGTAGAGTTATTGATAATCATTGATTTTATCTGTACGTTTTAAGTAAATACATTGAAAGATCATGATTAATTTCAAAGAATACTGGTGTGAAGGGAGAGGACATGTAAACAGGTCATTCATCTTTGAAATAAACAAATCAGAACTTTTCTGAATGCTCTTCCATCAAAATCTGTTTATCGATATGGCATCTTAACTGGAATCAAAACTTTCATAGCATTGCATTTTGCAGGCAAAATCAATAAACCTTTCAGAACATAGAACATAAATATTATATTGTCTTTTTTATATGCTTGCACCTATATTGAGTGTTTGAACCATCATTACTCCAATTCCAGTATGATCATTATTTTACAAATGAGCAATGCCATTTGTGGAGTGTTATTACTATAATAATTTACTTTTAAGAAAATAAAAAGCCAAGATTGTCAGTATTAATGAATGCTCTTAACCAACAAAGTTATTATTACAATTTTTATTACTCTGTGACTATGCACTGTTTCCACATTGATTTCTTTAACTAAAATAAAACATTACATCTTCATTTTTTGCTTCAAAATAAGAGCTCTTTTTGTTAGCATTTATTGCTTCTTGGCTCGTATATCAGCAGCTTAAAAAAGTATAGCATGTAAATTTAACCCTCACTGCTCAGTTTTTCACACCCCTATCCTTGATACATTGTGAAGATTAACTGTCACCTAGTGCAAGCAAGTGTGAAATATAGGGTGGTTGTACATATAGCTACGTTCATACGGGACTTGTGGTTTCAAAACTTTAAGTTAACGAAACTTTAAGTTAACGAAACAATGACTCACTAACCATGACGAGGGTTCACATGGGCCCGAAACAATGATGTTCGTTGTTCTGAAACTACAAGCCGAGCGATCGTTGTTGTTAACACCGGAAGTAGATGCCGATCGTTCTCTGTTCATAATTTGTGCGAATGGTATGCCCCGGAAGTTTAACATGAACAGAGAGGTCATCGTTAACTAAAGTTTATTCCGTTCACATGGTCTGGAACCATGACAAGGGACCCCACCCCCGCTGCTCATGGTTTCGACATTAAACACGAGCTTGTGGTTCTAGAACTACAAGTAAACTTTAAAAAAAAATACAAGTCCTTTCATACGGTCTGAAACTACAAGATAACTACAAGTTAACTTAAAGTTTTGAAACTACAAGCGAAGCTCAAAGTTTAGCTCCCATCATGTGAACCTAACTTATATTTAAGTGCCAGAAGGCTGCATTTTATGAATTTATTGCTTTAAGGATGCAGGAAAATTGCTCAAAATTGTTTGGTTATTGGTGTTGGTGTGCAGAAAAGAGGTGGTAGCGAAGCCCTGGTGGTGATAGAAGATTCTTTGTTAAAAGAATTTTGATAATAGATGGAGTTCCCTGCAACAAATCTGTGTCCTAGTTTGGTTTCACCCTTCAATAAGCAAGGTTGCTGGAGTACACAAAGATTGTAGCCTAAATGTTCTATAAGTTTGGACCATGAGTAGCTATTTTTCTTCCTCAAAAAGAAATATGTGCCCAACTTGATATGGTTAACAGAGATCAGAATTCAGGATTGGACTCCTGAAACTCAACAAAGACTATTCATCAACTTTGTGGCACAGAAGGGGTTAAACTAAATTTGGAGAGATGAAAATTTCAATTCTTTTGTATCTGGGGGAAAAAATTTAACAGATGGTAGCTGCAAGCTATAGTTCATTGACCCCCTGGCCTTGTTGTGTGTAACTAACCACATCACAAATAATGGAGGTCTAGGTAATGACTACCAGTGATTGTGGCCAACAGGGCTACCACCAAGCATCCAGCCCCCCTCTCTATCCCTATTGTTATGAACCCCAACCCCCTATGCCTTCCATAGACTGAAATATTATAGGAAGGAGGAGTTCAAAGAAATTGCGAAAAGCTTTTTCTTTTGAGCAGAGTCACCTGTCAATTATTTTGACAAGAAAAGATCAAACTTGCTTGATTTTAACAGTGTTGGTATCACCATGAAATACTACAAAATGGTAAGTCATGCAGAATTGATTTTAGGCCAACTAAAGTCTTCCATAAAACTAAAAAATTTTTAAATGTAATAGGTTCACAGTTTACACTGATTTTCTTTTGGAAATGTGTAGAATTTGTACAGGAGC
Organism: Heliocidaris tuberculata; assembly: GCA_025618425.1. NCBI lineage: Eukaryota > Metazoa > Echinodermata > Echinoidea > Camarodonta > Echinometridae > Heliocidaris > Heliocidaris tuberculata. The sequence goes on from CM046834.1 coordinate 5,283,045, forward strand.
ACTTAGACTCCTGTTACACCGAAATGCCTACCCCAGACCAGTCTCGGGGCGCCCCAAGACTGGTTTCCGAAAAGCTGACACAAATTTTTTTATCCTTGTTATACCGAAATCGTAAGGAGTCACGGGGCGCCCCGAGACCACTTTTTGTAAGTTTACACCGACTTACGCAAAGCTACCTGAGACAGGTTTCGAGTGAGACTGTCTGTTTGCAGACATTGTGGGCGTGGGCGGACTGTATTTAGCGCACACTGTGTTTGCGATGATGCAATCATTCCCCAAACCAGTCTCGGGTAAATTTATATTTACACCGAATCCTAAGGAGTCTCGGGGCCCCCCAAACCAGTTTCGGACCACATCGCTTGGTAGTCAGAGACTGGTTTGCTCAGAAATGGTCTCGGGTAGGTTTCGTGCATTTACACTGGATTTGAAACCTACCTGAGACCAGTCTTGGGGCGCCCGAGACTCCTAAGGATTTCAGTGTAACGGGGTCTTATATGATTTTATTGAGTTATAATACACATATATTAATTGCTTTACCTTTCTGGGGCAAGGACTAGGAGGAGAAAGGGGAGAAGGAAGAGAAGGAAAGGGAGGACCTGGAGGAGGAGGAGCAGCAGGAGGAATGGGAGAGTTTCTATTAATTTGTAACATATAAGCTCAATAGCTTTCATTGACTGCCCTGTTCATGTTTAGTCTGGGCTTATAACACTGGATGTATCATGTTGGTCATGTTCCTGGTAGAAGAGATATTCCTGGGTGCCATTGCATAAAGACTTACTATTATAGTAACTTTGCCATCAATGGTAACTACCATGGTAACGTTGCTCAAGAGCCAATCAAAATCCAGTATTCCATGAAAAGTTACTATAATAGCAAAGTTGCTATAATAGCAAGTTTTATGCAACGGCACCCTGATCTTTTTTTTTTTTTTTTAAATATTAGGTATATAAGACTGTATCTGTGCTGACTAACATGGGCACATGACAATGAAGTGAATTTACATCCAACCATTTGAGGGGATAGCAGTAGGTGCTTAGAATAGTGAGCAAAGTAACCATTCTATTCAATCTAAAGCTAACTATCAACACATGTAAAGGTGCTTGGGGTGGTAATTGCCTTGGATTGACAACTGGGCAGGTTGGTAGGAGGTAATGACAGTTCTTCTGTAACTCCTAAACACCTTAAACCCTCCAGTGGAATGCCTGGAATGCCAATTCCTTGTAATTGACTAGGTTAGTACCTTTCACACTTCCATCCTCTGAGGCTCTTGATACACTTTTCAGGTTTCTGGAGTGTTCATCTCAATAGACATTCATCACTCAAGCATGTAAGTTAGACCTGATATTGCACATTTTATAGTCATGCATATTTCATAGTAATGTATCTACAGCATGATCATATGTCAAAATATTTAGGCCTATTAGTGAAAGGCATGTGAATCAGAGTCACTTTATATATAGGTTACATATAAACAAAGTTAGTAAACTGTGCATTATGTCACCTTGAACAGGTATGCAGCCCCAAAACATTGGCATGTTGTTTTGACATGCTCCCTAATGGTAGGCTAATCTAATTGATTCTAAATATAATGTCATCTCTATGTTATTGGCAGCATGAACAAATAGATTTGATACCTAATGACATTACTGTGACACAGCTAGTTTAAAGCAGTAGCAGTGGTACTGACATAACACTGGCTCAAGAAAAGGAAGTAGGTAGAAGGTCAAAAGGAAATATTCTTTAATTTGTAGTTTATTTTGTGAACTGAGCATAGGCTGTTGCACATATATGCTAGTCCCTAAAACCAGGGACAATTTCTTGAGCAACAAAAAATATTTTGCTTGCACCTGGTACTATTAAAATTAAATACTAAAAAAACATTTTGATACAAAATAATTACATGTATGTAACTTTATTATTTTCAATTGACACACAGGTATATGTATGATATCTGACAATTTCTGTAATTAATTTTTGGCACCACCAATTTCCTTATGAATTATATTATTTATTTACACAAAGTCACAAACAGGAGTAAAATATGAAAAGAAAGGGTTAACATTTACAATAAGAGGCAAATATAAGTAAAGAAAGATTGCTGTAATTGTCACATCCTGTCTTTTGCTTGAACAACAAAGACAAGATCAAGAATGAAAGTAGCCAGAAAGTGACCTGAGCAGGGCGTGACCTCGGCAGTGAGGTCACCGAGGTCACCAGCTTGAGCCTGGGTTGCCTCCAGGGGAATCACACACTCAACCAGGCAGAAAGACTATTTGTACACATTCCTGACACTGTTTGTGGTCATCCTTCTTCTTGCTATGGTCCCTGCTCTGATGGTCAGGCAGCAGCTAGAGGCAACATCCCTTTACTGTTGGCATGGAAACCACCAACACTACTACCACCAAGGCATCACTAACGGCCATAATCACCCAAACTCCACCCCTAAGATGGAGGTGGGATAGAGCTATGAAAGAGCAGTGGGTTAAATGTTTGCCAACAAATAATGTCAAAACTATTAATGAATAAATTAATTTGTTTGCTGGGAAGTTGGGAATCATATAATGGATGTTTACTCCTTAGCATGGAGTTAACGTTTATTTGGCTGTATTACCACCAGATGAAGCATGCATATTTGTTAACAAAATAATTGTAAGCAATTTACCAATACCAGTGCTTCTGCTTTTAATTTGACACAAGAAACAAATTTCTTATGCATAAAGACATAAAAATTGATTTTCTGATGTAGTAAGTGACTCTAAATATGCATATCACTTTGGAGATGAAATTTGACTTGGCAGATAGACACTTTTCAAAACAAAAAAGGAATAAACTTATAATTGACAGAGATTATGTGTGTCTTTTGTTTGGAAAAAGGAGGGTGTTGTTTGGTAATTTTCTTTCTACTTCCAATGCTGGCATCTGACCTTGCATCAAGTTTCCAGATCCATCAGAGAATAAATACTAAGCTATCAGAAGTGAAGAAGAAAATCTGGCCTTCTCTTGAGCAACATGTGGGTCATTGCTGTAAGCAAAATGAAATAATATAGGAGATGACAGATGACATTGAGTGGTCATAAACTGACCATGGATTGACAAGCTGAAGTTGTCTGGAATGTGTGACAATACATGTTATGATGGGTAGCTAACCTGCCATGATAATTGAATTATAACCATGATCTTGGGGCAGAATCAGTGAAAAAAGAGAGGAGGATGTGGATGTGGATGTTAAGCTCTCCTATATTTTGAGCACTGGGCCTGGGAGAATATTTGAATTCGTGAAAATGTCTTGTAGAAAGTAAACAGAAAATTAATGACAATTACTGAATTTTGAATTTGAATACTCGTGACCAAAGGGCTAATGGGAGATTTCTTATATTATGAGTGATTTAGACTTTGAAAATATATACGTTATTTTTTTTTTTTAATCTTCCGTAATTTGTAGTTCTCTATTTCATCCATATTTCTGCTTTCAAGTCATCTTTCAATTACGGTTCAATTTTCCTTTTAAAATTTGATAGAAAAAGAGAAAAATAAAAGTGTGATCATGAGTAGGAACATTATAAGTATTATAATTGTCAAAAATATTTACCCATCCGAAGGATGCACAAATTGTTTGCAGTCCATCATCCTGAATGCTATTTTCTAGGGGATACATGAGACCTGATAAGAATTTGTCTATAGTCGCATACAAGATGGACATAATTTGGTGCGATAAATCAATGTGTTAGGCCTTGTGAGTGAAGGAGTGATAGTGCAATTATCTGTTTTGATTGGAGGATTGGAGATTGACAACAATGTTGTCATCCTGAAGGCAGTATGGAAGGATAGCAGTCAAGGTGTAGACAGATTGACCCAAGGGATGGGGGAGGAATCATGCTGAACATGATAGAGATCATAGCAACAGGAGCTTTTAGTTATTTTGGATCACTTGTTTTCTTCCCAATCATAATTGTTATCATGATTCATCATCCTTATCAGTTCTATGCTGTTATTGACTTCAATAAAACTTGATAAAGTCAGAGTAATCACATATTTTTATTGTCAAATAATAATAATAATAATAATAAACCGTTCTTGTATAGCGCATATCACATTATGATATAACGTCCCTATGCGCTTCCAAAGGGTTTGGAAGTCCTTTATTCAATTGCTGTATCAATTTATTCTCATAATATGTTAGGCCTTGCCATCAGAAATTCTTGAACTTCATCTTAGGTCTTGTCTTTGTCTTAAAAAAAATAAGATCTAAAGCTGATATGGACAGTTTTTCACTCAATATATTTCCAACTAGATTTGTGGCAAATGAAGAAAACAGTGACTGAGTTAACTGTAAGAATGTCTAGCAAGATCAGTAAAAGAAAATGGTTCTTTTCACTCTGGGGGTGAAAATAATTTTAAAATTACTGCTTTCTTGAGCTGTAGCCAAAATATTAATATCCAGATTCAGCTGGATTGGAAGAAAAGGCTTTGTTCCTACACATTTGTTGATAGTATTGGTAGGATGTCAGATAAGTTTAAGATCAATTCAATTTGAGAGAGATTGTTTTCAATTTTTCAACGACTATACCCTGGTAGGAAAACATTTTAGGGGGAGTATGTGAATAGAAGTGAAATTTAACATGGACCAATTTGGGGATAAGAACATGGTGTTTCCAGGTGCCTCTGGGGGAGTTAATTGTGTGAATTGTAGGACATTGCAAATCGCTTCTGATCAGGTAATTGAGTTAAGGCCTTACAAAGGGAAAGCTCAATCGGCCGCTTATAGCTACTGATTGCTTTCTGATTAGGGCCCATTTAGACTGAGAAATAGTCAAAAATCAGGAGCCATGAGGACTAGGGGGTAATGTTGTTGTTGGATCGCACCCCATTCGCTCCTCTCGTTCACTCTTGTTTTGATTCTCTGACATTTGTGAGCCTAGGCACCCCAAGCAAGATCAAACTTTGTTACATTATTTTTTAAAGAGACAAGTACCTTTATGTGGGTGATTGGCTCCATTCTTATGCCTTTGAAATGTTTTTTGACAATGGGCAACATGCAAATAGAGTGTACAGAGAGAGAGAGAGAGAGAGAGAGAGAGAGAGAGAGAGAGAAGGGGGGGGGGGGGAGAAGAGAAGGAGAGAGAGAGAGAGAGAGCACTCTATATAGTTGAGAGTGCAGTAAGCCCTTGTGCATCAATAGAAATGAAGAAAAGGCACAATATTCATTAGTTTAACAGATTTGCAAACATTTCATCCATTCATCCAACATTGATCTGTCGAAAAACGAGTGTGACATGGTTTGTATGCCCAGAATTTCTTCACTGAAGCAAACCTTTTTAACCCTTTCAAGACAGGAATTATTTAAGGGCTAAATTGATCACATTTTGTTCTTCAAACTGGCAACAATAATATTTTTCGTTTAGTGCTACATGGTTCCAACAAAATGTAATGTCTTTGAAAACAATATACATCATTAGAAACTTAGTCGAAAGTTGAAAAAAATTGCCAATTTTTTTTAAAAAACAGTGATTTTGAACCTTTCAATGTGTTGCCAATTTAAGGATTTTGAAGCTTATTCTCCATTTTAAAATTCCTGGCATCAAACACAATATGGTCATGCAACAAAAATGGAAACAATGTGTGTAGAAATTTTTGCTCTTTCTACTCATGCATCTGGTATATTTTTTAGAGCTCTGAATCAAAAGTTATTGAGCCAAACCACAAAATGTGGTCATTTGTCTCGAAAGGGTTAAGTGTCAGTACTTAAGTTTTTCTCATCTATGGGTCATAGACCTTAATTTCCATTTTGTGTGAAAATTCGCTTGCAACCCCAAGAACACATCCTTTATAGTTATCTTTTTAGGACCCATGAAACTTATCTTCAGTGGGAGCAATATCACCTATATAACATGAGGCTAAAATGAAAAGCAAAACTAAAGAATGGAAGAGCAGTTTTAAGGTTAACGTAGCAGGTTCATGAGTTTCATGTAGGTTTATGCAAAGACGTACATGTGCATAAATTGCCCTCTGTAAGTTTACACCATTTGAGGGGCACATACATTCTTTCTTTTTGCTAGTTTGCAAACCCTGAACTTATCAAAATGTTGGCACATTGGCATATTGCTAATTACTTCATATATTAGCCTGGAAATAGAATTTTTAGTAAGAGTACAGGCATGTTATTTTAGCACCACCATTATCATTGGGAGATATATGCAGGAAATTCTTTTCATCAGAGGGGGAGCATAACAATAAGTCTCTCCCCCCCCCCTCCCCTGATGAATAGAATAATCGTAACAAATCTCAGCCATTATACTGAGTAGTGAGAGAGGACAATTTTGGATTTTTCCACAGCTCTGTTTCCAATCCCTAGGCATGACATAAATTTAGTTTGTCTTTACCATTCATACCGCAGCCTTAAATAGCATACCCAAGTAATATTTTAGTCATCCAACCCTATGCTATATCAATATGTAATGAAATTGTCTTCAGTGAATTTAAGTTGATGTTATATTATGTCTCATTTAATGTGAAGATGTCATGGATTAATAATACCATTGGCCTCTTTATAGGAAACTATGTGGCAAATTTGATGAAGCGTATTGTTTGCCATATGATCATGTTGACATAGTTAAGGACTGTAATGTTCACTTTTGCTCAAATTTAATTGTTAAAATTTTAGGGAGTGCCGCACAAAAACAGAGGGAAATACTTCATCCAAGTTAAACAACAACGGTAGGCTACACAGGTAGATTTACACTAGATACTTCACCAGTAGCCCCCAAATTTGAGCTTTTTTCATTAGACTGATTTTTTTTTTTTCATTAGACTTTTTTCATTAGACATTAGCACTTCTTGAGAAAATAGTTTGAAGTTTCTTGTTTCTATTATCCCAAGTCAAGCAGAACCCACTTGCTTGAGGAATTAGTTCAAGCTTCAGAGCATACATGTAGCATTGTTTGAGTATGTTTTCACCAGTGACATAGTCCACTAATTAGCAAAGTTGCTGGCTATTTTATGAACATCCCAAGTTTGTGTGGATTTATAGCTCCATCTAATATTCAATTGCAACAGTGAATGGGCTGCACATTAGCTTTAGGCCATTATATGTTCAAGGTAATTTCTCAAGTTCTTAACTACTGAGCTATTTTAAAAACTAGGGCTAATGGAAAAGGGGCTACTTTCTGTTGTTCTCCAGCCAGGGTGACCTTTTTCATGCTCTTGAAGAAAGTGCAGATTTCATCCTGAGATTAGCCCAAGCAGAATAGTAAATAATGAAGACTTCCACATCTCTCCTCATCTGCTTGTTGTTCAGAAAGCCAAATTTACTCTTACTTCACGAGTCAACGGAATAAACTGTTTTCAAATTGGCCAGTGAGACATTGAATTCCAATTTCTAGATCATGGTTTAATCCCTGGCCTGTAGCTATTTTCAAGTCATATTTCTTCTTAACTTCTCCTGGGTGACTATTTGCTTTCACAGTCCTTCAGATTTGGACACTGTTGACTGGGAATACAATGTTAAAATCGGATAAATCCCCCCTGGTAGGCATTTAACGGAGTACAATTTTTATGTTTTTGACATGCTAGTGCAGAGCTTGCTGTGTCTTTCATGAAGTGTGTCAAAGTTTTATAGCCTTACTCCCTTTTCTTAAAGTTCTTGCAAATGCTGGACAAAAAGGTGACAAAATATTATGCTTTCTCCTTTGAGGAGAGTTCTAATAAAATGTAATTTGGGCCTACTGATGTAAATTTGCTGGCAGCAGTCTTGTCCATTAGGGAGAAATGAGTGATAGTTGGACAGAAATTGTGAAAACTTTATTTCAGTGCCAAACTTTTATCTCGTATTCAGCATGCGAATGCAGAAGTCAGAAAATTACACCAGGGATTTATTTTTGGAGCATTATTGATGCATTGTTACACTGAATACAGAGATTTTGTGATGGTAGATAAAACAAGTATATTAACAAAAAGAGAAAACAATTAAAAGAAGAGTAGAGAAATATCAATTCTGGTGATCTTACAGTTTGATCTGTAGAACCAGAGTTGTATAGGTGCTTTTTGAAGCATGACATGTCTGTCAGGTGAAATGTAAAGGAAAATCATTGAAAGAAAGATGCAAAATATTGACTGCCGATTAATGCGTGTTTCTTCAGTGTTCTTACGGGGCAGTTACCAAGGTACATTCTAATGGGAAGTGGTATTTATTATATATGAATTAAGAGAAGATATTTGAAAATATTTGTATTCTGTGTTCCGTGACATTGCTCTGCTTATCATGGTATTTTCTTGTGGTTAGACCTTTGTAACCTTAAAGGAATGATAGCAAAAATGGTAGATCTTGTCAATTCTTACATTCACAGCCCCCATGTACTTGTTAAAATGCAAACCATTTTTACACTAGTATATTCATACCTTCAAAGAATGATATGGCAGAAATGCAGATGTTATCATTTTAGACTGACTAACAAGCAAGAGTTATCTCATGCAATTAGTGCTCATATATGGAATGTAACTTTTGTATTCTCTGTTATAATGTTAACTTCACAGTCAAGTCACTGTAGTGAGGTAATTTGTATGCAGCAGCTAAACATAGGAATAAATTCACATGGGTGGTGCTTAATTGGTTAACCTATATTGAAGACAGGGCTAACAGAATCTAAGGATGTAGATGCATGTTATGTGAAAATAAATTTGTATGGGTTAAGACTTTGTCATCTTACTTAAGGACAATTCCTTTGAGTGAATCTTCTCCTTGAGCTAATCAGGCGTGACTTGGCATTTAACTAGGGATTCATCTTGAATTGATAGTACTTCACTGGTATTTGCTCACTTCACTATCAGTGCCCATACATGCATGATGAAAAAATACCAAATTAAGTTTGCAAAGGAGAATTCCAGTAATGTAAATATTGACTTTTAAGTGTGAAATATGACACTGCTATGTATGCAGAAATTTCTTTCCTCCAGTATCATAATTTGCCCTACAATTGTGACAGTATTGCTATGGATCTTTTAGGAGGGACATAAGCTTATGAATGCTACATGTTCTTGTTATGGTACTTTGAATACATGTACTTTTTGGTATACTATATTTTGTTCCTTTAAAATATATGTAGCCCAGTTCACCATAGGACATTAACAATTTTATCCCTGAATCAAATCTGAGAACAAAAATTTAAAGTTGATTTATACTGATTGTTTTTAGACTTGGTATCACAAAAGGGATTCAAGATTATTGTCCCCGCCGAACGAAGTTCGCGAGGGGACTATGAAACGGGCTCCGTTCGTGTGTGCGTGTGTGTGTGTGTCCGTCCGTCCGTCCGTCTGTCCGTGTGTGCTCAAATGTTAGAAAATGTTACTTCTCCGTCATTTCTTGGCCGATTTTGATTCTGATTGTTTTATCTGATAGGGCTGGGTGGGGGCTTCCAAATTTCTGCACAGAATTTTGAAATTCATTAATTATGCAAATTTATGCAAATTTATTCAAAATTGACGAAAAATGCTACTTCTCTATTTCACATCGGATTTTGATTCTGATTGTTTTATCTGATAGGGCTGGGTGGGGGCTTCCAAACTTCACAGAATTTTGAAATTCATTAATTATGCAAATTTATGCAAATTTATTCAAAAGTGACGAAAAATGCTACTTCTCCTCTATTTCACATCGGATTTTGATTCCGATTGTTTTATCTGATAGGGCTGGGTGGGGGCTTCCAAACTTCTACACAGAATTTTGAAATTCATTAATTATGCAAATTTATGCAAATTTATTCAAAAATGGCTGAAGGTTCATAATGTTTTCATGTTTTATATTTCAGTTGTATACATGCATTGTTGGTATTCTCTTCTTTTGCATGCAGTAACATTATAATTTTATTCACTAAAGTTTTTCACTGAAGTTTTAAGGTTCAGGCTAGTTAATTTCCACAGATCTGCACTTCCGGCGGGGACATTTATTACGCATTGCGTAATTTACTCATTCACTTGTTGAAATATTGTATGGAATTCTAAAAGCATTAAATATCTTGCAAACTCCTATCAGGCAACTTGTGCTATCAAGAGATCTGGGAATTTTATTATTCATTTGTTCATCTTTATGCTACTGTAATCAGCAAATTGGCTCCAGACAGGTCATTTTCAACCACTTCAATCTCAGACAGGTTTTGATATCTCCTGTCGTCATCAAGACGTTATTTATTCAATAATATAATTGATTATAACTTCAATATTTGCCCTTGAAAATTTTATTTGAGGGGTGCCAACATCATAGACTGAAATAGTAGTATAAATTGATATACTCTTCTACAATTAAAATTGTGATGTTTTTGTTGCTACCTTAAGGAAGTGTTGTTATTCACTGGATATGATTTATCATACAATATAAGATATGATCATGATGTATGATAATATTAATGGAAAGGCATTTAATGATATTGTTGGTTAAACATTTACCTGATTGGAGAAAAAAGGTTTTGTCTGGCTTGATTTATAGAAATAATTCAAATCAGAGGAGGCAGTCAGGAAATAGGCCTGTCCTCATTAGTCTGAGTTTTCAAAATAATTCTGATCAGGGAAATTAGCCTTATCACAACTAGCTCAAGCCAATTCACAATGGACACACAAAAAAAGCTTGCTATTTCATTGTCACGATTGAAATATTGGCTCAAGCTATTATCCCAAGCAAACTAGGGCTTGTTGGCAAAATAGCCTGCCTTTGGACAGTTAATGGGCCAATTCGCCAATGCAGATGCACTTTGACTATGATAATAATAATAATAATAATAATAATAATAACGGTTGCTTATAAAGCGCTTTACAAGAATATACCAAAGCGCTTACATTATCATTATTCCCCCGGTCACTGGATTCAAGTATACCATCCCGCACATCACAGTGCACAATCTCCACTCCCTGGGGGGCATTCCAGCCAGTCGCCTTTTTACGGGCGCGCACATGCTAATCCAATCACATTGACCTTCGCATCCTACCGGGTACCCAATTAGCACCTGGGTGGAGAGTGGCAAATGTAGATTAATGTCTTGCCAAAGGACATTAGTGCCGGGCTGGGATTTGAACCGCGTACCTTGTGATCTTCAGTCCGCTGACTTATCCACTAGACCACAACACCAATATTGTCACATTGGAGCCAGAAGGGCGTTAACTCTGTGTTAAAGTTTATTAGTTAATGCCCTTCTGGCTCCAAACAGACGATATGCTCTGAGGCTCAAACTTATTCTTCGAGGGCAGGATTTGCTCAACACGGGCAATTTGAGATACAGAACTTCCAACTGGGAACTTTAAACTCTGACTTATTTCTTGAGAGAAGAGCCAATCAGTCTTCTCTCTATACATAGCTCAAGCTTGTTTGAGTTACTCGAGATGCTATGAATAAGGAGCCAGTCTGGTCTTGTATTCCCTCCAGTTTGCCTCTCAGTTGGACTTCATTACAGCTCTATAACCTCACCAATATCCACACCTGTTCTCTTACATCTTACCAATGAACTCTAATAAAGGATTTCTACTGAAAATAGCAAGGCTGAAAATGGTTTTTGGTCTGAAATAATGGGTTCATGACCTATGTCACCCTCCCCCCAAATTGAAATATGTAATATGTAATATTAAAAAAAAAAAAAAAATTAAAGCCATAATGCAACAGACAGACAAACGATACTGTAAAAGAAAACTGAAGGTGGGTAGAAATTAGGAAAGAGAAAGAGAGAAAATGTGAGGGAGAGATAAAGGCTGTCATTTTCTGAAAGAGAGGAAGAGAGAGAGAGAGAGAGAGAGAGAGTTAGTCGACAAATAGTTTTATTTTCGGAAATGAAAAGCTAATATAATTTTCTAAAAGTGAACGTCAAAGGCCAACCTTACAATAAATATAGTCCCTTCTCCCAGGGACCATGTGGTCATAAATTCCATTAAACATATCTCTTTAGAAATTCATTTTCAGACTTAGTTTTACCAGACTTGTAATGACATGTTGTTGATCCAGATTTTGTCCTTTAGATATCAATTATTTAGGTAGATAACTTGCAAATAAATGACACATAATCATTTGAGTGTTTCATCAAAGTGCTCAGTGGAATGTAACATGCATTCATCCAGAAATTAAGCAGGCGTACCTGATAAAAGCAAACAATATCACTTGATTTGCCATGTCATTTAAAACTACCTGTTGTGTCCCCCAGTCTATTATTGGTATGCTATTAATTATCTAACTGTTGAATGCACAATTTCACAGCTTTATTCAAATCTGTAAGTCATTCTTTATAGGAGAAAAAGTTATTGTTGATCATTTCTATTTAAATTGTTCCAGATTCACCTGTTTCTGTAATAGTAGTTCACAAGTTTCAAAGTGAAATATATTTTGGATGGGAATGACAACAGAGCTGTTGAAAACTTAGGATGAAGTGATAGTACCTATACAGTCCTATACAATAAAGGATATAAGTAGATTGACAATAGTAGTAGTCACCAAAAACTGCCTTACTGAGGGAAGCTGATGTTATCATCTTTATGATTTCTATCCCTTATTTATAGAGAAAGAATATTACAGAAATATGCATACCATAACTCATTAATTTATTTTCAACTGCGAGAGAATTTTATTTTACCAACATGTTGGATTATTGCATTGGACGTTTTGAAGATTGTTTTGAAAGAAATGAATGTTTAGCACTTAGACAAGGTCCAAATGTAAATGACTTTGTGTCCCCTCAGAATCCATTCCAATTGTTCCGATGTAAATCGCTTTCGTTTTTGTGTTTTCTAGCATTTTATGGTGATGTGGTTTTTGGGAGGGTTTCATGTACATTGTATGTAGAGTGGGTTTCCTTTTGTAATGGTAATGATTTAATTACTGTGCTGAAAAGCTGATTTGTGTTGCAGTAAAGTCATGTTCTTGTAAGAGTTAATGTTAATTGGTTATTGAAATCCTGATGGCCACATGGTAAGCCATTTCATTTCCTTTATGTGCAGTAATGAGGTTGCTGAAAATGAATTCTAAAGAAGTGATTTAGTCTTCAAGACATTTGGATATACAATTGTAAAGAATAAAAGGTTGTTTTGAATTACATTGAATTATCATCATGCGTAAAGCAGAAGAGTAGTCTGATGCCATCACATGCTAAATGATTTGCAGCGGATATACCCTGTAAAGATGAAAAAAAAAATGTTTTAATCAGCACGTTGCACTACTCTACCATGTTGAATTGTCAAGTAGATTTTGTTCTCATACAAATCAAACTGGCATTTTCCTGCATTTTCTCTGTGGGAAAACAAATTTGAGAAGATATACCCTCTGTAATCTGAACTCTGAACATGGCTAATGAAGCATTTGGTCAGGCCTTGCAATAATGATGATGAAAGTAGACCATACCTACCAAGGTCAAAAACATGGGATTAACTGAAACAAGACCTTATAAATCTCCTTACCAACTTTTCCCATTTCCTACAATTTCAAGTTATCAGGGGTATTATTTACTCCATATTCAATGCACAACTTTTCCTGGCATGAAGTGAAATGAATCATTCTCTATTGCATGCTCGCAGCACTTTGAATTATGGTGATATCACATCTGCAGAAACATGTCTCATTATCGTGCAAGCTGGAAGTATTCAATATTTTGTCAAAAGAACATTATAGAACATACACATGTGATGAGATACACTTCCTCCCTAAATGTTGTCCTTATTCACTTGTTGATTACTGAGTATGATATTACTCTATAAACTCATTGAAAATCAGTTTACATTGAAAAGGAAACTATCTCCAGGTGACTAATGCCATATTATCAGTGCACTATATGAGAAGAGGGCCAATTATAATCAGCTGTAGACAGTCAGACCCAACTCCGGAAAACCGAGCACAGGTATATACTCCGAAAACGGCGTATGAATATAGAGCCCTCATCGTGCGAGGCAGTGTGTACAAAAGGCATGGGGAAAATCTTGCAAAGGTAACCTGCCAACGATATGTGTATTTTTAAAAGTAATGCCGAGTGTCAAATATCTTCAAAATCCTTGATGATTCGTCAAATGAAATTACTTTCAAATGACAAACATTTGAAATAAATATATCCACAGCATTATTTTTGAAAAATATATTATCAACAGCAGGTCGACAATGCACGATTTTCAACATGCCTTTTGTACACACTGTCTTGCAATGAACGATGAGGGCTCTATATTCATCTTGCTTCATACGCCCTTTTCAGAGTATATGCCTGTGCTCGGTTTTCCAGAGTTGGGTCTGACTGGTAGATGTATACTCAAATGCTACCGAGTGCTTCGTTATCTTTGCACTGCATTTCTCATTTTAGCAGTTTATTTTGAATTTCTTTTTTGCATGAAATCTATATTTATTTAAGAATAGCTAATTTTGGAAAGAGGTATATAAGAATACTTGATGAATATTGTATACATCATGCTAGTTGTGCAACTTTTTTTCTTTAATCCATTTGTCAATTTTTTTATCATCAAAGATTGCTTTGTGTCTCGCCCACCGGAGATGAAAGCGAGACTAAGGGATCCAAATGGCGTCCGTCCGTCGTCCGTCGTCCGTCGTCCGTCGTCCGTCGTCCGTCGTCCGTCTTCTGTCGTCCGTCACAAATGTTCAAGTTTACCTGCAAGACTCTGTTAGGATGCATAACTTGGCAACTGTTGCTGCAATGGCAACCAAACTTGGGTGATAGAAGCACTAGGGGTATCTTCATGTTATGGTGTTGTCGGAGGTCACATGATGACGTCAAAGGTCATTTGAGGTCATATATTAAAGAGTACCTGCAAGACTCTCTTTTCATATGTTAAAGTTAACCTGCAAGACTCTCTTTTGACAAATAACTTCACATCAGTTGCTTGGATTACAACCTAACTTGGGTCATAGATGCATTGGGGCTACCTTCATGTTATGGTGCCGTCGGAGGTCATGTGATAAGGTCAAAGGTCATTTGAGGTCATATGTTTAAAGTTTACTTGCAAGACTCTCTTATGACACATAACTCAGCACATGTTGCTGCAATGGCATCCAAACTTGGTTGATAGGTGCACTTGGGGTACATTCATGTTATGGTGCCTTCGGAGGTCACATGGTAAGGTCAAAGGTCATTTCAGGTCAAATGTTAAAGTTTACCTGCAAGTCTCTCTTATGACAGATAACTTTGGAACCGTCACTCACTTTTCAACCAAAACTTGGGTTGTAGATGCATTAAGGGGACCTGCATGTTATGGTGCCGTCGGAGATCACATGATAAGGTCAAAGGTCATTTGAGGTCATATGTTAAAGTTTACCTGCAAGACTCTCTTATGACACATAACTCTGCACATTTTGCTGCAATGGCAACCAAACTTGGGTCATAGGTGCACTTGGGGTACATTCATGTTATGGTGCCTTCGGAGGTCACATGGTAAGGTCAAAGGTCATTTCAGGTCAAATGTTAAAGTTTACCTGCAAGACTCTCTTATGACAGATAACTTTGGAACTGTCACTCACTTTTCAACCAAACTTGGGTTGTAGATGCACTAAGGGGACCTGCATGTTATGGTGCCATCAGAGGTCACGTGATAAGGTCAAAGGTCATTTGAGGTCATATGTTAAAGTTTACTTGCAAGACTCTCTTATGACACATAACTCTGCACATGTTGCTGCAATGGCAACCAAACTTGGGTGATAGGTGCACTTAAGGTACATTTATGTTATTTTCGCGAGTGGGCGAGACACAATATCGCTTATGCGCTTGTTTACTTGTTCTTATATTTTCTGCAAAAACCAATATATCTCTCTACTAGAGTATTTGGACTGAAATGAAAATGAGATATTTTTTTTTTAGGATTTGCAATAAACTTTCATCCCTGCATGTCCACATATAGATACATGTATGACCTTTTCGTATATTTTCACTGTATGAATAAAATGCATTTTCTAGAGCCGATATCTGAGTCCCAAATAAATACATTACACTGTCACATGCCCAGCCGAACCAGCAGTGAATGTTAATAATTGTGGATTATGTGATTCCAGTGTTAAGGTAGAGTAGCCATCTAACTTGAAATAAAGCAGGGAAATCTTTTTAAAGCACATTATCTGATCGAAACCAAGACTTTGAATTGTTTATAAACATACAAGTTTGTAAAGATTTGCACAGCTGCATTGCTTATTATGTCCTGCATTTAATACCTTGAATTTTAAAAAAAAAATCTTTTGACAGCCACTGGTGTATGTCTTCTATATTTTTGCTGAGAGATGAAATAATGAAATTTCAAGAAAAAATGAAAAAGTGATATTTTGTGATGTTTCATCTTTCTATCAATTCTGGTGGAGTTCCTTTTGATGAATTATTACAAATGTTGATTTTCTTTGGCTTTATATGTATGTCTTCATTACACCCTAGCATAAATCTTGCCAAGACATATATGATCTCTCATAGTCTTTGGTTTATTTATGATGCAGTGATGTTGTATTATTCATTCATTCCTTAATAGAAATTGGATCTACCAAAGCCTCTAGGGCAGAGTTGATATGAAACAAATCTCTTTTTATTTTATGAACCATGAATAAGTAGTTTGAGTTATGATAACAACAATATTTTGGTTTGCCAGGTAGTCAGACAGTCTGCCGAGTCAATAGTCAATATTAGGCTTTTGATAACGTTGTCGATATGAGGGGGAACAATGTCATGTGCAGGAAAGGCTTGCCCTTTGACCCAAGAAATATCCCCAGTAACTGCTGTGCTTTGACCTTCGACCCTCGCATGAAGCACAGTTCCTTGAATCATAGATTGCAGAGCAAGGTAGATGAAAATATGTGCTCTGCGTTTTGCTGAGCCAACATTTTATTAGTAAAATGAAAACTTGTGTATGAATTTCACAAGGAATGAGTAAGAAAATCACCAGAAAATGCTGCGAATGGCTGTTCACAGGTTCTTAAAAAGTATTAAAACCATTCACTTTAGTTTACTCTGTGGCTTGAAAAAGTCCTTTTGAATACACATTGTATTTGTTACATAAAAATATGAAATTAATATTCATTATCTTTCTTAACCAAGGAACCAAGTGCCATGCAACTGAGGGGGAGGGGGACTGCAGTCCTCCCCCACTTTTTTTTGGTAGAATACTTCATAAAGCATATATAATATGCTCGTTCAATGCATGCTCAGCCCCTCCCCCCCCCCCCCCCCCCCCACTCACTTTTAAAATATGATCCACTGCCCCTGTGAACGATTCACTATCTTAAACCACTTTGACAGACTCAGGCCTGAGATTTGTGGCAATGGCAAAGTTTCATCTTTATTTTGATGCAGTCTAGCCTCTATAGGGCTCAAGTACAAGAGAAGTAATGTTATGGTGTTTTTGTATCTACCAACTCAAGAGTTTACCAACCTATTTAGTTACAAATGCTATCTTCAGAAACATATATGGAGCTAGTATCAGTTGAGATCTGTGTATCAACAAATTCACACTGTATGACTGAATCATCTAAAGCAGCTCTTTGCAGGAAGCAAATGGTTTGTGAAACACTCCTGGTATGATTGATAGCACTTATTGTAGCATGATTATCTAGATACATCTGCCATACATACCATGCTGCTGTAAGCATGCTTGTCATGTGTGGTTGAAGCAAGCTCTCATTTGTCAGGTTCACACGAAGGGAGCTAAACTTTAAGTTTCGCTTCTAGTTTCAAAACTTAAAGTTAACTTGTAAGTTTAGTTATCTTGTAGTTTCAGACCATATGAACGGACTTGTAGTTTTGAAACTTAAGTTTACTTGTCATTCTAGAACCACAAGCGAGCTTATTAACGCCAAAACCACGGGGAGGGGGGGGGGGGTTCCTCCATCGCAGTTGCGGACAGTATTGGCAGAATAAACTTAAGTTCTGCAAGCTTGTAGTTAACTATGACCTCTCTGTTCATGTTAAACTTCCAGGTCATACCCTTCGCACATTATGAACACAGGATCTGTATGTGTACTGTACACACAGTCGGTATCTACTTCCGGTGTTAACTATGGTGATCGCTCGGCTTGTAGTTTCAGAACAACGAGCATCGTTGTTTCGGGCCTGTGTGAACCTTCGACGTGGTTAGTGAGTCATTGTTTCATTAGCTTAAAGTTTCACTAACTTAAAGTTTTGAAACCATAAGTCTCATATGAACGTAGCTACTACCAGCATGTATGCATCTCTAAACCAGGAGACAGATCATCTGCAGAATGTTGTTTTACTGTGATAATGATGACTGACAATACAAACCTATTAAGAACAGTTATGAGATAATGAGGTAGAGAGGAGACAGATAGAGTGTGGATGGGGAATGTGGATGGAGGGATTTTGAGGGGACTATTGAGAGATTGGGTGACAGGGAGAGGAGTTAGGATGAGTAAAGGATACAGAAATCTTAGGATGTGGGCCAGTTGATAAGATAGAGAAGGGGAAATGGAGGAGGATAGAGGAGGGGTGACAGAGGAGAGGTAATTTAGAAGGGGTGACAGAGGAGAGGTAATTTAGAAGGGGTGATAGCGGAGGGTGATTGAGGAGGGGGAGTGATGGGGGATTGGGGAGAGGGAGTGATGGAAAAATAAAGCAGACATTCAATCATGTATTTGAGTCAGTAGAGAGAAAGAGAGAGTTGGTGGACTGGCACACATATGAAGAACAAGTACTCCATATCTGGTTTATCTATTGTGCGGTTTTATCTGTTTGTGATATCTGTCTCCTCTTGGCAAATTACAGATAGCCACAAGAGTGATTGACATTCTGAGGGACAGATAGCTTTATACTTCATCCTTCATTGAGATAATAGTTTCTAGGTGAAAAACTATCTTGTACTAAACTATCAGCTATGGAACTCTTTTAGAATGTTACATGGAATAATAATTGATAGACTAATTATGTTTTTGCATTGTTCTTGTATTTTTATTTCAAGCATGTTCAGAATTGTATAATTGTTTATTTATCAAGGTGTAAAGCACACAGAAAACTAGCTGTCATGTAGTTACATGTATGTGCGATATGAGTATTTTCTGTTGCCGTTATAATAATTATCATTACTTAATTCATACTGTCAGTTCCTTGAATTATTTATATGATTTGATTTCATTCAACTATATCTGAAAAAAATGGCCACCAGTGACAGAATTCTACATGAATAATGAATATGCAAGCATTAATATAAAGCGAGTTATAAGAAAAAAACTACTTTGATCATGTGCTTGATAATATATTGACAGATAATAGTAAAGCTACAAGCTAGAATTTCAAAGGGAAAGTCTACCCTGGTATTAAAGGGGAAGTTCTCCCCGAAGATTACTTGAGTTTAAAAAATGCAGAAAAAATAAAGAGAAATATTGGCGAAAGTTTGGACAAAATCCGTTAAAGAATAACGGAGTTATGGACTTTTGAAGTTTTCATTTTGTGACGTCACATGCGAGCAGCTCCTCCATTATGTAATGTGATAAATATTCCATAAAATACAGTTTTCTCAGAAAATTTAGAATATTTTCGTCTGTGCATTTGATATATTGTCAGAAATGTTATTCAATACTAGATTCTGAAAAGAAACAATATTAAATTATCGTGGAACGTAAAAAAAAATGCGAATATATGGAATATTTATTACATGACCAATGGGCAGCTGCTCGCATGTGACGTCACGAATCCAAAACTTTAAATACTCATAACTCTTTTATTATTTGACCGATTTTCATCAAACCTTCGCCAATATTTTTCTTTATTTTTTCTGCATTTTTTAAACTCAAGTAATCTTCAGGGTGAACTTTCCCTTTAAGTCCATTTGAATAAATGAAGAAAAATAAGAGAAAGAGATTGAGCAAAATCTGATGAGAAATAAGAAAGTTATGAATTTTAAATTTATAATCAATCAAACACAAATTGGCAACTCCATGACATATCTTGCAAGCTCCTTCCCCATTTGCTCAGTACAGAAAATTTCATAAATTTTCATTTTCTTAGTTTTTGATGAAGGAATAAATTTGTTTCATACAGATTTTGTGTAAAAAACATGAACAATGATTATATATAAGGTGCATATATGATATATATGAGAAAATGGAAATTAATGATATTTTTTGGCTACAGGGCAAATTGGAGAGGAGCTTGCAAGATAATTCATGGAGTTGCCAATTTGTATTTGATTGATGACAACTTTACAAATTCATAACTTTCTTATTTCTTATCGTGTTTTGCTCGAGCCTTCACTGATCTGTTTCTTTAATTTCTCTGCTACTTTTAAAACCAACTTGTAACTAGGGTGGACTTTCCCTTTAGGTTCAAAAGCAAAAAAAAAAACTGAATTGCACTAAAGTGAGCAAAGTACTTCTATAATTCCATATTGTGTAGACATTAGGAACATTTAATTATTTACCTTAGGCAATGCTTGAGAATTCTTGCTGGCTGTGTAAATAATAGTATGTAGTGCTACTCACATAGGGGAATTCCAAAGTTTTTTTTCCGAAGAGTTTATTCAAGTTTACAAGTTGGGTATCAAGTGATCTATTAATATGATTATATTGTTCTTGAATACCAGTATGTATAATCAAAGTTGATATTCCTATTGCTCTTGAACTAGTAGCTTTTAAGCACTGAAACAGCAAGCAAATTCTTCATCTTTCTTTAAACACTAGCAGACAATTAAGGACTCTTAATGTGTCTCCGTCTGAAATGCTAATTAAATACTAGAAGCAAAACAAAGTGTGGTGCATCACTCTTTGATGAGATGCTAACCTTTATTGTAATTAATCCAGAGACTAATATCTGTTCCCTTGTAAACAGCAGTCGGTACTGATTACTCACTCTTAGTTTAGGCCAGTCTTTATGAGCCTGAGTTTTCAAAATAGCCTGCTAATCCTGATCCGGGAAAATAACTAGCTCAAGCTAATTTGCCATTAAAAAAAGTAAATAGCAGGCTATTTTACCCTTGCACTTGGGATATTAGCTCTGATATTATCCCATGTAAACTAGGGATTGTTCGTGAAATAACCAGTATTAGGCCAGTTTGCAGGCTAATTCAGAAGTGAAGATGCACTCGGAATATGATGTGCTGTGCATGCTCGAGCTCATTTCTTGAGTGAGTGGGAAGTACTTGTCTTAGGCTTAATAGAAACAAGGAACTTTAAAGTTGGACCTTTTTCTCAAAAAAGCACTGATTGGTCTAATATTTCAAGCTCGAGCTTGTTGAGGCAAATGGAAATGTAGCTACTCCTACTAGCTTTACCGGCTGGTCGCATGGTTTTGTGATCATTAATGCAGGTAATAGCGACTGATGCAAGGACATGGAAAACTATTTCATGTATGCTAATCATACTTCAATTGGAAGTTAATTGGCAGGGAGTGGAGATAGAGGGTGAGAGATAGAGAGAAAACAAAATTAGAAATGTACTAGTTGCACATATGTATATTGAAGATGGATTCCTAGAAGCAACTTCTGTTGATCATAGTTGTTGTCCAGTCATGTTTTTATTTTTGGAATAAAACCAACTGGTAGTCTTATAAACCAAGGAAGGACTAATTAGTGCCTAAGACCTCAGGGTCAATTTATAATGAACCACAAGTTCAATCAAAATTGTCATTGTCATCTGGTTAGATGTTTAATGGGGAAACTGTATTAATAAAGATTAATTTCTTCTTTTTATTCCAAATACTGATTGATGTACCCATACATATTGAAGCTTGTAACACTTCATTTTTATTTAGATTGATCCCACATTACATGTGGGTGTGCCATTTTAAGAGTAAACACTGATAGCATGTTTTCAAAAGGCATGTCATTTATACTGTTGGAAACTTATGAATTGCAAGGTGGATGCAAAGTAGATCCTGACATAGATGGGATTTAATATTTCTTCTTACTTGTATTTTTTATATTTCTCATCTGCTCTTCATTTATGCTTTGAAGAATTTTTTCTCACCTTATTTATCAACTCACACAGCACATAACACATCATTTGAGGTGATATGGTCATTATTTGGAGAAAAAAATATTGTTTGGTCCGATGGACATGCCATTAACATTCCTAAACTTGTCTCAAATTATAGAAAAAAAAACTTGGCAAAGAGAGAAAAAAAAAAGAATATTATGTTAATCCTCAAAATAGCCATTCTGCTAACCTGTCGACAACTCCCCACATTTCAACCACATGTAACACAACACTCTCTTTGCTAACAAAAGGGGAACAAACCCCTGTTTAGTAGGCCAAGCATATGGAACATATAGGCATCCTGCCCCAATCCTGAGTAAAGAAACTCCTCTTTCTACGTTTCTGTAATCACGCCCTAGAAATGTCCATCAAATGTTGCACCTTTATGTAAACGTTGTTAGAAATGACCTTTTCTTTCCTTCTCTATATTCAGGTAGTATCTATTTTCTTTATTAAAGGTGGAGAGGAAGGATTTTGTTAGTGGTTGGATTGATGTAGTTTGGTTGTTGAATCCTGAGGTGTTTTCTTGAGGGCAGTCATCAGGAGGATTTGATGATGAGGGTTACTAAAGAGGTAACAAGAATTGCTAGATGAATCTCATACTAACCCCCTCTCACACCTGTTTGATGGGTCAGACTCAGACAGATGAAATACCATACAGGTAGCACCCACCTTCCAAAATTAGGAAGTGATGATGTACACTATAGACATATAGGAGGAAGTGGTTCTTCTGAAAGGTCTTCCAACCTGGCCAGGTTGGCTGGGTTGGTGGTATGCTCTCATTGCTCTGGCTGGCAACCTTTTCTCTGACCTTTAATATATCATTAACAATTTATATGTAGGGTTAGGGCTTGGGATTGCAATTTGGTTTTAGGTTAGGTTTAGGGTTTTGGATTGAGTCTGGATGATGTAGACTGACCCAAGCCAAAGCATTAAAGCCCATATACAGTTTTTGTAGCCAAAGAGAAATTGGAATTAAATTTTGTTTTATCTCTCACGTGTTTAATTTTATTCTTGAGAGAAATTCTTCACAGCAGCTTTATTTCTTGTCGCTAGAATCTTCTTTTTATCATCTAAGATCAAAGAAATATGATGAAGAGTTTCTGAGCACTAATTATACATTGGGCTGTAGCATTGTGTATCCATTGAAGGATAGTATTTGACATGGTACAATATTTTCTTTATGGGAGGGGGATGGAGATTGAAAATGATCTGCCTGTGTTGACAACTTATTAGAATTCATGTCAAAAAGGGTCACTTGGCCCCTAGCCAAACAATTACAAATACGTTCCCCCACCATGCAAAAATAATATGAGAAATAATACATTATTATTTAGAGATTGTTTTTGCCCGACTGTTCTATATATTATTTAAGATATAAAGGTGTTTGCGCTAATCTTTAATGTTTGGTTTACCTTGCTGATGGATTTCTTAGGCGCAAAAGAAGTTTACAAGATCTAGGTCATGGCATCAACATTGTGAACATTTTCTCATCTCTAAGATTGTCATCACCCGGTTTGTAACTAGTGATACTGACACAGACATTAATGGGATCAAAATATGGGAATAAAGCAGTTTGGAATTACACCTGTCACTTGAATATTACTGTGATTTCTCTCATGGTTCATTCTGTTTCTCTTTCTAGCATATATAAATCATTTTCACCCGGTTGTGACAGTCAAAGAGTAAGGGTAAACCTTTATGGTATCACACCTTTCACCACAAGCTTCAGGTTATAGGCTCCATCGTGAAAGAAAATCCCTTCCCCAACCCCATAATGTTGCCAAGCATCAAGTAAGGTGATTGAAAAATTGGTATAAAAGAAGAAAGATCAATCTTATGGATCACTTTGAAGCCATGGTCTATTTTATTGGCATGCATAGGCAGAGACAAAAAAATCTTACTCGAACAGTTGGAATCTCAAGTTAGTCTACTTCTGCATTGCTTTGTTTGCTTTTTTTTTTAGAGAGAGAGATGTGAAATTTGGATTTGGTTTGATGTGACATGTGAGAATCTGTACATACAATGATAAAAGGACATTTTGAGAGTTTGCTATGAAAAAGGCACAGGATTGAATATTTCTAATAGACCGGTTCTGTAATGTATACAAATTTATGCACACTTCTTCTCTGAGCACATTGTGACGAGCTATTCCATTAACCTGCTTTTTATAAATGAGCCTCAATGCTTGGAATCCAGTTTGCATACATTACTTGTTGCTATGTCTGGCAAGCCTCCGGCAAGCTTTGAGGTTGTCAAGAACAACCTTTGTTTGAAAGGTATGTATAAAATTTACCGAAGCGGTCTATCGGGTCTTGCACTGTATAAAGAGGGGAATTCTTAAGAGGGGTTATTCTTAAGAGGGGTTATTTATGATTAATAAACATTTTTGTTTGTTAGGAAAATATGCATTCTGACTTTTCAAATGTTAATGTAATACTGGGAATTAATGTATGATATACATGTATTTATGTTGACCAAACTTTAAAGGGAAAGTCCATCCTGATTACAAGTTGAATTTAAAAGAAACAGAAAAATTAAAGAAACAGATCACTAAAGGTTTGAGCAAAATACGATGCTGTTGTCAATCAAACAAAAATTGGCAATTCTCCGTATCGCATATAGCTCTCCGAATCCGAACGCATGCGGCGCTCTAATTTTTGGGCATGTGATTGCTGGCAACTGAGCTTCCGGGTCCGGCCGGAGCGTCATTGACAATGTGTTAGAAGACGTGGTCAGCCTAGCAAAAACTCCCTTTTGTTCCTAATCTAGCAAATAATCGTGTTTTTATACAGTTGATATTTAAATGGGATTCTTCTGTGAAGCCACCCAATGTGGGATGTTGAGCCGAAGATGCAAAACGTGTTTTCAGCAGAACAATCACGCACGAAAAAAGCAAGGAAATATCAGTGTATGCTCACTATAGCTATAGACTGGAACCGGAAATATATGTGCCAACATCGTTGTCCCCGATATCGGCATCGGGAGCTGATATCAGCTGATATCGGCTGATATCGGCTATATGCAATAGGGAGAATTCCGAGACGTATCTTGCGAGCTCCTCTCCCATTTGCCCTGTACCCCCAAAATCATTAATTTTCTTTTTCTCTTTAGGAAAATATTCAATCATACATGCACCGTAGATATAATCATTGCTCATATGTTTTTACGCAAAACCTGTATGAAAGAAAATAACAAATTTATTCCTTCATCAAAGACGAAGAAAATGAAAATTTGTGACAATGCCTGTACTGAGCCAAACTGAGAGGAGCTCGCAAGATACGTCACGGAGTTGCCAATTTGTGTTTGATTGACTACAGCTTTAAAAATGCATAACTTTCTTATTTCTTATTTCTTGTCGGATTTCGCTCAAAATTTCACTAATCTGTTTCTCTCATTTTTCTTCATTCATTCAAATCAGCTTAATACCAGGGTGGACTTTCCCTTTAAAGACATTATCATATGTTCCTGATTTGTTGTGATAAGTACTGACTAGTATCCATTATAGGCTTATATAGCTTTTGTACAGAGGTGACTAGGTAGGTATTTGATAAAACTAAGGCTAGAAGGAGGATTTTCTAACTTTGTAGAACTTTCGTTACATGGCTGAAAGCCATCTAAAAGTTTATGCTGTATTTTGCTGGTATGATTTAGGACTCCCTTGATCCCAAACACTAGGTCCCATCAGCCTACCTATTGCCTTAGCTGCCATGAGGTCAGACATGTTGGGAACTATGCCACATAATTCACATTTTTCTCTGTCTTGGGGAACAGCGGAATTGAACAGCAGGTAGCTGTGCACGCTGAACCAACATGAAATGCTCTCAAGTTCAATGTGTAGAATCCCTGATGGCAGTGGCTATGCTGGGCTTGATGAAGTAATGTCACGGGAGGGTTGTGTGAATTTCTACCTCATTCTACTTCCTTTATATCTAATGAGAAATTGTGCACCATCATGATGAAGCAGAACCCCCCCCCCCCCCCCCTCTCCTAATCAGCTTCCAGATCATTCCTGAAAAGTGTTCTTTACATTTCTACTTATTGGTAATACTAGATTTTATAGTTCTAATGAAACATGATCTAAACTTAGTGGAAATTCATTTCATGTTTAAATTAACTTTTGGCATTGTTATTTAGCCTGTAAGCTTATCTTTTTAGATTATGATGTGATATAGCTCTACCCCCTTCCCAAGAAAAAAAAGGGTGTTCCTGTATTCAAAGCTTTAAAAAAACCCGACAAATGCAGCCAAAAATGATCCTATTCTGACAGAAATGAATTGAAGATCAAAAGGTCTAGTTTAGTTTATTCATACTTTACAATGAATGCAATAAAAATATTAGCTTTTCTTTCTGAGCCAGTGGACAAGTGAATTAGCATTTTGTTTGTTTGTTGTTTCGTTTGGTTGTTGTTATTATTTGTTTGTTTGTTTGGGGGTGGGGGGCATTGGAATGTAATTTAAGGGAAATCCAACCTTAATGGCAAGTTGTTCTGAAAGATAGAGGACATATTAGAGAGGCAGATTGGTGAAAATTTGAACAAAATCGGACAAGCAATAAGAAAGTTATGAATTTTTGTAATCACCATACAATATGGGAGTTTCAAAATGGCTGAATTGGACAACTCCCCCATTTGCTCCAACACACAAAATCCTTAACATGTCATTTTTGTCAAAATGTTTTACTTTAGTAGGGTCTTTTTCATTTATGAGGACCTATAACAATATGCTATCTACAATATGTTTTGAGTACTGCCCCGATGGAAAAGGCGCCTAGGAGAAAATTGCAAATTAATGATATTTAAGTGTACGACAAATGGGAGAGTTGTCTGTCACTATGTCACAATCTACTCACTAAATTGCCAATTTGAGATTCATATATGTTTAGCAATCTCATTTTTCAAACATACATAACTTTCTTTTTCCTTGTCCGATTTCTTTCAAACTTCCACCATCCTGTTTTTCTTATTTTTCTGCTTTCACAGAAATCATTTTATTACCAAGGTTGGATTGCCCTATAATCTCTGACACTCCTAAGTGGTATCCTGTGAATAGAATCAAGGAGTTATCACAGACCTGTGATAACTCCTTGATATGATCCCCGCTTTGATAGGAATTCATTCTGTTCCCAGTTTACTGCTTGCATGTGGCCCTGTTTCATGCTCTTGGCAAACCCATTCTTCTTTCATCATTCCACATGCCCATTAACATCACTGAATTATCACTTGAGATGTTTCTTGACACCAACTCAACAAGCTTATCATCACCTTCCAAAGGCATCAAAGAACAAGCTATAAACTGTTCACATGTGGTAACTCTTTACTAGTCAAGGGTCATTCACTATTGAAATTCAACTTGATGTGGTTTAATTCTGAGTGATTTATGTACTAATGAGCATGGCCACTTTCGTATTGTGAGGTATTTTCACTTGGAGTGGGAAAAGGCTGCTCATCAATTGGGCCTTCCTTCTTTTTTTTACTCTGCTCCATATTCTCTTCATATGTATTATCAACGTAATCTTTACCACCTTAATCATCATCATCAGTAGCAGCTGCATCATCATCATCAGCACAATTATTATTGTCGTTTTCATTGTTGTTGATGTTATCGCCATTAATCTCTCAAACCATCAACACCATTGTCTTATTAGCTATGTTCATACGGGACTTGTGGTTTCGAAACTTTAAGTAAGCAAAACTTTAAAGTGTACCAATCACCTGAAAAAATAATTTTTGTACAGCTAGAAAGTATAAAATCAATCTCGAAGAACTTTATCTGGCAATCTATCGGTCAACAGTTAAGGCGTATGAAGGAAAAAAGGATAACATAAAAATGCTTGCGCGGAATCGAACTCTGAGTTTAGTTCCCCGCGAGCCCTTACGTGTACGGGTGTGTCGAGTAGTCTAATCACGAGTCAGTTTTACGCTTATAGAGAGTGTAATTAAAATTGCAATATTTCTTTATAGAATTAATATTTGAAGCCCATATTTTGAATATAGTAAAACAACATGTATCCCCTAACATACAGAGCAAAATATTTTTTGGTGATTGGTACCCTTTAAGTTAACCAAACAACGACTCACTTACCATGATGAGGGTTCACATGGGTCCAAAACAATGATACTTGTTGTTCTGAAACTACAAGCCGAACAATCGTCGTTGTTAACACCGGAAGTAGATACTACCGATTGTGTGTACAGTACACATACAGATCCTGTATTCATAATTTGCGCAAAGGGTATGACCTGGAAGTTCAACATGAACAGCGAGGTAATTGTTAACTACAAGCTTGCGAAACTAAAAGTTCATTCTGTCCACACTGTCCGAAACTGCGACAGAGGACCACCCACTGCTCGTGGTTTCGCTTGTGGTTCTAGAACTACAATTAAACTTAAAGTTTTGAAACTACAAGTCCGTTCATATGGTCTAAAATAACTACAAATAACTACAAGTTAACTTAAAGTTTTGAAACTACAAGCGAAGCTTAAAGTTTAGCTCCCTTCGTGTGAACCTGACTAATATCAAAAACTTAAGTATAATTATTCAATCTTTAGTATCATGTTCTCACCCTCTAATATCTCATTATTCTTATTTGCTGTCAATATGATAGTCATCAGCAATTGGTTATTATCTCAAAAATGCTGATAATTATCATTTTAATCCGATAAGATTATATTCAGTAATTACTGAAATGATATGTGAATTGTATTTATATTTTGCATGTAGAAAATTGTTAATGCTTCCACTTTCAGCCCACAGAAACCTGAATACCTACTTTGTTTCCAGTCTTTGAATATAATGAAAATTCCTGGATACCCATTCCCTTTCTCAGCATGGCATGATCAAGTTTTACTTTCTTTGGCCTTTCCCCATTCTATCCTCATCCATACATTACCATTGCTATATACTATCATCGAGGGACCTTCTCTCTGCATGGCCTTGTAGAGTCCAGTCTTGGCTTTGACCCTGGACTGACCTTAACCACTGTTGAGCTTTTGGACATTGAAGACCATCAATCTCAATTTACCAGGAATTTTCACTCATTTCCTCATAAACCATTCAGAGTTTTACTAAAGTGATGCATTATTTAAAGGGAATATGTGGTTAAACATGTTAGGTCTGTTGAAAATATAGCTTTGGTCGGTTACATTGTAACTGGTAAGGTGCTTTATAAGAAACAGCTATTATTATTATTATTAATATTATTATTTATTATTATTATTATTATTATTATTATTATTATTATTATTATTATTATTATTATTATTATTATTATTATTATTATTATTATTATTATTATTATTATTATTATTATTATTATTATTATTATTATTATTATTATTATTATTATTATTATTATTATTATTATTATTATTATTATTATTATTATTATTATTAATTATTTAATTTTTTTAATTATTATTATTGTATTTCACTTATGTTGTAGTTCAGAAGAATTTAGAATACAAGTACATTGATGATAATAACCAACAATGAAACTAGAGATTTCTTTGAGGGAAAAAAGATGGCAAATCAGATTAAATTGCACTGGAATTTCCCACTAAATAATGAGACAGCCAGAGAACTAAATGTTGTGTGAGTTTAAATACATTGTCAGTTCTTTGGACCTATATAAAAATATCAATTTAATCAAAGTGGAACAAAAACTATTGCATTCACCAAGATCAGGAGATCATGATATAACATAGATCAGATCTGGTTATGTATTTGTAATTTTCATCCATCCTGTATTCTTATATCATGCTGTGTATAAATACTATTTAGTTCATGGGAGCTTTTTAGGGATTTGCTGTTTCAAAAGTGAAACTTCCTTGCACAAGTTGCAGATATTTATATGTATTTGAACCTTTCCAAAGCTCTATCTCTCACCGCTCCAGGGTAATTTTTTTTCTGTGGTATCATGAAGTGTGGCTTAAAGCCAGTTTTGAAATATTTGGATCATCCTCTCACTCATGACAGTTCAAGTGGAGTGATAATTGTCGCGTAAATTTACACACGATGGGCGCGTACATGCATTCTATTCTTCTACTCCAAGGTGAGATAAGTAAAGCTCATAAAGCAACCAAGTGTTTTTTCTGGCAGACTAAACAGCACAGGTAAACATTGTCTCAGTGAAGCACAATATGAGCATCATTACCTGTGCTAAATTGTATTTGCTTGGGCAACAGCATTCTTGAGGTTGCGTCAATATTAGTGTTATCGTCATAGCATGCCCTCTTTTGTCATAACCATGAAGTTCTGAATGGACAAGATGGGTATCATATGAAGGGTGAAAAAGGATTTCTGGGTTGTGTTTTATTGCCTTGCGTGACAATGCTACAAACTTTTGTGTATTGTTGTTCACACGCCCCTCGTACCTGAAACCTGCACATTCTCCATCATGTAGCTATCTATTTTTATTCTGTTTTTTATTCGTCAGGTATGGGTGACACTGAATAGAAGTGCATTAAAATTCCTCATCAAACATAACCCAAAATGAAAAGCTTTGCACCCATTGCATCATTATAATGAAAGGCATGATTTGAAATGAATTGTATTTTTCCAATGAGCTATGTAACTGCAATCTTTTGTTCATGACTACTGGATGTGGTTTTTGAAATTAAGTATTTGCATTCCTGTTCCCTCTATGCAATTCGATCACCCCAGTTATGTTGTGTGCTTGATTAGTACTCTGTATACATACCCTGTTTGTTACGGTATGAAGGCGCAGTGTCAGAGCACTCTACATAACCATTCATTATATCAAAACTTGATTAAATTTTTTTCTGTTGATTAGATAAGCTGGTGTCTCCCGCCATGCCGCTTTTTAACCTTTACTCAATTTACTCCTAAATTGAATAATGGTGTTTTGGCGGCCCATCCAGCAGTATTCATCTTTTCAGAGATAATTGATAAGACAAACTTTGCAAAAGCCATGCACAGATACTATGCTGTAGTTTCAGAGAAGCATGAATCTGTTTCACTCCTTTTTTTTTTTCCTCTCTGCTTCTGTGTTGGAATGAAGCAGAAAGGGCACATTATTTCTGCAATGTCATCATAATTTTTCTAAAAGTTATTTGGTATAGATTAATTTCATGTCTACTTTTACAGATTTGCAAAACAGAGAGATGTGAGATGATGTCATTATTTGATTGCCTAATTATTTGTTTAGATTGAGCTTGTGTCAGCCTGTATGTATTTTGGTATAATCATATTTGCTTTACAATTTATGACCAGGTACATAATTCACAATGATCAGTTCTTAGCCTAATTGACATATTTGGGATTAAAAAAACAACCTTTTCAACCAAATAGAAGCAATGACTCAGTGGATAGAACAGTAGTCTTTGAGCTGGGAAATTCAGGGTTCAAAACCTAATCTTTGATAAGCATTAATCCTCAGTTACCAACAAGTTACCAGTATAGGATTTAAAGCTGTAGATCCTGGGTGTCTATGAACACATACTTGAGTTCTCAGCAGTCAAGAAAATATCATTGGGAAAGGTATCCATACTCTACCAGTGTAGGAAAATTTTGTTGCTCTTTTCTGTCTGTTTGGTGATAACATAATATTACAGAATATTGCTTTGGTGACAACATACATAGTTGCGCATGGTGCACGTTGGACTGTACATTTGCTTTTGTGTTTTGTGGAGAGAGAATGGAGCAGGAGAGGAGAGAGAAACGTAAATTGGAAGCTGCAAATACATCTTGATGTGATTAGAAGTGACAGTGCACATAGTTGTGTGTTATAAGATACTCCCCTATCATTGACTGATTCACCTGGTCCTTCTCTCCATGAACAGAATTCCTCATCCCCATCCCTCCCTCCCTTGGCTGGTAGAATAGTTAAGGTGATGCCCTTCTTTCCCATTCATGAGGTTCAAGACTTCAATGTTCTTATGTTCCTCACAATTGTAGTATTCTGTATTTCATTTTTATACTTTAATAGCCCTTACACTTTCATACAATGAGGAAGAAGCAGCCAGTTACTGGAGCACTGAATGTAAACCCATTGCCCTTCTGTTAACTGATCGCTGATTTTATGGTTAAACTTCAAGACTTATCAAGACCTACTATACGAATGCATGTCTTTCTGAGATGATATGAAGAGGATGAACAGATTGTTCTCCATTGTAAACCCATTAGCTTAATGTAAATATTTCTGATTCCCCCCCCCCCCTTATGACTAAAGAGATGTCCTAGCTCAGTGGAAAAGGCAGTATAATCTTGAACTGAAAGGACCAGGGTTTAGTCTTTAGTAAGGCAGCCATTAATCCTCAATCACCAAGTCCCTCAGATAGGACTTGAAACTGCAGACCCCCTTGTTGTCTGTCAACATGTAATGATTGTCTGTTTAGTTTCACCATTTTTTTCTCTCTATAGGCTGATATAATTGATTGCAAATCATTACTCTCATCTTTGGTATCTCCTTGGTATCTTACCACTAGATCCTGCCACTACTGCATCACAATGTTTGTAAAAGGAAGACTTTCCAGAGTCGATTATCCCAAACTACACCTCTGTGTATGTACATAATCTACATTTAATTCTGTTTTGTTTCATAGATGGCATGAGATGAAGCTGTTCCCTTCTAATCTGGCTTTATTTCTAATATTTTGGATCTTGTTACTGAATTTGACCCTGGTTTCTCTTATCATCTGTTGTTGATGATGATGTAGTTGATTGGTTCCACATCGTCCTCCCTGCATCCACCAGTCCTGTTGGTAGCATCTTTCAGCTGGACTGGTGGGATGCGGCACCCAGAAACTGGCTCTTTTCCAGTGATTGATGAAATGCTATTGATGCGGAACAACACTCATTGGGAACCAATTAGCTGCTCAAATTGACTCTGTGAACTTACTCCAAGTCAGTTTACACTGCATCACCATGCTGTGTGTCTGTCTCGGTCTAATTGTCTGCAAGTGTTCTCTTTTTTCTTACCAGTTTATCTCTTCTCTCTTTACTTTTATCTTATTGACTTGCCATCCAGCTATATTCTCTGAGAATGTTTACTCTTGTGTTTGATCATGCATGTTGTTTAAATTTGCTCTAATTTTCATTAGAGCAAAATAAAGGGCAAAATATAAAATGCAATGACCTAAAATTACCCCTATATCTTACATTTTATTCACCTACCTCTATCCCATCCTGTGTTTTATCTTCACCTCATATTTTCACATGTTCTCTTCTTTTTCAATCTATCCATCCCTTTTATTTCTCTTGCTTCCCCCCTCCCTCTTTCTATTTTCCCCTTCCCTTCTCTTTCCTCCCTTGTAGTTATTGTCCCTCTCTCTTACATCCCTTTTTTTCCCTGCTTCATGCTTGTCCCATCCTTAGCAGCTTAGCCCCCCCCCCCTTAATATTAGCTTCGTTCATACGGTACTT
The DNA here is from genome assembly GCA_025618425.1 of Heliocidaris tuberculata. Lineage (NCBI taxonomy): Eukaryota > Metazoa > Echinodermata > Echinoidea > Camarodonta > Echinometridae > Heliocidaris > Heliocidaris tuberculata. The sequence goes on from CM046834.1 coordinate 5,316,336, forward strand.
GTGGTTTCGAAACTTTACGTTAATGAAACAACGACTCACTAACAATGACAAAGGTTCACACGGGCCTGAAACAACAATGCTTGTTGTTCTGAGAGTGCAAGTCGAGCAATCATAGTTTAAAATGAAAAGAGAGGTCATTGTTAACAACAAGTTTGCTAAACTTAAAGTTTATTCTGTCCACACGGTCCATAACTACGAGGGAGAACCCTCCCCCCCCCCCCCCCCCCCCCAGTGCTTGTGGTTTCGGTGTTAACTATACAAGCTTGCTTGTGGTTCTGGAACTACAAGTAAGCAAGTCCGTTCATACAGTCTGAAACCACAAGATGACGTAAAGTTTTGAAACTACCAGGGAAACTTAAAGTTTAGCTCCCTTCATGTGAACCTGACTATTTTCTGCCTCTCTCTCTCCTCCTTGTCTCCTCTTTCATAATCAGAGACAGCCAATGGGTGCATGCTCCAATTATCTTCAGACCGATTGATATTCAATTTGCTTCCCCTAAGACAATCAAAGAGACAATCATGTCTGTTATGAGATGCCCAGCTGAGAGAGGTCAACAAGAGTTAGTTGTTGTCTTGGAGGAAGACCTGAAGAAAGGTCATTCCTATTTACAGAAAGGTAGAAAATCACTTGTGATTGCTGAAGATGTCAACAACTACTGATTTTTGTTGTGTCAATGCCAGGTTCAATGTTCAAGGTCAATTTGAAGGTCAGGTTCAAGGTCAAATAAAATGTTGGTTCCATCTTGAATCCAGTGTATATAAACACTGTAGCTGGTATTCATGAAAGCATACTAACTTTAGTCCAGGTGAAATCCAGATAAAGTTAGTCCATTAATAGAGCGCCAAGTCTCAACCTCTTTATTCCATGAAAAATTACCATGCTTCTGTAACTATATGGACAAACAAAAATCATGTCATCATGAAATCAGTTTCTCAATTATATTTCATGACTGGTTTCATTTTGTTGATTCATTAATTTGTAAAGAGCTTGACACTTTGCACTTGATAAATCAGTGAACTAAGTTAAACAGCCTTTATAAATATGAGCTTGTTAAGTATTGAAGGTAGCATTTTCTTTAGTTTTTCACATGGAGGGAGTCATGTTGTTCTTGTACTTGTAGATGGTCTTGATTGTAAAGGTCATGACTCACAATAGTCAGTGAAGTGATATTTAACTGTGAGGGAAAATATCCAGTTTCAGGTGTGACAAATTGAAGATGTATATTTTGTAAGATGTTGCTATGGAAATGGGATGAATGTAATAAAACTATATGCGAGAGAGGAAGATGTAGTATCTAGAGGTTACAGTGAATAAATTGTGATGTTTATTAAGATCATGCTTTGTGGAATTAAAATATGATTACGAGTATTATAACAAGTAGATATTGTCTGTTTGGAGCCAGAAGGGCTTTAAATCCTATACTTTAACACAGAGTTAACAGCCTTCTGGCACTAAACAGATTCTCTTTAATGATAATAAAATATGATTGATATTTCAAAAAACTCTTTAGGGTTTTTCTAAATATGATGATAGAAATTGCTCATTATATTTTTATTACATAATCTCAACAAATTAGAAAAAAAACTGTCAATACTGTTTACCTTGCACCATTTCCCCAAATCATTCTGATATATAAGATTACCTTCAAGTCATGTAAGAATAAGTGAAATGGTTCTTTGTTGCAGTCCATATTCAGTTACATATGCAGTACAAATCATGGCTAGTTTTACAGACTGATGTAAGAGCATAGGCTCATGCATTGCAGCCACACCAGTTAGCAAAACCAGCAATGAAATGTTCAAAGTATTTTTTAGAATCATCTTTCTCTGCTAATAATCTGTACATGTTTTCATTCTATCTTTCAGAGCCAACCCCAGCAGACTGTTCCCAGGCTCGATGTGAAATCGTCTTTGACATCCACTGTCCAACAGACAGCCTGAAGATAGAAGCTCAACGGGGAGAAGGGGAGTGCTGCCCCCGCCCCCCTCAATGCCTGTGCGACATGGGGTCGTGTCATGACGTTATTTGTGCGGAGGGCTATATGTATCATGAGATCGCTGCCGGCAACGGGAGACCGGGTTCATGCTGTGATACATATGAATGCAGGCCAATCAGTGAGTTTGAGGAGGTCTTAGGGGATAGTCTGGGGGAAAAGCCTTATTTTGTTTTGGAGCAACATTTCATAGAAAATGAGCAGGTGCATAAGTACAGAAAGGGATGGGAGATATAGGAAATTAGGACCTGGTGGGAAGACTAATGAGAAGGCAGATTTGTTGACAACAAATTATAGGAATTACATTCTAGGTCAAGTTAGAGAAAAGATTTCATCCCTTCCAAAGTAGATCAGTCCATATCTATGATGCTTTAGCAAGAAGAAATAAACACATCTTAATTCCTTGTAATTGTATTCAGAATGTAAAGAATAATGCTACTGTTGTGTATTCGTATCTCAATTAATTTGAGTTTGCAAGTCAGGTGCCATTTACATCCATGTATTGAAAACATTTCTTTTGTGAAAGTTTTTTCATGGAAATTTTGATATGGGATGCAGTTCAGCCCTTCAAAAAGCTTCTTTGATTTTTTGTAGTAAATAGCAAAGATACCTATGGTTCTAAGCTACCTCACATGAAATAAATGAGAGGTAAGACAATAATATAGATCCTAATTAAGTATCTTAATTTGCACATTTGACTAGACTGCATATGGGTGAAATCAAAGCTCAGCTATGAGTTTTGACAAATGCTACAAATCTTTGAGGGAATGTTGTGCCATATCAGATTAAGCACTGACAGATTTGGAGTGACTTTCAAATATATTCATCAGAAATTATAGACAGAATATCAAAATATGACTGTGTGTCCTGTATCTTTGGATACTCATGGGACAGTATAAATCACAATAGGCAACTAGTTTTATTTAAATTTTCTTTCTGCTACCAGAATATTTTCTTTAAAAGAACATTTGATACCAGTTGAAGATCCTAATCCTGGGACAGTTGATGACAAGGACCCACATGAAAGAAAATAATCCCTATCAATCATCTTTTTACTCCAGTTCATCAGCATGTGAACTCTATTCCCCTCTATCTCCATACCCCTGTCAATTCTTCTTTTCTTCATATGGTGTGAGGGATGCACTTTTTGGAGAATGCCATCAGAACTAGAATAGACACCAGGCAAAGTCTTGATTTAAAAGTGACTGAATCTACATTCTGTACATTTTTAGTTGAAAGCGGTATTTTCATTTCTTTTTTAGTTTTCTTTTTAGTAAGTATTCTCTTCTTGTATACATGTACATGTAGTGCATATCACATTATGATAAAATGTCCTTATGCACTTCGAAAGAGCTTTAGCTCTGGCAACCAAGATGTATATGAATGCACAATGCATTTCATAGAAAAATCTTATACCAATCTTATACCAATCTTATACCAATCTTATACCAAATCACTGTAACCTAAGGGTTACAGTGATTCAGTTCACTTTTCCCCTCCCAGGCACAGGTGACGCCAAATACTTATTGATAATGATAATAATATTAAAGTGCATCAAATATAGATTAATGTCTTGCAAAAGGATGTTAGTGAGGTGGCAGGGATATGAACCTTGCGATCAACATTCTGGTGACTTATCCACTAGACCACACCTTGTCTTTTAAAGATATTATGGGAAATTCATGCCCACAACTCTCACTTGTTCATTTAGGATTTAGGGTGCTGTAGAAGCTAAGAAATACAATTCAGAAATAGGAAAGATTTAGGTGTTAGTCATTTTTATATTATATTCAATTTATTTAGCTCTGGAATGATAGATTATTTTTAGCATCAAGAACATTTACTGGTCCCAATTTCTGATGATAGACTTATTCTTTTTAAGTAATTCCAATTTTAAATGTTAGAATAAAAGTTATCAAAATAGCTGCTTATTATGTTAAGATGAATTACTCCTTGACATCCAAAAATCATGAGAGGTTCAATAAGATTAAGATTAAAAGCATGTATATTGGAGGAAGACTAGGCAAGAAAAATGATGAATTGCATCTAAAATTGCTGTTCATTGTGGTCAACTCCTTTGGGAAGTCATTTCAGTTTTATTCTCTACCATTCAGAGAGGATGATGCCAATTTAGGGATTGGATCAAAGACCACCCTATTCCTTGACACAGGTTGAAGGGCATTGATACCAGTTATGTGGTTATGGCCAATTTAAGAAGTAATTGTTTCAAAGTATTGGTTGTAATTATGGTGATCCATCATTTGGAATCCGATTCTACAAAGCTTTTCAAAGAGACTCCTAAGGATGTTGAATTACTTACAATTTATCATGGTGAAATGAAACATCTTGAGAACTTTCAAGCTAAGCAATTCTATGTTTATTGATATTTGGGTTGGGGGATAGGAGGGAGGGTGTGAAAGTACAAAAGAGATAATGGACAAATCGAGATTTTTAAGGATTGCAAAACAACTATTCATAAATATCAAATTTTGCATGAGAACATTGACATTAGAAATGTTTGGAAAATGCTTGACACATTTAGTGTGGAGAATTGTACAGTAACTGAAGTAACCACACTTTATGACTGTATTATTTTCATAAATTTTTCTTCATGAAATACCTACCAGCAGATTGATTAATGTACCCTGAGTTATTTACGATCCATTATGCAAAAAGGAAGATAAATTTAGTACAATGTTTGATGATTGTCAGGTCAATTTGTAATGACATTTATTATTCATATACATGTATGTCAGTGGAATAAGCTGAAGACTTTTATGAATTGAAAAATATGCTGTGTTAGAGCTTCTGTGTTTTGCAAACAAATGTAAAATACACAATCATTTTAAAGTTCTGTTAGCTTTCAGCACTATAACTTTATTAGAATATAAATTCCTATCTTTTGACAGTTTAATGACTATCAAAATGGTTTATTTTAGTAACCACTTTTATGAGTTTGACCATCAAAGCCTTGATGCTTTCAGAAATGATGAACTTTCAGTTGTGGGAGGAGTCTATTGGGGCACTCTTTGTGATGCCTTTTCTTTGTGCTGGCAGACCTTAATCTCTATCTTTCTATTCATCCTTCCATCCAGACATCTATCTTTTCTCCTATTATTCCATCCATCAATCCATCCATTTATCCTTCCATCCTTCCATCTACATGTATTCTGCCATCATCCTTCTGTCCATCCATTCACCTATCCTTTCATTCATCTGTCCATCCATTTGTCCATTCATCCATTTGTCCTCCATCCATCTTTCAGTCCATTCATCTGTCCATTCACCTATTCTTCAATCATCCATCTTTCCATCCATTTATCTATCCTTCCATTCATCTATCTGTCCATCCATTCATCTATCCACCAATCTATTCTTCCATATACATCCATATACTTATCTGTTTGTCAGTCCTATTTCTCCATCCATGTGCTTATCTATGTCTGTTCTATTCTCTCTGTTCATGTCTAAATTAAAATTTCCCTATTTGCACTGAGATGATCAATTAAATGATGATTTTTTTTTTAAATCATTGTTGTGATGTGGAGATTTAAATGAGTGTATGATTTTGCTTTTAATTTCAGTGGATCCTAATCACTGCAATGGTGTGGTGTGTCCAGATAGCAATGAAGAGATGTGTCCTGAAGACTCTAAGGCTGTCATGGGAGGAATGTCAGATGATGGTTGCTGTATCTTGCCAAGCAGGTAAGCAAACCTCTATAAACGGTCAGGGATAGAGACACAAACAAGGGACAATCTAATTCCCTAATTTTGAGGAAAGTTGAAGCCTGATCAAACAAATGTCCCACAGGAAACAGAGTAAACAAGGTCACAGCAAGCTGTTTGAAATATACTTCTTCAAGTCACTGTTTTGAATTATTCACTCAAGCCTTACACATTTTGGCAGGTAATGATTTTTGTACAACATAGGTTGTTATACACACCTAAATCACCCCCCCCCCCATCTCTTATTTTCTCTCAGCTTTCTCTCCCTCTCTCTCTCTCTCTCTCTCTCTCTCTCTCTTTCTCTTCTACCTCTTCATCAATTTTTACTCTGCCATTACTTTTTGATGAATACATACACCTTATATATGATCATCATCTTGCTTGTGTTACTAAACACAAGACTTTTATCAACACTTTCTTTTTATGATACTGACATAGCACATCCTCCTTTATTTTTACTGTGGTTTTGAAGGCCCCAGGTGCAAACAGGGCATCTTATGTGGTACTAGGATGTATAAGTTTTAAGTATGCTTGACCTTATAGTAGTAGGATGTATGTATTTTTCTATATTTAACAAATACTTGGCCACATTTATATTCAGAAATTGACATGTGGAAGTGCATCAAAAGTAATAATTTTGCACACAAATTCAATGCAGTTTTTGAGACAGAGCCTAAAGCTATTTTGTGAAAATCTACATAAATTCACTCAGAGCTTCACAAACATATCAGGGCTGGTGTAACCTCTTCTTTTACCTGTCTTTACTACATGATAGATGCAGCTGTGCCCTGGAGCGGTGTACCATACCAGTCTGCTCACAGGGTTACTCCCCAAGGAGGATAGCTAGTGGCAACACAGAGCCTGGTTCATGTTGTGATATCTATGAATGTGTCGTTGGTGAGTAGAAGATTGGCCTTTCTTCAATGATCAGCATTCACATTTCATCATGTTAAGCATGTTTGCATCTTCATAACAGGGCCCCTTGGGACAAAAAAGTGTAAACTTGTATAATAATAACTTAATAATAATATTTTCTATTTTTTTCGATTTGTGTATTTATAGAATAGCTAAACAGTAGAAAATCTTATTTGAGTATTAAACAGAGAAAGATTAGAAAGCAAGTGATAGCAGTTTCTTTGAATACATCATAAAAAAATTGAGACGAACAATTACTTTGTGAGTAAAATTTTCTATAGTACCACAATTATCATTTAATATGCATTACATACATGTATATATTGTCTGTTTGGAGCCAGAAGGGCGTTAACTCATAAACTTTAACACAGGGTTAACGCCCTTCTCGCTCTCAACAGACGATATAATCTTATCAGGAGATATCCCTTCAAGAAAGAAAAAGATGGGTATTCTCCCTCATTAGTTGTAAACTGTAAGAATGACAGGTCACTCACAACATGCAGAGTACAGACAGAACAAGAAACTGGGCAGTCAGAACATGCCTTACATTTTTAACATCTCCCTCAAACTCTGTCATGATGTTGTTGTTGACTTTAAAAACAGGATAATTTCACGGTGAGCTTCCATGCCATGATACCGATGAATGTGAATTTGAATAGCATGAAATTCAGTCCAGAGTTTCGAAGGTGCAGGCATTGTTTAATTCCCCCAGCTCTATGGATACTTCATGGAGACAATGGGCGCAAGAGTTCTTTGATGTAGTATTCATTGCAGATACATGAGGGTGGATTTACTTAAACCTCAAGAAGATTTACTGAATAAAATACCTATGTCTTATATTTCCCCTTTTTTATAGTTTGAGATATGGTTTGGAGACTTTAGAGAGGATGTTAGGAGCAGTCTCTATCACTATTTTGTTTAATGCTCATTATCAATTTTGTTATTGTTTTCTCACAGTCTAATTTTGAAAATTCGTCGAGTAAAAGGTTAAAGAAAGCAAGTTTGTAAGGAATGTAAAAATCGAATGGAATTCCTTTAAAATTGCTCTTCTACTTACGACAATATTTATGATTCAAGAGTTTTAACAAAGAGAATTTTTATTCTGTTTTTTAAAAGACCAGTGATGTTCCCTTTATAGTAAACTGGTCATTCTTCGTAAAAATTTTCAGGAATGATTTTTTTAAAGAGGAGAAAGTCGTAAAATTTCAACTACTAACATGACATGCCAAATTGTTACATACCGTAATATCACCAGTCATGGTGGGGTTTCAAAGTTTTGGGTTTATAATTTTTAAAAACTACCATATTTGTTGAGGAATCACCCACCATTCGATGCCGAAAATGCTTGTAAATAAAATCCACCTAAAACATCGGATCTTGCTTCTATGGCCCAAATGCTACTGCAGGGCTTATGCTGCTCCAGTGTCGCCATCAGTGGTGATGACCTCTTCGAAAATGATATTGCGAAGGAAGGATTAACCGAAGATAAATCACTATGTTGTAGAAATATTATTTAGTACACGGCGCGCTATGAAACCATACACAGTTAGCTATCTGACTGTTACATTGTCTTTGTGGGATATTGCTCATGCGCACTGTGTAATGCGCTTGTCGAGCTGCCTATGTCATGATTTGTGTGTTGAAGGAATGGTGCATCAAGACTGGAGCATAGCATTCTTGGCAAGACAGCCAACTTTGAACAAAGATACCTTATTTCCAAAGTATTTTTCATGCGAAACTTTGGCCTATACATCTATGGAACTTAAGCTTTAAGTTAATCTTTGTAATTGATAGTTTATATTGTACACATGTTTTATTCAGCTTTTGGCTGCGACACATGTTTCTTCAAATATACCATTTTTGAATTGAATTGAATTGAATTGAAGCTCTGTTACATCGATAAACATAAAATACATGTATGGTACAGATTATTTATTTTGTTCAGTCTGCAAAAGGGGAAGTTCTTATTTTACCAAAAAAAATAGCATGCAGAACATAAACAGCCCCGTGGATAGTTCTCTTTGGAAACGAACTTTGCCTGCCGCCATTCTTTGCACGATCAGCAACGAGCGAAAAGCCGCATACTTGTAGCTGTTGCTTATTTATCTTGATACAATATCTGCTAGCCAATCAAATCCATTCATTATGTACCTGTGAGACTGATGGTTGTTGCAGCACTGAAGCTGTATTACATGGGTGCGCCACAACTGGTGATAGTATGGTACTACATAAAGATGTTTTAAAATCTGAGTTAGAGAATTGGACTTGCAAGTTCCAGTTAAGACCACTTGCTATACTCCTATGGTAATCAAGTATGACGTGAAAATAGAAAGCGTATAAAAATAGCCATTTCAAACATCAAGACACAAGTAATTTGATATTTATATGTATCCATGTAAACAAAATAGATGTATGCCAAGTTCTCTTTCTGCATGACATACAATGTGCTGTCATCCCATCATTAGATTAAGATCTGTATGTCCACCTTATGTCATATATCTAGGGCTGACAGTTATTCTGAAATGGTCTGTCACTTTATATCAGCCAATCTACCCTTCCCCCACCTTCCAATTTAGCCTATGAAAAACTGGAACATCACATTTTGTAAGCAGATTACTAACTTGATGTGAAAAAGTAGGTTTTCTGACAAATTGCCTAGGGAAATTTCACCATGTACACCTGCAAGTCAAATTGAAATCCAGGGTCATAACACGTTGGAATGTAAAGGGGGGGGGGGGGGGGGGGTTGACAGAAACTGAATTGAACAAAACAAATGTGAAATGTAAGGTGATCATGTAGGGTAAGAAGTTTTGTATTGACCAGTTTCTCGGTCAGGAATAAAGCTCATGTATGTACAGTGCAGGATTAGATTTTCACCTTAATATTGTTCTTTGGTGTTGTCACCTGTCAATTGAGTTTATCAGCAACTTGTAAAAAAGGTTGATGGGAATAAGATGAAGTATAGGTTACAAGTCTATCTTAAAGATGCTCAACTGGATGTTTCTATGGGCAGCATGTTACAAGTCGCTGATATCGCACTCACTAGAATTCCCATTTCAGAGAGAAAATATCTTGGAAGCAGCAAAAACTTTCACCCATGTTGTTGGGACATCATCCCATTAGGGTTTTCTTGGAGTAGGTCTGTGAGCAATCTGAAAGTTCTTGATCATAGCTTTGAAAAAGAAATTGTTTGAAAATCTTCCCTCCATTGAGCAGGTCTTTTGAAGTCGTTGGGTGGTAACTGCATATTTTAAGACCTATTAGTCCCGGTAAAAGTGAAATATACTTTGAATGATCTATAGTGTTACTGAACCATCTCTGATTCCTCATTAGAACCCATGGTTATACGTCTGTCAATAATTACCGACAGGAGTCTTTTGTTGATGATACAATTTAAATTAGGAAAAGTTGCATTAACTCTTGGTTCCCAAATCTATAGTGTGATTGAAAATGACTGCATTGTGTAAATGTACAAATAAGCCTATTTTGTAACAATTTGGTAGAGCTAGTTTGCTATTTTTTGTATTTAGCATTGATGAAAAGCTGAAATGTTCTCAGTGGCCTCTCGAATCAAATACATACTTCATACAACTTTTTACCAGGTTTGTGTCATGTATCTTGTGATTTGCCATTTATTTTGTAGCCTTCTTACTGAAGGCTTTATGCAATCAATTCTAGCCAGGTTAAATGTGTTAAATGTGTAATAGTTTTGATCTGAAGACTAGTTTTAGAATTAACATGACCACAAAACTCTTATTCAAGATCTGCCTTGCTTCTATGTCAACTGTTTTTCTCAAGATATGTATATAATTGACTAGATTACAATTATGTACTTGTTACATATTTGTGCTCTATGCTATGTGAACTATAGCATACACTAGGAATCTAGGATTATGGCAAAACATGAGCTTTTTATGCCATTAATAATCTAATTTTTTTTTTTTTTTCTTGTCCATATTTCTTTCTTACTAGGTATTGTAACAGAAGGCTGTACCCACCATGAACATACATACACGAATGGGGAGTCCTGGACCGTTGGCCACTGCAAGACCTGCCGGTGTGAAAGCAGTTGGGCCCATTGCATTGTTCAGCAAGACTGTAACCCTGAAGAAAATCAGCTCTGTCTTACCAGTCATGGCATCAAGATGCATGGAGAGAAGTGGGATGAGGATGATTGTACCATGTGTGAGTGTGTGGATGGCACATCGGCTTGCATGACATCCAGCTGCGTAGTCAGGTGCCTCAACCCCAGGACTGTACCAGGAATCTGCTGTCCAGTCTGTGATAGTAAGTGTTTGGTGCTTTGACATATGCTCTGGTGCAACAATTGCTCCAGACTTTATTTTGTCAAAGATATATGGTTAGGGTTGCAGTTGGTTTTAGGTAAGGTATAGGGTTGGTCTAGGGTTGTTTGTGCAGGATATGTGTCATACAATCGAAGTGCCCAGCTTGCAGTTAAGAATTAACTCAAGACCACACTGCTGTCCAGATTTGTTCTCAACGTGCCCCAACTAACTAACTGATGGGGCATGTAATAATAATAATAATAATGATCTTCTTGTTCTAAGCAATAGTACAAGACCATTCCACCAATGTTCAGGTATTACTTCTTAAAACACCACATAGTAGTGGCAGGGCTGCCAATCTTGAGTGAGAGTTTAGAGTGAGACATTGCGAGGGAGCGAAGCGAACGAGGGGTGGAGGGGGGGGTGTCCCCCCTTCCACGGTAGGGAGCTTTGACAATTTTACATTTTAAATGGTGCAATCTGGTGCATACTTCAGTCATGATTTCAACACGTACACAGTCATAGCCAAAGCAGCATTAATATTAATTTACTATTAAAATTGAATTGAATAAGTAATAAATAGGTTACATTGTTCTTAATGCCACATGTAGTTTACTGACCATGAAAAATTACAAAGTTCCAGATTTGTTACTGTATGATTTTTAATACGAATTTCAAGAGTTAAACTTAAATTAAAGATCCTGCTGTCCGGCCGTAGAGGGATGTGCTGGCTATTACGTTGGTGTACGATCGACGGCAAACTCTGCTGAGCCACGTATGCAGCGCGGCCGGGCTGGGACCCCGGGCGGGCTGCCGCGCCAAAGCCATGTCAGTCCAGCCATCTAGTTACACTCATCATAGTCGTCACACGTATATACATACACGCGGTATAACCCATCGTAATCCAATCCAATCCAATCTTTGCGCACTACCGAAAATGATTTTCATTGGTTAAGCTTTGCTTTGTGCCCACGGGAAAATCTCGAAAGGCCTTGGGCATATTGAATATTTGGAATATCAGAGATTTTGGAGAGTTTTTTTTTTTTTTTACTTTATATTTTGGGGGTTCAGCTTGAGAATTTGTTTATCAGAGTGAGACAGTCAGAATTGGGTGAATTGCGTGAGTCTCACGCTCAATGCGTGAGAGTTGGCAGCCCTGTAGTGGAATCCCTTAAGGAGAAAGATTTTTTAAAGATAAATACTAGAGGCCAATATTCCAAATTTCATCTTTTAGTTGCTCTGTGAAGACCCTTCTCCATTAGCCCTACTTTTCAAAAGAGCCCAGTAATTTTGATCAGGATAAATTACCCAGGGAACAGCTAGCTTGAGCCAGTTCACATTAAATAGCAGGCTACATGTATTTCACCCTTAACATGGGATATTATTAGCTGGAGATATTAGCCCAAAACAAACTAGGGCTTGTTTGCAAAATAGCCTGCCATTTAGCCAATTAGTGGGATAATTCAGCAGTGATGACACACTTGCACAAGATATGCTCTGAAGCTCAAGCAAATTCCTAGAGTGAGGGGATTACTCCACTCAGGCTAATGGAAACAGAACTTCACACTAAGACCTTTTTTCTTGAGAAGCGCTGATTAGTCTATTAATATCTCAAGCTCAAGATTGTTTGGGCTAATGGTGATGCACCTCCAGGGTCGAAGGTCACAGGTTTTGCTGACATCACCCTGGCCCTTGCCAGCAACTGCTGAGCAGGTGGCAGTACACCTCTGTTTATATGACTCTCTATCCTCTTTCTTCCATGGCAGCTGTGACCAACTTCATCACCATGCATCCCATTGGCTGCCCACCCCCGCAGTCCAACTGTACGCTTCTCTGTCCCCATGGTTACGACAAGGATGAGAACGAATGTCCAGTCTGTCAGTGTCTTCCAGGTAGTACTCCTTCAATACCAATGTTCTTTAGTCCTTAGGTTAAAGGAGAATTAACCCCAGAATATAAATGTACTTATGTTCAAAGGTGTGATATATTCTTAATCATTGCCATGTATCACTTTAGAAATAAAATATCAGAAAAGGGTTTAAATCAAGACATTCTAGCACACAGTATCATCTGCTAACACTTAACATGGGAGCTGCCATTTTCTTGATGATATGGAGTTGTACATGAACCATTGGAAACCGTTCTGGTCAGGAAGATATTTTTCATCTTAGAGCTAAATTGCTTCTCTTCATTACAAAAAATCCCCATATATGATGGAATTTGAAATTTATAGATTTCTTTTTAAATTCTCTGGTTTTGCTAAATAGAAATTGATTTCTTGGTCTAGCCTGGCAGAGCAGAACATAATTCTTACAATGCACATTCTGAATGTTGAAGTCCATTATCTCAAAAGCAGGTGAATGCATAGTTTGTCACTATTGACGCTCGGGAAAGTTATCCATAAATTTGAATTAATTTGCTCCGTCGCGTACGTCATAGTATCAAGAAAATAGATTTCTATTTAGTAAAATAGTAATTTTCAAAGAAATATAAAACCCATTCTCATTTTTAGAATATATGTATATATCTGTTAAATATTTTAGATCTCAAATGGGATTTTGTATCAGGAAGAAAGACAATTTTGCATTCGGATTAAAAATATCTTTATGTACACATCAAGAAAATGGCAGCCCCCCAGGTATCGCTAGCAGACGATAAATTTTGTTGAGAAAATCTTGATTTCTATATAGTTTATTTCAATGCAAAACTATGTAGGACAACAAGAAGGAATAGATTACATCTTTGAATATAAGCACATTTACATTTCGAGGTTAATTCCCTTTTAAGCATTTTATCAACATGCTTCTCTCCACCCAGGTGTTGAATGGATACCCAGTAAGATGTGAATGTCATTGTGGCTGGATTTGGCAGAATGTGCACCTGTAAAATGGCCATCAGGCTGGAATGCTCCTAGGTGGAGTGGAGTATGTGCTCTACAAGTACAGAATCAAAAATGAATCTAATGACCTGTCTAATAATACTATATAAAGTGCTTTGATCAGTTACTTAATTGGAAAGGCACTCCGTAAAATACAGTTATTACATTACATTATTATTAATGTCATCGCTAGGACAAAAGTTTCTAAATAAATTTTCTTTTAGATTTATTTGGACGAGTACTTCTCTGGACCTCCCCCCCCCCCCCCCCCCACCCCCAATCAGTCAATTACTTGCTGCCTGATTATCACCCATGAAACTACACAACATAATACCCTTCAGAACAAATATCCCAAGCTCATGGGACATGTACATATGTATTAGGTAATGAGAGCCAGTAATAGGTTAGCTTTGTATTAAATGATAAAGGTTAATGCCCTGTTTAGCTCCATTATGTCACAAGAACATTGATTTTAATTTCTAAATCATTTCAATCATTTCTTATTTTCTGTCCATCCCAGAACCAACACCAACAACATCAAGAGTGGTATCAACAACACTATCACCTTCAGAAGTATCAGCAACATCAAGACAAGAACCAGCAGCAGGAACAACATCAATGACAACACCAACAAGTACACACCATATAGAGATTGTGTGCCCACTCATAGACTGTGTTGAGAGTTGTAGTAATGGCTATGTGACTGACAAACACGGCTGTTCTCTGTGTGATTGCTTACCAGGTACTTACAAGTAACGATTCCAGGCCCTAATGTCCAGGTCTAAAGACCTAGGCCCTATTTTCATAGAATGACTGAGCATCATGGACATCTTAGGATAACATAACCCCTACCCTCATGAGTATTACTTCTCTTGGACAATTACCCCTACAAATGTTAAGTGCAATAACTGTATGGACTTTTAGCCATTCACACTTCCCCCTATATACAGTCAACCACCGAACTATTTTAAAACAACAAAATGCAAATTTTTACTAATTTAATTTTAAAAAGTTTTCGGGAGTTGTCCAGAAATAGGGAGCAGTTTGTTAAAGTTTTTGCCATCCTCTTGTTCCTACAGAAATCAGTGTTTGTGAGGACATGGCAGAGTGCACACGGAAGTGTCCTTTTGGTTTCCGTCAGGATGACAATGGTTGTGATACCTGCCGTTGTCAGCAGTGCAAACCTATGGACTCTTGTACCAAGTCTTGTCTCTATGGCTACCAGATGGGCCGCCATGGATGCCTCAAGTGTAAATGTCGAAAGTGCCCCCCTTTGACGGATTGCAAGAAGCTCTGCACGCATGGCTTGGAGATCAACGATAGAGGTTGTGAGATCTGCAAATGCCAGGGTAGGTTTCCATTCTCATTTCTTGTCTTTTTTTTAAACAACATCCTGGTAGCCTCTTTTTTATTTTAAAGAAATCTAAAGGAAAATTGGAAATGAATTATCAGTATCTAGTATAATTAAGATGAAAGCTGGAAGAAAATTCAATGAGTGCCTCCAAACTTATCTTCTGAATGTTCCACCTAGAGATGGATATCATGTGTCGGTAACGTTCATTCAAGTGGTTAATGAAGGTAACAATGCAAAAGCTCTTTGACTGTAGCCTTTGATTCAAGTTAATTACATGATATTCCTGAAAAAACCCAATAAAATTTGACAAGTCAGCAAGATTATTGCAAGAAAGAATGTTCTTTCCTCTTTTAACAGGAATTTTATTATGTGTTATAAAAATAATAAGATCAAGCCTTGACATCCCATATGAGTGACAATGGCAATGTTAATACCCAACTCCCACCAGCATATCTTAGCAGTCCAGGAACATAACCTGATATATTGTGGATCACAGTAGGGTAGCAAATGTACAAGTTTATTTGTATATACACCTGTATAAGGAATATGTATCAGACATTGATTGATAGTATCATATTGAACTAAGATAACATATTTTTCTGATTAGCTATTAGGTTTTAGAACAGATGTCACATCAGAATGGTAATCTATTTAAACAATTGCCAGGAAATGCAGAGAAACGAAGAAAGAAATAGGCAGAGAAAACAGATGGAAGGAAAAACTCTGCCCACCAGTAATCAAAGTCGGTTTTACTTGAAGTGATGGCATTTACATCTGTCAAGACCAGTACTGATTTACTGCCTTGTGCATAGAGATGAAATGTGATTATAGCTCATGATTAAGAGTCATTCTTTATGGATAGCTCTCTTACCCAGGTTTAAAATTTAGGATCCTGCCAACAATAATGTTTGGACAGCATACTTAACCTATCGGTCTGATCGGCTTTTCATTCCCTAACCGCAAAAGCCACAGACACTTGGAATGTCTCAGACCACAGGATTGCTTCAGTCATATCTCTTCACCACAATACTCAATGATGTGCAATTGATGTGTTCACACAATTGTCTGCTTTCCTTCCTGGATGTATCTTTGTGTAGAATAATATTGGTATTAGAGAATAATGTCTGTATTTGCTTTAAGGTGTTAGGGAACCTAGTCTCCCACTGTAAAGAAATATATTGTCTGTTGTTTACACTTGATTGTTATGGTTGCTCTATGTTGTTTATTTACCCACAGCTTGAGATGTAAGAAAACGGGGGTAGAAAGAGAGTTAACTGTGAATTTAACATATCGTATCAGTGATCTAATTCTTAGTGATTATTATTTCCTAATAAACCTGCCAAAAGCTTATGTATTTCTCCCTCTCCTTGTGTGACCACCTTTTTAAAAATTCTTTCTTTCTTTTGTTCTCTCTCTCAGTCTCTCTTTTCTCTTAATTTTTTTTTATGTTTCTTCAACTTTTGTCAACTTTCCTTCATCTCTCCCCTTCTCCCCTCCCCTACCTATTCAAATCAATTCAATTCAATTCAAAATTTATTGGTCTTGCAAGAATATAAACATACATTTTGCTTAAACTTTGAATAAAAATCATTCTCTAGCTGTTTCTATTCAATAAGCAAAAACATCAATGCAATATTGCAGTCTGTTCTTCATCTTCTTCCTTGTAGCATCTGCTGTGTTGGATCCCAAACCCTCCATTCCAGCTGAGGGTTCTTGTCAGGCTTTGGATGGCCTTGTTTATGATGATGGTGAGAGCTGGCATGATGGGTGTAGGCAGTGTTACTGTAGCAATGGTCAAGAGATGTGCAGCCTTATCACATGTCAAGTACCAGCTTGTAGTAAACCGGTCATCAGACCTGACCAATGCTGCCCAACATGTCCAGGTAGGTTCCCACTTTGTACGTTGCTCCTAGAAGAATACACTCGGGAGTTTCCATGTGCATAACATCACAGTTTGCTTAGACTGGACGAGGTGAAATTATCAAATCATGTTTGGAACTTGGAAATTATTCAAGCCAGCCTGCAAATTTTGGAGAGCATTCATTATGTTGTGGGTGAGGAATTTATGAGGATGAATTTTCCTGACGGTAATTCTTCTGAAGGTGGTTAAGGGTGTGCACATGACTAGAACCTTTTGGTCCTAAAAGTGAAGTCCACTCTCAGTGATTGATAACTGATAACTGGGTGAATTCCTGATTGGTGTCAAATTCCACAAGAGGACACAAGCATGTGTCTTTGAAAATTTAAATATATGCATGGGGGAAATGCTGACAATTTAATACTATAGAATATTGTCAGTGGTCTCTCAAAATGTCTTCTTCAGAGATGACTCTCAACTTCAAGTAGCCTGAGTACCATATTGAACAAAATATTAAAATGTTGTGCAATTTGTCCTCAATTTGAATTTGAATTTCTATCAATTATACATGTATATGTTTTTCTTTGTTGATGCAGACTCCGGGGTGACTCAACCACCTGCAGTGCTATCTCAAGTCTGTCAATCAGCCAGTGGTCAGTACTACATAGAGGGAGAGACATGGATGCTAGGCAGGTGTACCTCATGCATGTGCCATGCGGGACAGGTGCTCTGCTCTCCAGAAGTGTGCCCACCCCTCCCCTGTGTCAACCCTGTCTTCAGGGCTTCTCGCTGCTGTGCAGAGTGTGATGAGAGTGAGTCTTTTCTGCTTTTCTGAAATTTCAAGTATTAGTCTCGTTCTCGTGATAACTCAAGAACCATTTGGAGTATGAACTTCAAACTTGGTGCTAGTATATATCACCATAGGAAGATCAAAGGTCAAATTCACAGAGGTCAATTTCCGAAATTGCAGGTATTCGCCTCGTTAACGCGATATCTCAAGATCCATTTGAGGTATGAACTTTAAACTTGGTACTAGTATGTGTCACCATAGGTAGACGATCTGATTAGATTTTGGGGAACGTAGGTCAAAGGTCAAAGGTCAGAGAGGTCAATTCTGAAATTCTCGTGAACACTATCTCAAGAAGTATTTGCTCCATTAACTTCAAACTTGGAATTAGTACATACATGTATCACTATAGTGAGACAAACTGATTAGATTTTTGTTCATGGAGGTCAAAGTCGACAGGTCATAGATGTCATATGTGAAATTAATGTGTTTTTTGTAGCTTTGTTATCACCATATCTCAACTATTTCGTACTCATGACTAGGAGATAAAGTGATCAGACTTTTGGATTATAAGGTGTAAGGTCCAATGTCAAAGAGATCAACTAACATGTAATTATAGGCTTTTTATTCTGGTTTATCACAATATTTCAAGAACAGTTTGAGCCATCAACTGAAAATTGGTGGAGGCATATAGGAGACGCAGTAGCATTCATCTTGTTTAAGTTTGCATTTTCTATTCAAAGCATATTTTTCTTAGATGTTTTTTCCAACAAGATATGGAGATATTTTCATCGTGAGATACATATTTGGTCAGTGTTTGTTTGTCTATTCTAACTGATCTGGACCTACATACATAGTAAAGTCGTAAGTAAGGGATTATTGCAGATGAACACTTAACCCAAGTTCATTGGAGTATTGATTTGACTCTAACCAAACTAGTTCTGGTTTTCAAGACCATGCATCTGCTAGTGCTCTAAATGATAAAATTTCTTGCCCAAGCACCAAATTCACTTGGGCACCATCTTTATGATCAGAAGGACTATCTTCTGTCCAGCTTAGGTAAAATTGTAAAATGTATGTTCAGATAATGGATCAGTGCAGGATTAAAGAACACTGTATCAGTGTATGGTTTTCCTCAATATAGAGAACGTTTGCTCATAAATCCATAGTCAACTTGCCCTATTGGGCTAAATATAGAAATTCAGTTCCCCGTGACCTTCAAAGCACCCTGACCTCCTGCTAACCCTTTCCTTGTCTACCATATCCCAATCCAGTACTCCCAGAGCTTCCGATAAGTGACCCTACGAGGGAGGATTCCTGTATGCTACCTGGTGGAGTGACCTTTCAGCATGGTGCCACATGGAAGGATGATAGCTGTACAAGCTGCCAGTGTGTGTCTGGTGAAACTATGTGCTTCTCTCAGACATGCCCACCTGTTGACTGTGATAAACCTCTACTCAAGAAGGGACAGTGCTGCCCAACATGTCTTGGTAAGCAGGGTTGTGATCATTTATTTTTGTGTGCTTTTATTTTATTTATTTTTTTAATTCTAATTGTTTTAAATTCTTTTTAAGTGGAAGAGTTTTTTCATAGCTGCAGTTTTCTCAAAATCACTTATTCCTGACAGTAAAACTCTAGTAATCGGCATTTAATGTTATAAATATCTTTTTTAAGATCAGATATTGAACTGATGACAAAAAAGTGGGGCTTAATTTTGAAATTAAAGCATTAATATGTCCATAAAGATTGCATATGAGGGAACATCGCAGCAACAGGATTTTTTGTCAGTGCATGGAAGCTTCACCCTTGATGAGGTCAAGGTGTTTATGCTCTATTATTTCCATGTTTTATTCCAATCAGATCCAGAAACAAGGCTTGTGTGTAAATCAGGAGGTGATGTCTATGTTAGTGGGGAGACATGGAGAGTGGATAACTGTACAACCTGTGTCTGTGAGGGCAGTAGAGTCTCATGCACAATCTCACATTGTCCTGTGCTGAAGTGTGAAAATCTTGTTTATGTACCAGGAACATGCTGTCCAATTTGTCAAGGTAACTGTTTTTTAATGCTATGTTATAGATATTGTAGACAGCATTATAAGGGCATTTTATTATGAGAGGCATTATCCACAATTTTCGAAATTATTCTGTCGAACTGTGCATAAATATTATTTCAAAGTTAAAAATAACTGTTTAGGAAAGCCTCAAGCAAAGTTGATTCTCTAAAGATGGAAACCATATATGCATTTTGTGATTTCAAATTTCTGACATGGTATTACATGTAGTTGATAATATACTTCATTTGTATCATTTTTTTTTCACTGGAAGTACATGTAATATATTATGTTTTAATTACTTAAAAATCCTTGACTTTTTTCAATAATCTCCTCACACCACAGGACATTTTATGCTTTAAAAAACATAAAATTGATTTTGTTTACAATTCTCATGCATACTGCCCCCCTTCACTGTATCTTTCTATTCTCAAACTTTTGTAGGTGCCACAAAATGGCTGACATTGTGATATTTATGTAGGCTCCAAAACCAATACAGACATTATGTCTCATACTCAATACTGATACTAAATAGATTTGTATAGAGCTGCTAGATTATTTTCAAGTATTTGCCTTCTGAATTCTATAAGCAAATACTTCAATTGCGACACAATACGGCATGTCAACCTCAACAAGGTCGTATCAAATCCATCCCCAGATTACATATAAGGTGTCTCCATTATATAAACAGCAAAGAGACTTCTATCAAAGAATCTTGCTGAAGTATTCAACTGACCTTTTATTTCAAAGAATTTCTTCTGGATAAAGTAGAATGTTTGACCTAAATCCCCAGAAATGTTGATGTGTTTGAGTCAATAATAGGGCATACTGATTGTGTTATGGATCCGGTATTGTTTGTAGAAGCTATTAGAGCTTACTGAAATTCTTCGCCTATCTTACAACACCTGTGTTTACATTTAGAGATATGTTGATAAGGGTGACTGCTCTGGACATCTTTTTTTAATAGTTTCAGTTGTTTTTCAGTCACATGTCAAGCTGTCTGTGTTATCAAAAATATTTGCCAAGTATCTTGTCCTCATTAAATGAAGCTGTGCAGTGTTATGATATACAAAATAGTCCATTATCTGTCTATATCTCCATCTCTCTCTCTCTCTATCTCCCGTTATTGTTTCTCATTTATTTTATATATTATTGTTACTAGGGTACTTTGTTCTTTTTTATTTTCCTTCTTCATTCTTAATCCTGATATTCATTTGGTATCTTTATTTTTCTCATCTTGGTAACATATTTTCTCTCTTTCTCATCAAATATTTAGAGTGTAAATGGTAATCAGAGATTACATTGCATAATTTTTCTTTGTCAAGAAACCATGCAAAGAAAGCGAGTCTTGTAACCTAGGCCATTACAGTACACAGTTTGTTATTCCATGTCATTGTAATAAAATGGGCTTGTGTATTCCATTTCACACTTTGTGTGAATACACATATTTTCTGTTGTTGATATAGTTGTATGTTTTGCATAATTAATGTATCATGGAAAATGCTTCAAATGAATAACATACCATTGTAATTTGTTTGTATTTGTACATGTAGATGAGGACATATTAGTGTATCAAACCAAACAACCTACAAAGGTATCACATACTGATAAAAAAGGTGAGCAACAAGGAACCTTCATGGTAGTTATGATCCATCATTTGACATTATTTATATGGCTTTATTTCATCTAAGGTACAGGGTTTGCTTGTGATTAGGTTTTAACAAGGAATTTCTAGTAATATTAATAGTTGACTCTGATCAATTTTTACCAGAGCATTTGTTATACAATCTAATTAAATCTGTGAAATAATGGAACATGGGCAACTGTTAAATGGAATATTGATATACATTGTTTATGTTTATTCAAATATATAAAGCCCCTTAGCAGTCCCTTGGATAGCACTAAAAATCAGTAGATCCCATAGTTCATAACTTACTGGAATAGCTCTGTTAATCCACTATATTAATGTTGTATCCTATGAATTAAGTTGTTTGTTTTGGCAGCACTGTATTATTGTCCCCGCCGAACGAAGTTCGCGAGGGGACTATGAAACGGGCTCCGTTCGTGTGTGCGTGTGTGTGTGTGTGTGTGTGTGTGTGTCCGTCCGTCCGTCCGTCTGTCCGTGTGTGCTCAAATGTTAGAAAATGCTACTTCTCCGTCTTTTCTTGGCCGATTTTGATTCCGATTGTTTTATCTGATAGGGCTGGGTGGGGGCTTCCAAACTTCTACACAAAGTTTTGAAATTCATTAATTATGCAAATTTATGCAAATTTATTCAAAATCGACGAAAAATGCTACTTCTCCTCTATTTCACATCGGATTTTGATTCCGATTGTTTTATCTGGTAGGGCTGGGTGGGGGCTTCCAAACTTCTACACAGAATTTTGAAATTCATTAATTATGCAAATTTATGCAAATTTATTCAAAATTGACGAAAAATGCTACTTCTCCTCTATTTCACATCGGATTTTGATTCCGATTGTTTTATCTGGTAGGGCTGGGTGCGGGCTTCCAAACTTCTACACAGAATTTTGAAATTCATTAATAATGCAAATTTATGCAAATTTATTCAAAATTGACGAAAAATGCTACTTCTCCTCTATTTCACATCGGATTTTGATTCCGATTGTTTTATCTGGTAGGGCTGGGTGGGGGCTTCCAAACTTCTACACAGAATTTTGAAATTCATTAATTATGCAAATTTATGCAAATTTATTCAAAATTGACAAAAAATGCTACTTCTCCTCTATTTCACGTCGGATTTTGATTCCGATTGTTTTATCTGATAGGGCTGGGTGGGGGCTTCCAAACTTCTACACAGAATTTTGAAATTCATTAATTATGCAAATTTATGCAAATTTATTCAAAATTGACAAAAAATGCTACTTCTCCTCTATTTCACATCGGATTTTGATTCTGATTGTTTTATCTGATAGGGCTGGGTGGGGGCTTCCAAACTTCTACACAGAATTTTGAAATTCATTATTCATGCAAATTTATGCAAATTTATTCAGAATGGCTGAAGGTTCATAATGTTTTCATGTTTTATATTTCAGTTGTATACGTGCATTGTTGGTATTCTCTTCTTTTGCATGCAGTGACATTATTATTTTATTCGCTGAAGTTTTTCACTGAAGTTTTAAGGTTCAGGCTAGTTAATTTCCACAGATCTGCACTTCCGGCGGGGACATTTATTACGCATTGCGTAATTTACTCATTCACTTGTCTTATATTGATATATGATGACAGTAGAAGTCTATGGAATGATATATGACTACAGTAGAAGTCTGTGGAATGATATATGACTACATTAGAAGTCTATGGACTGATATATAACTACAGTAGAAGTCTATGGAATGATATATGACTACATTAGAAGTCTGGAATGATATATGACTACATTAGAAGTCTATGGAATGATATATGACTACAGTAGATGTCTGTGGAATGATATATGACTACATTAGAAGTCTATGGAATGATATATGACTACAGTAGAAGTCTGTGGAATGATATATGACTACATTAGAAGTCTATGGAATGATATATAACTACAGTAGAAGTTTATGGAATGATATATGACATTAGAAGTCTGGAATGATATATGACTACATTAGAAGTCTATGGAATGATATATGACTACAGTAGAAGTCTGTGGAATGATATATGACTACATTAGAAGTCTATGGAATGATATATGACTACAGTAGAAGTCTGTGGAATGATATATGACTACATTAGAAGTCTGTGGAATGATATATGACTACATTAGAAGTCTATGGAATGATATATGACTACAGTAGAAGTCTGTGGAATGATATATGACTACAGTAGAAGTCTATGGAATGATATGACTCTATTCATGAACATGTTTTTTCCTTTGCTCTTTCCTTGTCTTAGATTTTGATGCCACAGAACCTGCTCCAAGCCCTGATAAACCAAAGACACAAAAACCTTATCGTGATAAAGGTACAGTGTAATTTGATTATATTTCTGAACAAATTTATTTATGTATTAAAGATGTTTGAATGTTTTATTTGTAATGTATATCATTTGCTGAATTCCATGAAGTCTTTACCTGATTGTAGCAGATTAAACACATTTAGAACTAAAGAGGCCTGAATATAATTTTGAGAGTTGGTGTTCATGTAGATCATGATAACCTGAATATTAGTGTAAAGAAAAATATGACTTAACTGTTACATGCACACAAAATATATATACTTGTCTCTCGTAGGTGAGGTTTTACATAAAGTTAGTAGAATATATTTCACAAGATAGTTTTGATGTCTCTATATAAATTTATATTGAATGCAATTGAGGTAATGCCCCTTTTCAGCAGGTGATATCCATTTAACTATTTTTTTTCCCTTCTCTTTGTTATTTCACCTAGAAGACTCCAACTTGTCTGAGCAAAGAGGAGATGTAGAGACGCCCATAGCTGCTAAACATCATCCCTTCCCTGTATATCCTGTTGTCATGTCTATCCTCGTCATCCTCCTTGCAATCTGTATTGTTCTCCTCCTTCTCCTCTTCGTTACAAAGCGGCGCCACCGCCTGCTCTACCATGTCAATATCAAACCTATTGGAGTCAAAGGTCAACCGCCTCCCGCCATCGCCACCACGGCCGTCAAGACGAAAAACACGGGTGTGAAAAATAGCAACAGTAGAGACTCTATCCGAGATTCGGCCATGTTTAAAGACAATCTGCCCTCAAAGACAAATAGCATTGTATTAGACGGGAAGGATATAAAGAGGCACAGTGATATGTTTGCTGTGGGGAAGAGTATCCAGCCAGTGTGAGCTAGGCCTCCCAAAACTTTGATGGACTCGTCATCTTCCTATGCGCTTCAGAGCACTGTCATCACAGACTCTTATTTTCTCATTAGCTTGTCTGAAAGACCTTACGAGAAATTCAACAGAGATGACTTGTGTACATGATGACCCCTTCATTTGCCAACATTTTCAAAGTCGCTTTTTTATGAATGAAAATAGTATGTAATAAAGATGAATGCGAAAGTGACTCTATGGAGAAGGACCATCCCACCTGTATCAGATCTTGACCCTATAGAGGTATGAAAGTGAGAGGTACTGTTCCATTTCCTTGAGTGATTTCTTTGGTCATGTTTTCAGACAATGGACCTATTTGGAAAGACTGAAGTGATCCCACGATTCATCTGAATGAAATTTGCAGAATGCGGTTCAGCTCATTGTATGATGCTGATAGATAGTGCCAATCATTTAGGATTTTAACATTTAATGAAGTATGAAATGCACCCCATAACTCTGAATATCTCATTAAAATGAGGTTGAACACTAAACAACTTCTATATCTGAACCAAATCATTTCATGTATTACAGAGAGCGATAGACATCAGAGGGTATGTGTCATTAAAGTGCTGTATGATTCTTCCCTCGAACACACAGCTCACACACTCTTGCTCTCTTCTCTCTCTCCGTGTCTCACTCTATTTTACATGTATATTTATGTATGTATGTATGAGAGTGTTCGCATACATGTATACAAATACCAAATAGGAAAAAATCAATACCCATAAGATGTGATGCTTGACTGCTATTTCACTGCTACAGTGAGATCTGTTGATCATATCATTCTGCATTCTGAAAGTTTGTCCTTTATGTACTTCCAGGACTAACTAGGAAAAATAGCAATTTTCCGCTGATGAGTGAATTCTTAGACAATCCATATACCTGCTTTTTGTATTGCAGTGATTAATATTTTTTTGTATAAGTTAAATTCCCATTTATGAATATTTTGACAATTTTGTCATATTTGTGAATAAACAAAGGCTTTGTAAAATATAAGGAGGTGGACTTGATATGATCGCAAGGCTCGTTGAACAATATTGAAGATGGTCGTTTGAAATAAGAACCATATTGTATTTTTATATGCCAATATTAGAAATGGCATTATTGACTTGAATCTTTTGTGGACTTGACTTTAGCTCATGTAGTATTATGGCTACATGGGCCTTGTAACAAAGAAAAGGAGTGATTTTAAATAGTACTACTGTGTGTGTGTTGGGTCGTTATAGGTTGATAACAAAAGACAATAAGTGCTTTCCTTTGCAAACTCAAGCTACTCTTAGATTGTTGGGAATTCATTACCAGGTAAAAATACACAGTGTATATCATAACTGCAGAAAGCCTTGGTTCTAATACCCCTTTTTGAGAAAGAAAACAACATATGTCACATGTAACTGTGATGTATTGAATCGATTTCATGAAGCCCAGTTATTAAAGTACTAACCATTAGCTCTTGTATGAATATTCACAAGCATTGGATTCCTGATTTTTCCGTTATTCATTCTGTTTCTTAGCACATATAACATATGGCAAAGGAAGGCATACTATTTTCTTTTTGTACACTGACCAAGCAGGGTGTTGAGTTCTAGTGATAAGAAATCTAAAAACACTGCTGTGCCGATAACAATCTGGGAACAGAACGATGTATAGATTAAGTGTGGACTATAAGTTTCATACAGTCTATATCACAAAAGCTGGTACTAACAACTCATTGCATGTATATTCCAAAGAACTATTTCCCTCTTTGTCAAAACTAGAAGGAGAAGTAGTAGTGATCTTTTCCTCTTTACTTTAGATCTTGTATGTTTTGTTTTCTCCTAAATTATTGTTATTTGCCAATTTATGTAAACATGAATTGGCATGTTTTGACTGTGATTCCCTTTTGTAAAGGGATATTGTAAATATATATATAGATATAATAAAATATATATATTTCATTTGGCAAGGCTGCCTGAGCTTGAATGGCAAAGATGAAAAGAACAGAAAAAAATGCTATCATAAAAAACATTTGTTTGCTTTGTATGTTTTTATTTGTGTGTTGAATTTTGAAATTTGTGCCTTTTTATTTGTTTATATGACAGGATTATATTTCTCCTTCTTTTTTTGTGTAAATTGTATTCAGGCAAATTACTTTTTGCAGAAAA
This sequence comes from Heliocidaris tuberculata, assembly GCA_025618425.1. Taxonomy (NCBI): domain Eukaryota; kingdom Metazoa; phylum Echinodermata; class Echinoidea; order Camarodonta; family Echinometridae; genus Heliocidaris; species Heliocidaris tuberculata. The sequence goes on from CM046834.1 coordinate 5,343,156, forward strand.
GTTCTACTCTAGGTTGAATTTCCAATTTATTATTCTTGATAATATAAAATATTGTTTCTTTTTTATTTTGATGTTGAAATAATTGGTGCCATAATATAGTTTTAGAACTGAGAGAGGAGACTTTATAACAGGGTAATGTTTATTCATGCTCATGGTATCCCCAAAAGTATTTGTATACTCCATATGCCCTTGATGTAATTCTCATAGCGATGCAGATTTCTTATGCTTTTCTGAAATGGATTATTAGGTAAGATACATTCAGAGGATTAATCATTGTATTCATAATAAGTTTATTTTTCCTGTGTCTTAATGAAAACTTTTATTTTAACATTGAATGTCAATCAGTGTAAATCCATGTTAATATTTCTTTGGATGAAGGTGTGATTTGTGTATTTTGTAGTTCATCATATGTCTAATTCCAGAACAAATCTGAAAATATAGTTGCACAATACACAATGTTGATACAATGGTGGCCAAGCACAGTGTTAAGCCAATGGAGGTGAAATATGTGCCCGCAGCAAAGACCCTAAGCATAATTACATGTACTATCCCATAAGATACAGAAGAAGCACACTATGCTAAATTTATTTGAATTTGCTGGTGACTGGGGGGTTCTATGAGAACCCTATGTTGTATCCTTCATTAGGATTGTTATCTTAATAGAGATAGGTGTATTGAGATATATGTGGCTTGGTGCTTCATGGGATTTGGGGGTCAAGTTTCCATTTAGAAAATCAGTAATACTATGAAGTCAGCATTTATTGCAGGGATATTTTGATCCATGAAATAATTTGCTTCATGAAAGTTCTCTTCAATTTCAACACAAAATTTGAGTACAGGAGACCTCCTTCACCTTTGTGGGACCACATTTACCAGATTTATCACCATTTTTTTTCTTCTTTTTTTTTTTTTTACTTTCTTCATTTTTCATTTTGATAGAAACATTGTTCCATGATATCTAATTTTATAATTCATAACCCATCTGGAATATCACCATAAAACACAGGCCGGCCTTCATCGAAAGTAGAAGCAGTCACAATTTAGGCAGTTTGTATGGTGTGGATCAGTGATAGGGTTAATACATAATAGACTACTGCCACTTTATTGCAGAACATGTTGTCATGTTCAGAGCAATAAGAACATTAATCTCTGCATAAAAAGTACATTATGGAGTTAATTCCCTTCTGGCTCTCAACAAATGGTATTTGGTCCCATCCTTTGTAACTCTTTATAATTGGGACATCTGATTAACTATGAAAATCTTTGCTTATTTATACTGATGACTGTAAAGATGACAATCACAAGTACTCAAATTCACTGTTTGAATTTATATTTCAAATAGGATTTCAATTACTTTAGTTATGATTTTGGTTTACACATTTCTTGTACACTGGCTGTATATGTACATAGGTAAGTATTCAAATTCAAGTCATGCTATGATAATTTATCTCTATGATTTGATACTGAGCATCTGGTTTTTGATGAATAGTCAGTTCCCTTCAAGAAGTTTTTTTTTTTTTTTCACTGAAAAAAATCTTCAATATTCACCCACCATTACTGAAATCTTGGGAGAATAGAACTCTAATAGATCGACAATTGCCTTTACAAATATAGTCCTATTTATCAGAATTTTTAGTTACTTTATACTTCAGACATCATAAGTGAACTATGTATGAGCTGATCCCCCACCCATTGAATATCATGTATTCATACTTTTTTATCAGAACAGTGTAAATAATTAAAGACAATTACAATTTCTGATATCTGTTAACAATGCCAAACATCATTATGATTTTTTTTTCCTAATTGAAAACAGTTAATGCTGATAGTAAATATCAAACAGATAAGTATTATCAAACTGTAGCCCAGCTACTTGTGTACAGTATTTCTCTTTACATTTATATACGTACAAATTCTTTGCAAAGGGACTTGCAGTATATTCATGACCATACAGTTCAATTTTTTTATCAAAACAATCATAAACTCACATTTTACTGGTGCTGTATATATGGCTGTATTGTGATGTGCAGAATGCTTTGACATCAAAATAACTATTATTAAGATACACAACTCATTCAATATGAAGCTTATTGTTAAGTCCAAACATCATGTAATATAAAGATAGTTGGAATAATGTCTTACTTTCCTCATCCTGATTACTTTTATTTATTTGGAAATATATATATATATGTTTCCAATGTTTTCTATTTTGGTCATTATAGCATTAAAATGTCTTTTTGAAAAACAAGAGATATCAATAGGAACTTATTCAAATGTGTCTTTTTCTATAATTCCTTCTCTCTGTCTTTTAGATATTCTTGATTTTGTAATCATTGATTCCCATGCTTTAATTGTGCTTGTATTATCTGCTGCTTTATTACTATTTTTCTTAGTTTTATATATTTTATTACTGTTTTTATCTCTGAATTTAACTATTTTGTTTCTCTTTTTGTTTGTTCGCTCTCTCTGTCTCTGTCTCGTCTCTGTGTCTCTCTTATTCTGTCTGCCTGTGTCTTCCTCTCTTTCTTTTTCTCTCTTCTTATCTTTTTATCATTCTGCAATTGGTGTGACATTTTTATTTCTCCTTCATATATACCATTCTTCAACCTTATTGTATCTCCTGGCAGAATGCCAGAGGATACTTTGGATTCAGCAGTGTTACGCCGCCGCGTCACATTCTTGTGTGCGCTCTAACTGCCACATTCCTTGATGGATTTCTTTCAAATTTTGTATGGAGGTGTATCTTGGTAAAATCTAGACACCTATAATTTTTGGTGATGCTGCCCCCAGTGTTCTGTCTTTTATAGGGTAAAAGGCCATATTTTGGTTTGTGTGCGCTCTATAGGCCACATTTCTCAATGGATTTTTTTCAAATTTGGAATGAAGGTGTATCTTGGTATAATCTAGGAACCTATAGATTTTGGTGATGCTGCCTCCAGTGTTCCATCTTTTATAAGGTCAAAGGTTATATTTTGGATGATGTCTTGTGTGTGCTCTGCAGGCCACATTTCTTGATGGATTTCTTTCAAATTTTGGATGGAGATGTATCCTAGTACAATCTACACATCTTTACTTTTTGGTGATGCTGCCCTCATTGTTCCTTCCTTTATAGGGTCAAAGGTCATTTGTCGCTTTGTGCGCTCTTTCTGCCACATTTCTTGACGGATTTCTTTCAAATTTTGGATGGAGGTGTATCTTGGTCAAATCTACACATCTTTAACTTTTGGTGATGCTGCCACCAGTGTTCCATCTTTTATAAGGTCAAAGGTTATATTTTGGATGATGTCTTGTGTGTGCTCTGCAGACCATATTTCTTGACGGATTCCTTTCAAATTTTGTACTGAGATGTTTCTCAGTACAATCTACATATTTTTACTTTTTGATAATGCTACCCACATTGTTCTGTCCTGTATAGGGTCAAAGGTCATATGTCTTTTGTGCCCTCTAACTGCCACATTTCTTGACGGATTTCTTTCAAATTTTGTATGTAGGTGTGTCTTAGTAAAATCTATACATCTTAAGTGTATGGTGATGCTGCCCTAGTGTTCTGCTTTTTATAGGGTCACATGTCATATTTGGTTGTTGTCTTGCATGCACTCTGGCGGTCACATTTTTTGACTGATTTCTTTCAGATTTTGTATGGATGTCCATTATAGTTTACTCTAGGCCTCTATAGTTTTTGGTGATGCTGCCCCCAGTATTCCATCTTTTATAGGGGCAAAGGTCATATTTTAGTGGATATATTGTGTTCGCTCTGCAGGTCACATTTCTTGACCAATTTCGAATTTCTATAGAGATGCATTATACTCTTATCTACACATATTGTTTTGGTGATGCTGCTCCTAGTGTTGACAATAGTCCTGGCCACAAGTGGCAATCTCTACATCATCCTTTTGTTTGAGGGAGGGGAGGGGGGAGGTTCTTTGTCCCTCCTTCAAACAAAAGCATGATGCAAAAATCGCTGCCAATGCCAAGGGATACATTTGCATTGCGCGGCAATGGAGATTTCTAGTTTCAAATTCTATTTTGCTTTCCTAGGTGTCTGTTCTTTTCAAGTTTAATGGATGTACACTGTTCTACCTATTCACTCTCACTATGTCCTTTCTCTTTTGTAAAGCACATATTTTGTCTTCTCTCTTTTTGAAAAAAATAATCCTTTTCTTTTGGTTCCTCTCCCCCCCCCCCCCTTCTCTCTCTCTCTCTCTCTCTCTCTCTCTGTTTTCCTGCTTTCTTTGTTGATATGTACCCTCTTTAATGTTCTGTCTGTGATCATCTCTAGTCTTGTGCACAAACTTGCATTCCTGCTACCCACCTTGTGAGAAAACCCCATCATTTTAAGCCAAAGGTTTATATGTCTTATGTTGCGAAAAATCAGTTTTCCTCTAGTGGAAGAAATATTGCTTTAGTTGCCATGTAAATGTTTCCCTCTTTGTCGACTTCGGAATAGAATATTGCTTTTACCTACTGAGGCAAATTTTGTCTATGCATCTAAAATTGATTCAGCAATATTAGTGTACAAAATGGGAAATGCTTGTAATAAAATTTGCTAATTTATAAACAAACATATTTGGTGTATTCGTTATATTTTTGTGTCATGTGTCATTAATTTGAATTAAAAAAATTTTTTAGAACAAGATGAATGCAACTGCATCTCCTACATGCCTCCTCCTACAATTACATGTTAATTGACCTCTGTGATATTTGACCTTACACCTTAAAACCAAAAAATCTGGTCACAATTATCTCTCCTCCTAGTCATGAATACAAAATAGTTGAGGTATGGTGATAACAAAGCTTAAAAACAATAATTTCACATATAATGACCTCTATGACATGTCACCTTTGACCTAGATGTGAACAAAACTCTAATAAATTCATCCCACTATATTAATGCTTACTAGTTCTAAGTTTGAAGTTAATGCCTAAAATTGTTCAAGAGTGTTAACAAAGCAAAAATCTGAAATTCCATGGTAAATGACCTCTATGACCTTTGCCCTTTGACCAACATTTGCTGCAATCTAATCAGATTGTCTTCATATTGTGATACATAGTATCAAGTTTGAAGTTCATGGATCAAAGTGTTCTTGAGATATAGGTAAAAAAGGTAAAAACCTGCATTTTCAGAAATTGACCTCTGACCTTTGACCTTTGACCTATATTTGCCAAAATATAATCAGATTGGCTTGCAATGGTGATACCATTCTATGTGTACATCTTGTATCAAGTTTGAAGTTAATGGCTCAAATTGTTCAAGAGTATTAACAAGGCAACAATCTGAAATTCCATGGTAAATGACCTCCATGACCTTTGATTTTTCACCTACATTTGCCACAATCTAATCAGATCGTCTTCCTATGGTGATACATATAGTACGAAGTTTGAAGTTAATGGATCATCGCAAATGGTTTTTGAGATATAGTGTTAAGGCTAAAACCTGAAATCTCAGAAATTCACCTCTGTGACCTTTGACCTTTGACCTACATACCTCAAAATCTAATCAGATTGTCTTCCTCTGGTGATATACATACTAGCACTAAGTCTGAAGTATATAGCTCAAATGAGTCTTGAGTTACTGCGAGAATAAGGCTAACACTAGGACTAGGCTAACACCTGAAATACCAGAAATTGACATGTGACCTTTGACCTTCAAAGTCAAATTTAAATTCATGTTTATTTCATTTCCAACAGAAACTTGGCTTTACAGATATTATAACAGAAAATATGAAAAACATATGTACAAATTCATTTTTTCTTAATAAGTGTACAAGTACACTGAACATATAGATAAATTATTATAATGAATTATTAAAAGAAATTCATAATTTCTGAGGAAATGTAGGGGATCCACACCTTCCACCTACATACCCTAAAATCTAATCAGATCGTCTTCCTCTGGTGATATACTAGAACTAAGTCTGAAGTTCATAGGTAAAATGATTCCTGTATTACCGCGAGAACAAGGCCAACACCAGGGGAGCGTTTCATAAAGTGTTTTGTTAGTGATTTTTACCGACAACTGTTATAAGCTACTGAAATCCTTGCATCTGATTGGCGGAGAGCAAATTTGTCGGTAAAGATCACTGACAAAACGCTTGATGAAACGCTCCCCTGAAGTATCAGAAATGGACATGTGACCTTTGACCTTTGACCTAAGTACCCCAAAATCTAATGAAACCATTTTCTTATGGTGATACATACTAGCATCAAGTTTGAAGTTCATGCCTCAAATGGTTCTTGAGTTATGGAAAGAACGAGGCTAACACCAGAAATTTCAGAAATTGACCTCTGTGACCTTTGACCTTTTGCCTACGTACCCCAAAATCTAATCAGATCGTCTTCCTATGGTGATACATACTAGCACCAAGTTTGAATTTCATACCTTACGTGGTTCTTGTGTTATCGCAAGAACGGGAAGCGGGACAGACGGACAACCAGAAAACATTATTCTCCCAGCACCACCTTAGGTGTACGAGGCATCAAAATATTTAATGTCATAAGTCTGACCATTGTTTTAAGAAATATTGATTTGCCTATCTTCAGGTTTCACTGACAAGACAGTTGCAGATCCAACATTATTTTACAGAGAATTAGGGGGCACATTTGTTTTTTAAATGAAATTTGTCTGAGAAGAAGAAAGGTTACCACATCAAACAAATACATGTATTTTGAAAGCAAAAATGGTTATTAGTTTTAGTAGGATGAGGAAATGTGCCTGTAATTAAATTTGAAAATAGATTTCCAAGCAAGCAACCAAAAAATGGGGAATCATCAATGGTATCAGCTTTAGTTGTTTTTGTTTTGTATTTTACTTGGGCACATGTTCCCTGTGTTTCCCTAATATGCTACTGCATGATTTAATCATTGAAATCACTCTCCTTTCATATTTTTCCATTAAACAATACTGTGAAAGTACATAAATATATACTCTTCTACCATCCTTTTGAGATTTTACTCTAAATGATTTTTTTTTTTTTTTTTGAATTTCCCATCACATAGTCATCATTCCAGAATCAGCAATTCCCTAGTTTGTTACACATATTGACATGACAAGGAAATGTCTGCACTTATTAATGATATTTTCTTGTGGCAAAATACTGCATATAATAAATACAGATGGTAAGTCAAAACAAGATACTTTTACAAAGAAATGGTTTGCTCCATACCAAGGAAATTTGTAACGGGATTTCCCTGCTTATGATTTCGCACACCAAAATCTGTAAGAACACAGTTTTCATCAACAGACGAGATGCAAATCGAAATTCTATTTGATTTCAACAGGAGCTTCATGAACAATCTAAAAAACAAACAAAATTTGAGAGAGGTGTTGAACGGTCGGTTTTTACTAATGACAGGTGCCCATCTTATTCAGGTATCCTTCATTACCCATTCCCATTCATAATCCGTCAATATACCAGAGTGATTATCTGCTGATTATAGGATCACAACGTTTGCTTTACTGGTGTTAAAATCATGATGATTGACAGTCTCCATGGTAATCACACATTCAACTATTTCGGGAATGAAGGGGAGTTGATATCTTGAGCCCGATTCTCAGAGGAATTCAGTATGAGGAAATCAACTTCTACAGTTTAGTCTTTCATTGTATGAGCTTTGGGGATAAAGATGAAGATTATGCTGATTTGCTGAAGGGGTTTTGTTTGATTGGGATATTTAGTATTTTTCAGTTGGCTGGGAATTTTCAATCTCAAAGTGTATGATTAAATACCAGAGTGTAGATTATTTTTGTTTTGTTTTTTCTTCAAGGCTAGCTATGTCAGCATTCCAGTTATCACTTCTTTTCTTTTTTGTGTATGTTTCTGCTTTTGTCTCTTTTACTTGTCATTTTGGTTTAATGGGATTAACTTTGAAGGATGTAAATATTTGAATCTTTGGAATTCAAAATTCAAAGATTCACAAAGATGGGACCTGAAGGAAAGTAGGCTTAGGAATAGTTATTTTTGTAGTTATTGTTTCTGATAATGACTATTTTTGATATATGATATACCCCTTTGAGGAATTAAAAGACTATGATGATGACATGAAATTATTCCATAATGAAGCAAATTCACATGGGAGTAATTGGAAGAGAGGCTTAAAGAGAGAGACAGAGAGAGACAGAGAGAGAGAGAGAGAGAGAGACAGAGAGAGACAGAGAGAGAGAGAGAGAGAGAGAGACAGACAGACAGACAGAAAGAGGGACAGAGTTTAAGACTATTTTCATATTTTCATGTACATATTAAAGTAGAAATAAAATTTCACAATTTTCGAAAGGTACTAAAATGATGTGATGCCTCATCCATTAATTGATAATGGTTAATAATGCTAAATTGAATCAGCCAGGAAATGAAACACTTGGTGCCATAATTGATAAAATAATTTGCAGTAGGAAAAAAAAAACTTGCGGACCTAAACCTTGTATCTTTTTTTATTACTATTATTGTGACTATGCATTGCTTGAAAATATTATTATAAAAAATAGAATATACAATAAAAGTGAACCAAATTCATATTGATTTTGTACAATACATTATAAAGACTGTTAAACAAAGGTTAGGGTTAGGGTTGGATTAGGATTAGTATTAGGGTGAAGGCTAGGGTTAGGATTAGGTCTGGGGATTAGGATTAAAGTAAGGGCTAGGGCTAGTGAAAGAAATTTGGTTATCTGCATAGAATTGATGGTGCATTTGGGCCTAATGGTCATGATACAGTAGTTCAAAATGAAATGTTCTTAACTGTAATGTTTCAGACTTGAGATAGCGCTAGATCGGATAAATCATGACATAAAAGTTGGATTATGGTTAGGGCTAGGGCTTGTACACTCATGACTTAAAAGATGGATTGGGGTTAGTTTTGGGGCTAGGGTTAGGGCTAGAGCTGGGGCTAGTGAAAGAAGTTTTGTTAACTTGGTCATTGGGGCCACGTTTTCAGTCTTCACTGTAATGTTTTTGACTAAAGATGGTGCTAGACCAGAATTAAGCACAGTGATGACATAAAAGTTGGATAGGCCTCGGGCTTGTAATTTGTTGTCATTAAATTAGATAATGATTACATACATATATTACAAATGACAATTCAGTCTTCACCATAATGTTTTAGACTGAAGATGACGGTAGACCAGATTTAAGCACAGTCATTAGTGTTTAGTTACTTAGTTTTATGGTTCGTGTTAGGTTTAGGGTCAGGGCTAGAGCTAGGGCTAGTGAAGGAAAATATTTTCTCCACTGTGGAATTGATCAAAATTGTTGGTCCATTGGGGCCTGGTTTTCAATGATAATCCAGTCTTCACTGTAATGTTTTTGACTAAAGATGGCGCTAGACCAGTCATAAAATAAAAGTTGGATTACGGTTAGGGCTAGTGCTTGTAATTTGTTGCCATTAGACAATGATTACATTTTGTGTAAACTTACATGGAATTTACAAATATGATGAAAAAGAAGACTGAAAAATTTTGTTCTCTGCTTTAGAATTGATAAAAATTGTTTGTGCATTGGGGCCTAATGGATAATGATAACTCCAGTCTTCACTGTAACGTTTTGAACTAAATTTGGCAATAGAATGAATTCAAGCACAGACACGACTTTAAAATAAGTTGGATTAGGGTTAGCTGTTAACTGTTAATGACAGTTTAGTCTTCACTGTAAAGTTTTAGACTAAAAATGGCAGTAGATCAGATTTAAGCCACTGAAAAAAAATAGAGATCAGTCATTTAAGCAGTCAACAATTAAAAGTTAGATTCAGGTTAGTTTTATGGTTTGCAAGGGCGCGCAGGTGGGGGACATCCCCGGGACATCATATCATTTGTCCCCCCCCCCCCCCCCCCCCACTTTTTGGGTTCAAACCCATTACTAAAAACCTGAAAAGCACTTCCATCTTGTTCTTTTGCATGCCTTGAGTTTGAGAAATACTCAAATATAAATGTTCAACCGCCCTTGTTGACATTTGTTGCCTTGTTGAAATCATCCCAATCCTCTTTCCTCGCAATGCAGCACTGCCATGGCGCGGCGCGGCGCGCCGTTCGATCGAGTTGCAAATTTTATTCTAGATCTCGCCTATAGCTGGCCGCCTCGCCAGACCTGAGGGGGGCCTGAGCCTAATTATAGGCCTTGCGCAGCGCTTTCAGATGCAGTCCTGCGTATCGCGTACGCAGCATAAGCATAAGAATTGAGCCCTCAAAGAATTGCCGATGATTTCATCAAATCAGAGGACCGTCGTAGGCAGATTTTCGGGAAGTTCTGAAGTTCCGGGGTAATTACCTCGCTGTAATTTTTGATTTATATCGAAACCTTGCTTTATCAGAGTAACAACAAGGTTATCTGAAATTTGTGATTGCGAAATTCCCCTCTAATATTACTGCTTTTTATAATGAGAATCCACAACATGATACAATTGGCTTGATTTCTGCTACACAGTGCATTAAAAGGCCTATTTTCGATGGCAAAACTTCAAAAAGTCCCTACCGTGGGAGGGAGGGCATCCCCCTTCCACACCTCCCTCGCTCAGTGTCCCCCCCCCCCCCACTTTTCAGAAGCTGTTGACGCCCTTGATGGTTTGTGTATAGGGTTAGACCAGGGTTACTGAGGGAAATTTGGTTCTCTCCTGTGGGCCTTGATCAAAACTTTTGGTGCATTGGGGCAAGGGCCGGTATTCAATTCAAAACTTCGTAATTTGCTTGGCTAAGAAAAATCGTTTTACTTGTATTCAGATCTGCTAGGGAGCTTCCTTAGGCATGTTCATATAGTATCGAGTTGAATACGGGCCCTGGTTGTTAATGGTAATCCAGTCTTCACTGTAATGTTTTTGACTAAAGATGGCGCTAGACCAGATTTAAGCACAGTCGTGGCATATACGTTGGAATAAAGTTAGGGCTAGGGCTTGGAATTTGTTGTCTGATTATATTTTGTGTAAAGTTACATGAAATTTACAAATACGACGAAAAAAGTAAGCTGAAGAAATGTTGTTCTTTGCTGTAGAATTGATCAAATTGATATATGCATTGGGTGCTTCATGGTTTATGATAACCCCTCTTCACTGTAATGTTTTAGACTAAAGATTGCGCTAGACCAGATCCAAGCATTCTCCTGACCTTAAAGTTCAGACAACTTGAGCACAAGAAAGTGATGTACACAGAATATTTGCTATCCGAAAAACAACATTAAAAATAAAGCCAACCCTCTACTACCCCAAACAAAAGACACCAAAGAAAAACAAGATGCGATGTGAGAAAATTCCATACTGCTGTGAAGTGGGCCAAAATGTGTGCCTACAATAACCTAGTAAAATGTCACCAGTCCAGTACCGATTTTGTGTGCACACACCAAAAACTGTCATACTCTGTATACTATATATATATATATATATATGAATACCGGTACATGCCTAAAAAGTTTTTTTTAATTAGGTGGATGAGTGTGTCCCAAGAAGTGTCCATTATATATATATATATATATATGGACACTTCTTGGGACACACTCATCCACCTAATTAAAAAAACCAATATATATTATAGCATGTATCCACCTAATTAACAAAACTTTTTAGGCATGTACCGGTATTCATAACTTTTTATTTCTTATACATTTTCTCACACATTCATTAAACTCTTAAAATTCATTGTTTCTCTCATTTTTCTGCTTTTATTGAAATAAGGTTTCCAACATCGCTTGATGAAACTACAAATGTAACAATTCAGTAATAGAAAACCTATTCAGTCACAATTCAATTAATTCTCTCATGGCTTTGCAAAAGAAGAAAAAAATCATACTATTTTATACTATGTATAATGCTTTTCATTTTATTATCAATAGACTTTCTGCAAATATTAATAGTAAGTATTCTACAAAATATTCATAGTGGACACGACTTATGTTACGTGACATTGTGAATGGATACATTTCCCTTTTTTCTTTATAACTACAAATATGAGACTAAACACTGGCCAACTTCTACAATTACCCCTTGCAGAGAGAGAGATCCCAAATATGAATCTATCACACAATTATCATAGATGCATTCCCCTCAATGAAGGCACACAGTTTCCTGGAATATAATACATTCTAGAAAAGATATGTTTCCTCTCGCTTTCTCTATATCCAGCGATTAGTCAAGAGAGGTGGAAAGAAAAGCACAGATGAAAGTACAAGCATTTCTCCATTTGCAATATTACAAAATAATGATTACATATAAAACAAATCTATGTGCAAAATATATATCAAAACAATTTACATAATAAAGATTTACAATCATTTACCAGAACTACCATACATGATTTTGTAAAGCAGAATCTAAAATTTAATGTTTTTTATTCTACTTTTGGAAATACAAACATATTATCTATCACACAATCTTAGGTATCAGAAAAGCTGAGCACAGAGAAGCCCGACAGAAAAGAGGTATGGGAATCAAATAATATGGCAAGTAATTATAAATACAATGAATGGAAATGATGTATACAGATAATCCACACATACCTAACAGTAAAATTGTGATAATCATCACTATAGTTTTGTAATGGAAGCGCTTCACCGTTTTTAAACAATGAATACCTAAAGGAAAGATAAAACATGAAGAGAAATACATGTTGATAAAAATGAAATCTTATAACTATAGATTTGGATGAATTGCTTGCAGAGATTAATTATCCACAGTGCTGTGCAGTTGCAGTAATATATGTGATAACCTGAACATGGTAGTATTACATTTGCAAAGCCCCCCCCCCCCCCCCCCCCTTTTCATAGTAATGCAGAAGCTTTACCATGAATTCAAATGTTAATGCTCAAGAAGATAAAATAGTGGATTCCAGTTGCGAAAAGTTCCAATTCTTGCAAACTATAATACATTTAGGTCATTAGGCTTACTGTGCATAACTTGTCTCACTTGAAGCACAATTGTATACAACATTCAGATCTCTGTCAACACAGAATAAGTAGATAGCTCACATTTTTAACAATGCAGATGAAAAATATGACCTTAGTTGTCGAAATGGATCTTTGGTGAAAAAAAGCCTTTGTAACTGCTCCGTTCTTTCATTTTCTACATATGGAAAATAGTAACTTCCACATTAATATATCAAAATCACACTAAGAACAAGCTACGATGAAAACCATAATATTGTAATATGGATGAAGTAATCTACATGTATATATTTTCAGTCACCAGAATTGCCTGTTCTATGTTCTATCTATGACCATAAAAAATCTGTACAATAAAATGTAGAATGACAACTTTGTCAATTGGTCTAGTCAATATCACTTACAAGTGATAATCTTTGATACATGTTCTTCAAGAAAACATACCAGCTTTCATACCTTTTGTTATGACACATATAATACTGTACACCACCATCTATTTTAGCCCTTCCATTACCAACAGCTTTTTCTTTTATTTGGAAGTAATCTGTGGTTTTATTTCATATTTGCCCAAAGGACACCCCTGAATTTTTTTATTCACTATGCAACAGTTCCTAAATTTGTGAATAAAAGGTCTCAACACAGTGTCACAACTATACATGCTCAATGTGATAATGAAAGGGGTTAATAAGGTGTGGTTTTAACTCAAAAATTCGAAAGCAGAAACATATCGAGAAGTTCACAAACACCTTGGACTTTCTATGATTCACATTTATCTCAATATCAAAAAATGACAAAGGAAAATAGTTTTGACCAAGAAGAAAAGAAAAAAAAAAATAAATAAAATATGTTTTATACGATTCTATAATATAAAAATCATACTAGTTCATTCCAACTTTATCCATCTTTTCATTAGATACATATGCATATCTAGGGCAGAAATAGAATGAAATAAGGGATGCTGTTGTTAGCTTTGCAAGATCACACCCAGCAACTGAAGCAATAGATGATAAATAACCAAATCTACAAAGAGTATAATACATAAATAATCTGTACTGCCAGAGAGAGAGCAAAGTATAGAAAATATCTCTTCCCCTCCCTCCGCCGACTCAATCTCAACTCACAATGTGAACCACAGACTTTTAAAAAAAAAATCAATCAAACAAGGAATGAGAGCTGGTAGGTGAAATATAAACTTGTTGCCTCACGGCAAAATGGGCAATGCAACACAGAGATAACATGACCTTTTTTGCAGTGAGCTGACAAACTATAATAGTATATTGTATGGGTCTACTTTTTGACACCTAACTTCTCGAGACAACGAAGACCACTCTCCTGATATTCTTGTCTAGAGATCCAGAAAGATTCTTTATCCTTCATGATGTCTGCTAGAACAGCACCACCCAGGAACACCATGTGCTTACGTCGTGGTGGATCCTCGATCCTCAGTTTGAAATTCTGATCAAACAATAGAAAACAAAGTTTTTAGGATACAATTTGCACTGGCACAACCACAACAGCATAAAAATTACATTTTATTTTGTACACACAACATTTGTTAGGAATTTTTTTAATCTTAAAAGAGATTTCAAGATATTGTTGACAGTACTTAATAATTTTCAAAAAGTTTTGTTTGAAAATTCCATACATTTAGCTTTATATATCCTTTAAAAGATAGATCACTTTAATAATATGTTGCTTAGAAAAAAAAAAGAATACTACTTAAAAAATATCAGATTTTTAAAAACATTTAGGCAGTGATAGAAACTACAGTACAAAGCTGTAGAGCATCTCAAGTACAAATGTTGCAGTCTGTAGAATATATACGAGCATTACAATCACACACTCTCAAACTTATTAGAGGTATTTCAAACATTCCATATGAATGAAATTGATAAAAGAAAGTCAGTTGCATCTTTTGGCTAAGCATTTTGTTTCAGTTTAAGAGAGTCAGGTAGCTTTAACGAAATGTAGTGTAAATATAGCTTTAAAAGATCAGTCCAGAACGCAACATGTACGATTGTGGAAAAATCATAATTTTATGGCATAGAGATAGAACCAAATCTTTAGGACAATGAGCTGGTAAAATAAGTTCCAACCCCAGTCTATAAAATATCAAAGCTGACATTCAGATATGTCAAATCACATATATTAATTCACCAATAATTATGCCTTTTGTGTTCTTTATACGTTTTTTTCCTGCCACAACATTTCGCAAAGCTACCTTACATCTAATATTTTTGAAAGCCAGGCAATGGTTCCCATATTATGAGGGGAATCAAAATGTGCAAGACACAAATATGTGCAATTTATAATTTCAATGAGCACAATTTTTGAGGTGGATGAGGATGAGAAAACAATAAGACCAAGGTATGAGACGTCACATTAGCTAAATAGTTTTGCTTAAGTCGGCTTGATATGAGTATAAAGCTTAAATGTGATCTCAATACAACTTGAACCAATGTACTTAGTGAAGATAAATGCTTAGTAAAATGCTGATTTGATCTACATGTAGGTACAGTCTGATCTCATTTATCCAGGCACCAGTTATATGGATCCCTCTATCAAGTCTACATGATTTCGCTGTGTACATGTACACAACTGTACACTGTTCTTTCATTAAAGGATACCAATCACCCAAAAAATATTTTGCTCTGTATGTTAGAGGTGCCGTGTTATTCTACTATATTGAAAGTATGGGCTTCAAATATTACTTCTATAAAGAGATATTGCAAGTTTAATTACACTCTCTATAAGTGTAAAGGCGAGTTGTGAGTAAATTACTTTACACACAAGTTCTTTGAGATTGATTTAATTTGTTCCTCTTCAACAAAAGACCACTACTGAGAGAAGAACTCACCGATAACCTAGTAGTGTCACCCCTGAGGACCCTCTCAAGGTAAAGTTGTTTGATCTCTCTTTCTAGACGGGATGGGAAGCCAGGATACATGGTAGAACCACCTGATAGCACTATGTGTTTGTAGAACTCGGGTCTGGTATCCATATCAGCAGCCTGAAATTAGCAATTAGTTCACAGAATGTGATAGGATAAATTCCTCCCTGGGAGATTTGAGAGGCTTACGATGTAACTTTGGGTGAAAACTGTATACTCTCAGAAAGAAGTTTAATTAAAAAAAAAACAAAAAAAACCCAACATGTTAAGACCTATGTGATGGGGTAAGCTGATGGTGAATTAAGAGCTCGCAAGAGTTCAGGTTTGTCCAAATTTGTGAAAATACTAGCAAGAGAAAAGTATGAATACAGTTTTCTTTTCTGTTATGCGTTTTGCGATCAGACATTCAGAACTTCTTAGAGGTATTTCAAATATTCCTCATGATTAATATTGGTCAAAGAAGGTCATCCTTATGTCTGTAATGCATTGAATAGTAAATTTTAAAAAATTAACTTGATCAATACTAAAGGTGTCAATGAGGCAGGTCTAATGGGAAGAAAGAAGTTGTTCCAAAACTAGAAGCAGCACTAACACAGACTTAGTATGCAACAGTGACATCTACCATAAATCTTATTTGAAGTACACATGTACATGTAATTGGGTAAGATTCCAAAAACTTTTTGCCAGGTTTCTTCAACTTCAATTTGATAAACAGAAAAATATTAACAATTCTACGGTGCTGTGACATTTGCCTCTTCCAGTGTAATTTTAAACAATTAAGAGGTTAAAAATAATCCACTTTCCAAGTCTTGATGAAACTTGGCATGTGTGACCACTGCTTGTATGACTGTACTGGCATTGCAATGCCATAAGTTCCAGCATTATATAGGGTGATAGGCCTTGATTTGGAGTTTCTTTCTGAAACTTATTCTAAAATTCATCAGAAATCATGGACAGAACATCAAAATATCTAGCACAAGTATCTTTCTATACTCAAGGAACAATATGAGATCATATTCAACAAGTTTCACTTTAATTTCCATTTCACTACAATACAATGAATTCATAGACATGGTGCTCTTACTCATATCAAACAGTTTCTAAGCACATTACCAATACTATAAATAGGCTTTAAAGGCATTGTGTAACTTTGCCCAGGATTGAAAAAAAAAAATCACTGTTCCAGCTAATGCTGTAATCATAATTGCAAAGCTCAGACAGGAATCGCTTGAGTTTTATAAGCTGATCGGTCGTTTATATATCAAGATATTTACGATTGAACAGTGATGTCGGGATAGAGTACCACCAAACCCTAAAGAACTCTTACGGTTGGCATACCTCGCTCTATCACAGAATACCGTACGGGCTGGAAACCCGCTCTGAAATCGCCAAGCGCTGGTGCTTGTTTTTGTGACTGCAGCGCAGTGAAGAAGCCGAGCGACTTGCGCTAGCGATTGATCGCGATTTTCTCTTTTTTAGGATAGTAAACGGGTTCCATTTTCTCTCATACTTTCACATATCCTTAATTATATATGTAGTTAGAGGACGGCACACAATTCACTGGCATTTGAGCTGATTTTACAATTTTTCACAAGGTTAATCAATCACTTTAAGAAATGGTTGTTAGCTATATACATGGTATCAAAACTATAAAAAAAATGATTGATTGAGAATGTGATTTTAAAGGTACTTCATCCCTTTTGCAGACTTGCACAAAATTCCATGAAAACTTTGCACAGGTTTAGTAGACATCCTGTAGATACTGCCTATAAAATGTCAAGGTCACAAGTTCTATAACTCCTTTGTAAGAAATCAAAATCTTGCTTTTGTCGCAGAGGGAGCTATTCAGAACTCAACACAAGTGCACATACTGGTAATGGTCAAAATATAATTTTAAAAATTACACAATTTTTTTAGAGTAAAAAAAAAAATTAAGTGTTTCAAAATTGTTATTATTTACTTAAAAGCAAATCATAATCCTTTTCACATCTGCACAAGTTTTCCAATTAAAATTCTTTTGTAATTCATTGCATACTCACACAACTTCAAAATTTAATGGTGCAAAAGGGATGAAGTACCTTTAAAGCATGATTTTAAAGTGTTAAATGATTAAGAACTTACCTGGATTGTATTGAAGAGTAACTCTGAGATTCCGACAACCTCTAGATTGATCAGATGTGGCTGGAAGAGTGCCTCTGGTGCACCAAACCTCTCACCTCCTACCTTGATCTGACGCCCATCAGGAAGCTGCATTTAATGAGAAAAAATAAGGGACAGGAACTATCAAACTTCTGTCATAATTCATGTTGCAAACTTGAATGTATAATGAATGTGTCCATAGAAAACATTTTTATAAAAGATACATTGTAACAAATCTAAACATGACAATGATTTATCTTTGAAAATGTAGTAATCAGGTTATTAGAGGGAATAAATATATGGATACATCTGAATTACTTCCATACACAAGATAACTGTCTAACACAGTGGACTTGTAGTACATAACCCTTTTCACTATACACAAACATTAAATAGGATCAAAGGGCATTTTCTTGCCTTATTGTGAAAATTTTCATATCCATACAAGGCCTTTAAACATAACTTACTGTGTAGTTTTCCACCAGTACTGTTGTCTCATTGGCAAGCTTTTGCTCTTGTTCAACATTGTACCTGAAGAAAAAAAAAAATCAGAAATATATATGACACAATTTAATCAAATACAATTAGAGCTTTGTACAAAACCTTGGTACAAAATCCACAACTGCCATGCCAAAATCAGACAATCCACTGCAAAATCATGTGACATCTGGTGGTCAAATGTCAGGCCAAAAGTAAACAAAACTGGAGTGTCAATGTCCATGCAAAAATTTGTATCAATCAGACATTTAAGAGGGGGAATGGAGGTCAAAATGACCTCCCCCCACCCCCTCCTCTAATTAAGACTAGCTAGCTCTCATTCCAAAAGCCCAGTTAGAATAGGGTTAAAGTAATAAAATTCTCAGTAAGCTAAAGTTACTTACCCAACATAGCAGAGATCCTCTTTCATAGCCCGGACGGTCTCAAAGTCTGCAGAATGGTTGAAAGCATAGCCTCTCAGGAGAAGCAACTAAAGAATCAGGGAGGGAAGGACAAATAAATTTAGTGAAGTTATCCACACACATCCCATAGTAATTAATGAATTGTCAAGAAGTTCACTTGGTGAAAGATATAAAGCAGACATTCAGAACTTCTTAGAGGTGTTTCCTCATGGATAGAAATCTGATCAAGAAAGTCATCCTGTTTGGAAACTTGATGTGATGCCTGAGGCTACACAATTGTCATTTTAAAAAAAAATCTTGCTAAAAAATAAAGATCACAAGCAACATACCTATCTATTCTGAAACCATCCTCACAATCACAATGTAATTTTGGTTTAAGAAGAAAAAATGAACATGAAGTAAGATATTCCTCCCAAAATATAGTGGCACTAGATATTCTGGAGCTAAATATTATGGTATGTTTTATACGTGTACAGTGGAAACCCACTGTAACAAGGATCTTAGGACCAGCAAAATTATCTTGTTATATCAGGAATCTCGTTATATCGGAGCTCTTTATAGTGAGTTTCCACTGTATTTGCCAAGCAGACATGGAAACAATGTTCAGCAGCAAAAGGAGGAACATTCCTTTATTGATTTGCTATGATAATCCTTTCATTTGAACCTTTCCAACATGTTTATGTCCACATTTCAAGCACAAGTGAATCACAAGGGAACTTTTAACAATTATTATCAGAAACTACAAACTCTGATGCATCATAATGTTCACAGAGGCTCTTTTATATATAAACAAGTGAGATGGGGGGGGGGGGATTTTCAATCTTCTTCAAAGCTGTTTTTGAAGTTTTCAAGTGCTAAATTGTTATCCAGGTATTTCTATTTATGCTTCTGCATACTTACTTTGATGAGGTACCTAGTGATATCACGGCCAGCAATGTCTAATCTTCTAGTCAGATGTGGAAGAGCAAAACCTTCATATACAGGACAGATATGGGTCACACCATCACCGGAATCAACTACTATACCTGTCAGAAGACCTATGTATGGATAGAATGAAGGACAGTCGTTAAGACCTCACGTATATAGAACAACTTTGAACAAAGTATTCCATTCCTTAATATTCTAGACTATGGATAGTCTGACACATACTCTAGTGACAATAGCTCCTTGCTCAATATTCTACACTAAATCAAATTCCTTACTTCAATCCTGGATAAAAGACTATACCTAACCCCAACCTAACCCTAAACCAATATCTTTGACAATATAAAGCAAGGAGCAAATGTTGCATCATTGGATTACCATCATCAATCACAGGTAGCACACTGACATGTGTTTAAATAGCCTTCATGACTATGATTACCGAATTAACTGATCAATTATTAATGTTAGTGTTCAATGTGGTAAGAAAGAATAACTACCGGTATATTTATCAATACATATCTATGTATAAATGTATATTTGAATAAATAAAGCTGTTTAATCACTAAGAAAATTAGATTTCATTTTACAGAAAAAACATGAACTTGTATATGCAGGCTACTTCATTACTTCTTTTCTCACAAGAATTATGGCAGAATCACTCATGGAACTTTACCATGAAGTAAAAGTAAAGAATGCAGATATTCAGCACTTCTTAGAGGTATTAACTGATTTATTCCTCATCAGCAAATCTGGATATCAAAGTCATCCTCATATCTGCATTGATTTATACACTACATGACTATGACAGAACAAACAAGAAGAATCTTGGAAGATTCTTTTGAGCACAAATAATAAACAATTGGCATGGATAAATACTTTTCACAGAAATAACAGAGTATAGCTATTACTTCATTCAATGAATTCCATGTCTAATCCATTTCTAGTGTCACACATACCTTGAGCATACAATGTAAGAACAGCTTGGATAGCAATGTAGATTCCAGCAAACTCATAAGTTTCAAACATGACCTGGGTAAGGGGTGAGAAACATCATTTGTCACCATTATCAACATTAATAAAACACAGAAAACAAAACTAAATTGACAATATGCCTCAGCTCAGTCTTATGATAAATCATATCTGCCACAGGCCAATGTGATACTAAAGTGAATCAGTTAATCTGTCAATGATACATACAATGCCCTAACCTAAGTAAAAGCTTTAAAGTCAAGAGTTCACAAAGTCAAACCACACTTTTATCCAGATTCCTACTTAACAATATTCACACCATTTTAATTGATGATTTACAAAATACAAGTACTAATCAATAGACCGCTTCGGTAATGTATGCAAATTTTATACATACCTTCCAAACAAAGGTTGTTCTTGACAACCTGAAAGCTTGCCGGACATAGCAACAGATAATGTATGCAAACTGGATTCCAAGCATTGGGGCTCATTTATAAAAAGCAGGTTAATGGAATAGCTCGTCACTAGGTGTTCAGAGAATTATGTGCATAAATTTGTATACATTACAGAAGCGGCCTATTCCCTTTAAACTAAACTTAAATGACCAATCAATTTAAATCAGTTCAGTTTGACCTTAGTCTTCAGTAATCTATAAACTTTTGAATTTTAACTAATCAAGCTATTTAGAACTTTCCTGAAAAATGCACTGTTGGTACCACTTTTGAGCTTTGTCCCCTTCACTGAGATTCTTCCTGAGATAACAAGATCGTGGGTTGGATGGACAGAAAGACAGACAGACAGACAACCCCAAAACATGACAACCAAATAAGGTAAAGTTAAAAAATGGTATTGAAAAAAAAAATCATCCTTTCTGGCATAAGTATATATATCAGGCATGTGAGTGAGGTAAGAAAAAAAAAGAGGAAAATAAATTAGTGACATTGCGAGGGTGTGGGAGGGGGGGTCACCCCCCTCCCACAGTAGGGAGCTTTGCAGTTTTTGAACTTGAAATTGTGCAATCTGGTGCATACCAAGAGAGGAAATTCAGGCTTAGGATTAACTGTATCTGGGTAGGTGTGTTATGATTTGATAGATAATTAATTATAATAATTATATTTTTCTTAAAAAACACAAATAATTGACACACTAATAAATTTGCACGCTAACACAAATACACACACATATTATTGTATTAAGTATCAAACATTCACACTCACAGTTCAAAATTACTTCAGTTTTTAATATGGTACTCACAGACTATATGCTTTTCCTACTTTTCTTGTTTACTAATACTAATCTCTTTAACGAGAGGGTCTTTCTTGTCAATTGATGCCTTATCATCACGCGAGCCCCGCTCCACATAATTTTGATCCTTGGAAGTAGAAGCCATGATTTAATTTCCTCTTGTGAAGTTCACATCAGTAAATAAAAAATTCAAAACAAGTACCAAGATGGTGCATAACTGTGTTGGAAACGCGGAAGAAATTTATCCAAACGAACTCGAAATCCCGCTCGAAGTACCACTCGAAGACACAGCTACCAGCTGAAGCAACTTGACCAACGCCGCGCAATACATGCGAGACCGGCTATCGCTCCCAGAGCTTCCCCGTGCCACTCGATTGCTAGCCCGGCGCGGCTGCTTAGCAGTGCACTGCTAGGCCGCCACGCACTGCAGCATGAACCCAGAATACCGGAATGGATAGTCTCTATTACCAGGCGTTTTTTTGCAAAAATAATAATTGCTCGCGTAATGAGCAGCTCCAAATACGTTTATATTTTGACAAAAAGCATGGTACGAGACTAGACTGTGTTTTTCATTACCCAGAGAGTAAAAAACGCAGAAAGTGAAAAAAAAAATGTGAGAAAATGATTTTAAAAAAGCGGAAATTCGCGTAAACGCGGAAATTTCACATGCCTGATATATATATGAACCACTATCTATTCTGCTCTACATATACCATTACATGTGAGCAGCATTTTTTCCTGTTTACGATATACTTCTCACTTCCTTGTTCAACTACGTGAAAAAGGAAGCTTCATTTTACAACAAAAGTGAAAGAGCAATGAATGAAACATCATTAATAGGAACAGGTTTATCACCAAATGTGAATAACCTACTTCCTTGTTGCATACAAGAGAAAATGGGCAAGTCCAAGCTATTTTGTCTCACATGTTACATACATGTACCACATTTAAGATTTTAGTATATCAGGGCCCCGTTTCATGAAACTTGCTTTCACTGACAATTTACAATAACTGTTATAAGCTACTGAAATCCTTGCATTTGATTGGCTGAGAGCAAATTTGTCAGTATAAATCACTGACAAGACACTTGATGAAACGCCCCCCAGATGACTGTATAAAGCTAATAGCTTTTCTAGATCTTGGATCAGACAAAGTATCAAGTAAAATGATATTTTAATGAAAATTTATCTTCTTAATTCCATAATAAAATTCCATAAAACTTAATAACGAATGGGAAATACTAACCTTGGACTTGCCCAGAAGTAATTCTACAAAACATTGTTTGACAGTACCATAGAACCCCATTCATCCAGGATTGGTGAATTTTGAATGCGAAAAAGATTATAAAAAACAAAAAGAAAATTCCTGAAGTGTGTTTAAAAGAATAGTTCTACAAGTGTAAAATCAGATGACTTTATCTTTAATCAATAGATGTACACCATACTGAGTGTGGTAGTCATAGGAATAGTACCAAAAATCACTAAAAACTAAAGACAGAAGAAGAAAAGGAAGGAAGAAATATTTACCTCAATCATCTTTTCTCTGTTCTTGGTTGGATTCATAGGAGGTTCAGTGAGAAGGAGCTTGCATTCCCTTGTATCAACATTCAACCTCTGTTCACCAAATGTGTAGTCCCATACATGCTTCATATCGTCCCAGTTCCTCACGATACCGTTCTCCATCGGGTAGTTGACCTCAAGCATAGACCGCAGCTGACTGGCTTCATCACCGACCATTAAATCCTACAGCCAGGCATCACATCAACAATAAATACCAAGTGAATCAATATTTGCATTTACAAATGAATGTACGGACTAGATTTGTAACCATTAGTTTAAAGTAAATTCATGCAACCTATTTCTCAAAAGATTGCAAATTCTCAAATTAACGTTTGTGACATACTATCACACTAAAGAATAAAAATATAAATCAAATTTTTATGTGGGGTTCACAGGAGTTACACCAATTTTTTATAAAGAAACAAAGGAGAGTGCATATATTGTAGTGTGGTGAGGGCCAGAAGTGCATTACCTCATATACTTTAACATGGAGTTAACATCCCTATCATGGCTCCCACCATATAATATGCCCCTTCAGCTAAAAACTACCAAACCAGTAGCAGATGATTCGGTTTAACCAATGTTAAAATTATTTCAAAGGGATAAGAAGAGAGTCAACTTTCCTTTTTGTTGCTGTGTTTTAAGGGACAACCCTAAGCATATAGATGATAAAATACTGTAATCACTAAATATAACTTGTATGTAATATAATGTAATATATCTTGTACCAAGTGGCTTTGGTAGATATTATTCTCGCTATAATATCAGAAAAATCAGTCTGTTTCCTTATTTTGTTTTGCCATGTCAATTTGACAGTAGAACAATTATGGGAACAATAATTTAAAGAAATATATTTGGATTGTTAGATTTTGAAATTGTTTAATTATCATTTAGGAATAGATTCAAACTGTCTCTAGTTCAAATTCACAGCAAAACAATGAACAGTCATGCAGATTAAGCACACAAATCAAATATATTTTTTGACAAGTCAATATTCAACCTGGAACTCCTAAGTCTGAATTCAACACATATAGGTGAAGGAGGAAGAACAGGAGTGGATAAGTTAACAGGAAACTGATTGGTGATATTTATGTGACAAGATATTGAAAAATTTAATTTCAGCTCAAACATCCATTTGAAAAGCATCTGCATACCGTAACTCGAATAACATGAAGAAAGATTTGTAAAATATCAATAAAATAACATGCACAGAGAGAATGCATAACAGAATAACTTTTAATTTCAAGCACTATTAACAAGATAAGCACAAACATATGATCCTATCTGTTTAGAATCTACGTATTTCAAGAGGTGCTCTGTGTTTTCAGGGCATGCAAGTTCATTTGAATAAAATAAGCATTCTGAGGGAGAAGTAAAATATTGGACTCAAGAAAAAATCTTATTCTTTTAAATCTGCTTACCTCTCTAAATTGTATTGATCTCTAAATTCTCTTTCTACTCAAATTCTCTTTTTGGATAACACCTTTTCTACATAAACTAAACACTCTTACCCAAACACTTTTCCCTTGGAATCTTCTGTAAAAGTGCATTATGTATATAATGGACCATAATAACATGTATATTTGATAGTGTGGATTATAGTCGCTAATATAGGTGGACCATGATATAGCACAGTAGTATAAACTGACATTTAAAAGCATGTTCTGCACTCACAGTGTAAAAGGAAAATGGGATGTTTAGATTATGGACAAAGAGGGAATATTTACAAGCATAAGAAAACACAAACATACAATTTAAACACCAATGAAAACAAATTAACACCACTCCAAGAAATATCAACCACAGACAGAAATAAAACGGTAACAATGAATTCTAGAGAGAGTCAGACTATACCTTATTAAGCTGGAAGCAATAAAGAAATAATAATACAAACAAAATAAGAGTATGTGAGTATAGATATGAAGAATAAAAAGTAAACCTCTTTTGAAAGATCATGAATAATGTTATATTAACAAATCATATTTTAAAGATATTTACCATCTATGAAGGAATCAAACATGAATGTATGTTCTAAAAGTAAGAAGTCATTTAGACCTTTAAGAATGAAGAGAATGTGACCAAAAAAAAAACCTTCTACAGTTGAAGTCTTACAGCTAATATGATTTTGTAAAATGAATAAAAACTATTGAAAACTCAAGGAAATGAAGTGATAATTATTTCTTTCATTAAAAAAATATAATAAATATCAACTTTCGAGAGTGGAATATATCAAACTGATCAAAATATATTTCATCGGTTTATTGATATCATTCTTAGAAAAGAAATATCTAGGTTTTCCAAGATTTTCAGGAAAGCTGGGAACTCTGAATAATCCGGAATTAACATACCATAATTAATTTTTGTTATCCAGCTACAATAGTCAATACAACATATTCTCCTTTGTACAACAGATAGTTATTGATATTAAATAAAATTAAACCGAAAAATAAACTGAATATTCATAAGGCAAATAAACAAAACATAATGTTGACAAGATCTGGTTGATATTGCCTGTCATATACATATAATAAATAAGATATTTTTTTTTACACAAGTTTTAAGTGCAGCATAGCGAATCATGTCCTATGATGGAGAATGCATTAGAATGAATTACCTAGCATTAAATATGAAATAATATAAAAGGAAGAGACAAATTCAGCTGCAATGCTGTATTTTTTTTTCATTCTAGTATCTACAATTAAAGGCAATTAAATATGAATAAGCTGTAATTATCCAAAGATTTTATTCTCTTTTTTTTCATTGCAAATGTACCTTACTGCCCATAAAAATGATGCTGACTTTATAAGTGCAAAGAAAGACATTAGTGCAGGTGGAAATTATTAGCATCAACATCTACATCCCATGATCTTCAAATTTTTTCCCCTCACTCATTTCTTACTCACCTTGATCTCTATGTCACCAACTTTAGCAGTTGATCTGATGATGGGTCTTCCAACCAGTGAAGGGAAGATGTGGGATGGAAAGTTGGTCCCTGCAAATCCACACTTGACAAACTTTAAAAGTAAAGGAAATGAGAGAAAACTGAGTGTGAACAATAGACATCTTTCAAGAATAAGCAATGAAGGGGGTATAAGGTAAAGTGAGTACTGGTCATGCGATTACATTGTGAAAGAAACTCCCTAGAAGTTCCCAGGTATGGTTTATTATATAGGAGGTTCTGGAATCATGAAAATGATAATAAAGAATCTCTCCCTTGTATCAAAATAAGTTACAATAATGATGATTTTACATGTTCCATAAGGAGTCAAACCATGTTTTACATTATGGAAGCAAAAAATTGAAATATATGATATTTCATATAATAAAATACATAAGGAAAAGTGAGTGTGTGACATCATCGGTTCACTCATTTGCATACTGCCCATGTTATGCATATATACATGTATCACTGTTTCAAGAAATAATGCAAAAAATCAAAATGCCGTAACTTTCTTATTTTACTTCCGAGCAAGCATAACACTGTTATGCTTGTTTAATTTTACTCTATTTATTCAAATCAACTTGATATTAGTGTGGACTTGGCCTTTAACCTTGACTTATACCTTGAAGGTCACGTAATCTGGAGATGAAATTTGGTGAATATATACCGTCAATATTTTTTTCTATATTTTGACGACCAAACTGAGATTCAGCACTCGCAGCGATCAAAAAATATACACAATGACTCTGATACACTGCTTCGCCAGAACTGACAGTAAATTACAAATTTTATTTTTGGAATCATCTTTTCCAACATTGGTGAGTTGAATTTATTGTATATCATGGACATGTTGGTGTCGGTATTGTAAATCAAATGCCGATTATGAGTGAATGTTGGTGACTTTTGTGCAGCTTGGTGTTTGAAAGTTTTCAGGGGTAACCATCCGAGAGTGTACGTGTACATGAAGTATAGAAAAGTCGCTATGTGTGCTTTGAATGGGGTCCAGACAGCCCGACTAACGGACAGCCCAACCCTGGATAACCATCTGTCTTCATGAAAAACCAGTCCAAGAGTATGCCTACCATCAACAAACATAATACAGGCCTGTGAGTGGGGTTTCAAAAAAACAGCTGAAAAAAGCTGAAACTAGTTTACCTGATCTATTTACTTTTTCAGAACGAAAATACACGGTTTCCATCCACTGACGTAATGCAGATTAACGGCCACCCATCAGTGGCCCGCCCGACACATGCAGCGGCACGGTCCAGTTTTTTCAGTACACGAATGCAAGCAGCATGAACTTCACTTTGCGTGTGAAGGCAAAACACATACATTACATATATGGGGATGGGGGTCGTGTATCCGGACACTTAACCGGTCATCATTTTGCCGTTGAATTTTACAAAAAGTACGCATCGAGTTAGAAAAACATCAACAGATATTTGCAATTCATACAATTGCCAACCTATCCTGTTAAAGATTTTTGACAATATGCATAAAAATTTGTTCAATTTGCGATTTTAGAGTGACCAGTCTGGATAAACAACCTGTCCGGAAACACAACGTCTGGGTCACTCACACTTATGCGAGGTTATTAGAGATAACCTCGCACTCGGTACCTTCATACTGTGAGCAATTGCCTCCCATAGGCAAGTGTGATATCTTGCCCATATGCGTGCAGGAGAGGAGCAAGATCACCGTCCAAAAACAGCCTGAAAATTTCACTTGATCAAGATGATAAAGATCCTATCGAAGGATCTGGCATGAAATTAGATATTCTATCATTCTAAAATGTAGAAGGAAGTATTTTCTCAAAATTTTGCCGATTATATTGGTGCTTTTACCTCTTCAACTTAGAGGTTGTGACAGGCCAAAATTGACACAGCCCCATAAAGTGATGGTCCTGTGAGTGCGTCTGGGTATATGTTATTTTCCATATTTGGTCGCAAGCGAGTTAGACTCCAATCACGCTCGCAGCGGCATTTAGCTAAACTACATTTCCATGCTGAAGACGCACGGTCAAAATGCGCGAGCACGTAGCTCTGTCTTGTCCACTCACGGGACCATTACTATATGGTGCTGTGTCAATTTCGGCCTGTCATGACCTCTAAGTTGAAGAGGTAAAAACACCAATATAATCGGCAAAATTTTGAGGAAATACTACCTTCTCCTTTTTTACTTTAGAATGATAGAATATCTAATTTCATGCCACATCCTTCGACAGGATCTTTATCATCTTGATCAAGTGAAATTTTCAGGCTGTTTTTGGTCGGTGATCTTGCTCCCCTCCTGCACACATATGGGCAAGATATCACACACTTGCCTATGGGAGGCAATTGCTCACGGTATGAAGGTACAGAGTGCGAGGTTATCTCCAATAACCTCGCAGAAGTGTGAGTGGCTCTTGTCTAACGTATGGTGGATCTGAAAATTGCGTGACTGACTGTAGGTCGATGACATTACGGGACACTTACGGGTTTACCAGCGCAGTGAAGGCTTTTTTGGGGGCATCGTTTGGACAACATTGAACCTACCAGTAACCATTAAAATTAATATTTCACATTTTTTTTTCGATATTTTTTTATTCTAGGGTAAAAAATGAGGTTTTAGTATTCTAAAGCTATGGATGGTGAAAAGGAGATGAGAGAAGCTGGCTCACAGTAAAGGTGATTTTCAAGAGGTTTTTTTAGACTCTAACATGGCTGCTAATTAGAGCGAAAATTCTGTCTCTCGTTCGTTAGCTCTTCACTTAGAGACAGAAACAGTCGTATCTAGGCCTGAGTCATAACGGTTTTTTTTTTGACCGGTGCCCGCCGGTGATTTTTCGGCGGAGACTGGCGGACCGATGAAATTTCATGAAAAAATATGCGGTGCAAAAAAGCTGCATATAACGCGCCGCCCGCATCGGGAAGGTAGCATGTTTTTGATTGTTGAAGAGGGAAAACATGAGAGATCTTAAAAGAACATAATATTTATATTACAAGTAGGCTTGATTCATAACGGTTTTCTTTTTTTGACCGGCGTCCGCCGGTGATTTTTCGGCGAGACCGGCAGACCGTTGAAATAAAGAAATACCGGTACATAAAGAAATTCAGTGTTAATGAAAGACTTTGAAAATCAACCAGTTTAAGAACTAAATTCCCTTATCTATATTAGAACTTTCTCATGATATTAAATTTCAAACCATTAATCAACCAAGTGGGACTATGGAAATAAGATTACCGAGCAGGATTTCTCAATTTTCTTGCTTGAATTTATCGGCCCGTAACATGATGATATTGTTGCATTCTGTATACGTGTATGGGCGCTGCCATCTTTTATCTGTTCGTTTGCAAACTCGTAATTACTCCACTAGAGTTAGCCTGGAGTTAGCGCCATCTCGGGGCAAGGTGCGCAGAATCGTACCAGCAGCGCTCACACAGAATTCAACAATAATATACGGGCCGATAAATTCAAGCAAGAAAATTGAGAAATCTTGCTCAGTGATCTATTTCCATAGTCCCACTTGGTTGATTATAGGATTGAAATTTAACATCATGTGAAAGTTTTAATATAAATAAGGAAATTTAGTTCTTAAAAATTGGTTAATTTTCAAAGTCTTTGACACTGTGAATTTCTTATGTATTTCTTTATTTCATCGGTCCGCCGGTGTGCATGAAATTGCACCGGTGACCGGCTGCATCGGTCGGGCGCTGGTGGACCGACCGACTCGACTCAGTCTTAGTCGTATCACGCTGCTGTGCAAACCGACTACGTGCCGACGAGTAGCTGGAAAAAAATCGCAATAATTTGATTTTTCCTCATATATCCAGATCTACATATTATTATTGAATTGGTTAGGCCTAGGCTCTACTATTTAAGAAATCGGCTCAACTTACCAATTTGACTGAATAATCTGTTTAAAGCTCCTTTTTCAGGTAATTCAGGGTCCAAGGTATTCTCCGTTTGAAAATCTTGCAGCCGTATTCAAACTGTTATTAGTGTGTAAAGTCAATGTGTATTCGATTTGCACAGCAGAGTGATACGACCGTTTCTGTCTCTAAGTGAAGAGCTAACGAACGAGAGACAGAATTTTCAGTGTAGGCTGCTAATTAGACCGAAAATTCTGTCTCTCGTTCATTATCCTCTTAATTTTGACAGGGTCGGCCATTCACTTAGAGACAGAAACGCTCCTATCACTCTGCTGTGCAAACTGATTGAGAGCCGACGATCAGTCCGCATGTAGTTGTTAAAATGTGAATATTACGATTTTTAAAAAATATTTGTGTAAATTAAATAGATTAGGCCTAGGCTCTATACTTAAACGAACATGTTCAACTTACCAATTTGACTGTTTTATTCCTTTTAATGCTCCTTTTTCAGGTAATTCAGGGTCCAAGTTGTTCTCGGTTTGAAAATCTTACGCTGCATTCAAACTGTTTCCACTGCGCAGGAATGAAGATGACATCGTAGCCGTTCTAGTCTACGTACAAGGGAAAATTATTATGAAGGGAAAAAATTAATGTGTGCGAGTTCGTAATGAATTCATCACATTTTTTCCTCCATAATAATTTTCCCTTGTACGTAGACTAGAACGGCTACGATGTCATCTTCATTCCTGCGCAGTGGAAACAGTTTGAATGCAGCGTAAGATTTTCAAACCGAGAACAACTTGGACCCTGAATTACCTGAAAAAGGAGCATTAAAAGGAATAAAACAGTCAAATTGGTAAGTTGAACATGTTCGTTTAAGTATAGAGCCTAGGCCTAATCTATTTAATTTACACAAATATTTTTAAAGCTCATTTACAGTATTGGTAGCAAAAAGGTAATTGAAAAGAAACATGTTAAATATAGTCACAGGTTGTTCTCTCCTTGTATCAAAAGATGTAAGAGATCATTTGGTATTCCATCTATGATTTCTGGTGAATTTCAGTGTATATATCTGTCAGGAACGCTTGATCACTGCCATTATGCTAGGACCCTTCCACCCCGACGGCTCCCCGCACAGCAATCTTGGGGCTTCGCATAGAGACAGCGTGTGTGCACTGTGTGTAGCTACGCATTATTGGTTTTACACGTGTGTGTACAGTGTATAGCACATGCTGCCTTTGTTGGGATTTTGCGTGCCTGTCCCGGCACGTAAATTAGTTTTTGCCTCTTATTTGTTTAATATTAAACTTTAGGAGGCAAA
The DNA here is from genome assembly GCA_025618425.1 of Heliocidaris tuberculata. Classification (NCBI taxonomy): domain Eukaryota; kingdom Metazoa; phylum Echinodermata; class Echinoidea; order Camarodonta; family Echinometridae; genus Heliocidaris; species Heliocidaris tuberculata. The sequence continues at coordinate 5,374,742 of CM046834.1, forward strand.
ATCTTCACAGTGTCTTAGTATTGCTAGTATCTTGCTATTTATCACCAAAAATTGAAGAAATCTGACGAACAGTTTTTGAGGGCTGACCAAAACTTTACATGACCTTTAAAAATCGTAATATTCACATTTTAACAACTACATGCCGACTGATCGTCGGCTCTCAGTCAGTTTGCACAGCAGAGTGATAGGAGTGTTTCTGTCTCTATTAACATGATTAAAGTGAATGGCCAACCCTGTCAAAATTAAGCAAGAGGCTAATGAACGAGAGACAGAATTTTCGGTCTAGCTGCTAATGTGAAAATATTGCAGAGTGAGATTAAATTTAAAAACCAGGCTCTAGATCTAAATAGTCTAGATCTATAATATAGACCTATCTATGAATCATGATGAAGAGTAGCGTCAGGTTTTTGTTTTTACTCTTCAAAGAGCCTTCCAGGCTAATTGTACCGGCTTTACAGTCGTACCGTCTGTCCATGGGGAAGGTTGACGAAAATAGAGTTTTAATAACGGACGGCTATTTCTGTCTAGCTTGCGACCCCTGAGCTCGCACCCAGGCTTTCGGCCGGGTCATCAGTCAGCGATGCGATGGACGTACATCAACTGCTGTAAACAATGAAGCCTACTTCCTGTTTACATTCCTACAGAATGGTCTAATATATAATTTATGTGATTAAAATATGATCAAAAGAACATGAACACAGCAAGAAAACTTACTCCTGTGCCATTATCGCACACTACTACTTTCCTCCCTTGACTATCCATGTTCGATTTTAATGGATTCTCAAAGGTCTTCGATCGTGAGCACCTTCAGCAGATCAATCAAGAGGACATCGACCACCGCCTATCTTTATTTCCTGGTTAATCAATTTAATAATCGTAACAACAGCCAAAATAATAATAATTTTTGTGATAAAATAAAGCAAATAAAAAATGTAAAAAATATTAAAAAACTATAGAGTATGTTTTTAATCTTCAAAATTGGTTTAAAATCCCCCAAAGAGTATTTATTTTATTACAAAAAACTATAAGGTTGAGTCTTTTTCAAGATGGCTGCGCCCATGTCACTGCAAGTTTTGTCTCTCTTGGTGGCCGTTAGTGTAATTTCCTGTGAAGACAGCAACGATAGCAATAAAATCAAGATTTCGATGAAAGATGGGCCTATGAGGGTATTCACAGACCAGGAAATTGCACAATATGATGGTTCAAACGTAAGTTTGATGGTCCAATATTCTTGAGCGCCAGGCGCAGGCAGCAACAGGTTAGGCGCAGGCTAGCCGGGCCCGTGCCCTGGGCATCGTTTCATCAAACCGTCATAAGTACAAGTTCGCCGACATCCTATTGAAACGCGTGTTAATTTCAATACACGCTTTTCAATGGGATGTCGGCGAACTTGTACTTATGACCGTTTGATGAAACGCTGCCCAGGACGACTGGGCATCTCATCACTGTACAGCCGGCAGCCTGTATATTATTATTAGGAGGGGGCGTGTCCACTCATAGAATGAATGAATGAATGAATGAATGAATTTATTTCATAATACTGCAGAAATTTGCCATTACAACTGAAAGTATACATCGTTCAAATATTGAATACAGATATCATATGATAATAATAACAATTTCAATGTAATCAAAAGCGAAAAAACTTACATTAGTCAATAGAAAAGGCAGTATCATGGGAGAACCCACTTATACATGTACAAGCTTATCTGAAGATAACCTTGTACTCCAGACTAGCTTTTACGGGTGAATAGGCTTCAATAGCTTTAGTTTTGTGTGTATCAGCAGGCCTTTTTCCAGTAGATCATCCATACATGAGAGGAAAATAATTATTTAAAATTTCACTTTCAATTCTGAATCCCAAAATTTGTGGCACAGTAAGAGTTGAAAAGTCCCTGAATCAGGTAATCTAGCAAATTTAAGAAAATTAAATCTTGCTTAGAGCAATTTTGTTGTCTGTTTTTGACTGCTGCAACAGTGAATGTTGGACACAGTCCCACATAGGCAAGGGCCTATGAGTGGGGAGAACCTAGCTGTACGAGCTCTGTGGCTTATCAATCTGGTACTGGCCACAGAGCTATACACTCCATGCCTATGCTGTGTGTGGAGGGGGATATCAACCAAAAAATCTAGATCTAAATATCACCATTTCCCACATACTGTGAGCCATGCAAACCACCCAAGGAGTTTGCTAAAGGGGTTACCTTCCAGGATCAACTAAGATTGTAAAAATTGAATGAATAAAAAAGAAAAAAAACCCCACAAAAATCGGAAGGTGTGATCAGGTTTTTTTTTTACCTTGCACGTGTAACTTGTATATATGGGACTATACATGCAAGGTAAGATTTGTGTAGTCCCATATATACAAGTTACATGAAAGGTAAAAAAAACCTGATCACACTTGCCGATTTCATATTAATGACAATTTTCTAACCTTTTAATCATCAGTGATTTCTGTTTTAATTTCTTATTATCCCATAGCCTGATCTTCCTATCTACATGGCTGTCAAGGGTGTTGTGTTTGATGTTACAGAGGGTAAAGGTATGCTGCTTTGGTTTTAATTTGATCCTATTTGAACATCATTGTTGGACTTGCTTCATATGTGCAATGTGCCATTCTACATTTTGTAGTACAGTGAAAACTCTGTATAAAGAGGTCTGATATATCAATATTCCTGATATAACAAGGTAATATTCTGGTCCCAGCTCTTTATATTCTATTGGTTTTTTTTACCCTGATATAACAGGATTCCTGCTATAAGAAGGTAATTTTGATGGTTCCAAGGACCTTGTTATACTTAGTTTCCACTGTATTATATAAGCTATGTCAGGATTGCCTCATTAATGTATCTTTAATATTTTTAATATTTTTAGTGAATCAATAATATACAACTGAACATTAACAAAATGCCTCCAGTGCTGAATACTGTGGCAGATCTAAATAGGGGGGAAAACCGGCCCATGCTCCCCCCTCCCCCCGCCTTTTGAAACCCAACTGGCATTCCTTAGGTACACAATAAAAAAAATTTGCCCCCTTAATTGTGTACTTTTACGGCACTGTGCCTCCTCTTTTACAAAATCCTGGATCTGCCCCTGGCTGAATAGACACAGGAATATGCATGGGATTTGAAAGTCCATGGTTTGTGGTTGATAGCAGTAATGATGGATTGTAAAGGCTTCTTCCTCAATGCATCTTAAAGTGAATTGGTAACTTTTTAGAGGCTTGATAAAATCTGAGCTGCCTGGCCTTACATGCTATCAGTGTATGTAATATGGTGTAAAAATGAAGCCCAGGAAAAAAAAATGCACTTCAAAATCAAGTGACCGGAAAAGCCAGACTCATTTCCCCCCACAGACTGCAGTGTTGGACTAAAGCGTACCCCCTACGGTTTTGTAAATGGCAGTATTCAATCATAGATATCTTAATAATAACACTGTATATTTGAAAACCTTTCTATGCCTAGCTATTTATTTATCCTTCTGAACATCATTTTACAAGACAGATATCAAAATTCAACAATTTATTAAAGCAAGCCTCCACAAAGTTACCGATTCCCTTTAAGATGCTAAGAACTAAGAGTTGTGATAAATCAGATACATGCACATGAAATAAAGTGGATAGATGACAGATGTGACGGTTGAATGAGATTTGTTCAAACATTTTTTCCCCTTTTCTTTCAAAAGTTAAGTCTGAATTAGGATGAAAGCTTTCAATCAATGCTGCTCTTCCTTTCCATCCTCTTTTCTTGTGTCTTCTGTATTCTCTCCCTCTCTTCTCTTTTTTTCTTTCTTTCACTATCTGTCTCTTATTCACCCCCCCCCCCCCCCCCGAGTCCACTCTCACCGCCTCCTCTCTCCTCTCTTGTTTTTCCTTGTTGACACTCATTCTGCCTCCCTCTATTTCTTTCCCTTTCTTTTGCTCTTTCGCTCCCTCTCTCTTCCTTCTTTCCCACTCGTCCTCTTTTACTCTTCCACTCTCCCTTTAATTTTTCTGGTATATTTTTCTATATTTTCTCCCCATTACTCACTTATTGCTGTCCAGGATTTTATGGCAAGGGAGCTCCCTACAATGCCCTTGTTGGTAAGGATTCCACCCGAGCTGTTGCTAAGATGTCTTTAGAGCCTGATGATCTTACATAGGATGTGGTAAATGCTGCTACTTGAAATGTATTCCATCAAATTATATGAACATGACCATCTATTTATTTGCTTTGATCTCAATATATTAATTTCTAAGTACTGCAGTTTGACACTGTTAGTACCATTTGCACTACACTTTGCAAGCCTTCATGTCACAATTGTATGTCAAGAACCCTAAGGCCTAAAGTGTTTTAAATCATTGTTGAGAATTTGAGATATGCAACATTAACAGGAGAACATTTCTAGTTCTCAGGAAATGATATGCGGTATGTATGTCTGTTTCACATTCTTCAGATCAGTTTCAATCAAAAAGGCTTTCTCAATGTTGAGGGAATTGTAAATTACTGTCTTAGAAACAATTTACAAAGTACATGTACATGTATATTAAACATGGTGATAACGCCCAGGGGGATTATGTCTCATTGAGGCCTGTACGTATGGCATCTGCGTCCATGACTTTCTGAAAAGCACCCTAAACGAGGATTTAAGTCAAGAGGTTTTTGATACCCTATTCAGGGAAACCTGCCAAAAATTTCAGAATTTAGATCCTTAAAGTGTACCAATCACCTGAAAAAATAATTTGTGTACAGCTAGAAAGTATAAAATCAACCTCAAAGAACTTTGTCTGGTATTCTATAGGTCAACAGTTAATGAGTATGAAGGAAATAAAGGATAACATGAAAATGCTCGCATGGAACCGAACTCAGGGTTTGGTTCCCCGTGAGCCTTTACCCTGGCGAGCGCATATGGGTGCGTCGAGTAGTCCACTCACGAGTCGCTTTTACGCTTATAGAGAGTGTAATTAAAATTGCAATATCTCTTTATAGAATTAATATTTGAAGCCCATATTTTGAATATAGTATAACGACATGCAACCTCTAACATACAGAGCAAAATTATTTTTGGTGATTGGTACCCTTTAACAGGGATTTTTTAGATTTTGCATAGTATTGTACACCGTATTGGAGGATTGGTTCTTCTTGGCCCTTTTTTGGCCAAAAAGGAAGAGTTAAAGACAAATATTTCCTTTTGAACACATTACAGAATGATGTTTTCATTGAAAGAATAGAAACGAACCTCTTTAGATTCATGAAAAAATATCCACGGGAAGATTTTTAGATGCGCTGCTCCTGACCAGCTCCCAACTGCTACTGTCAAATTTCCTACCCTTTTTGAGGATCTTTTCTCAGCAATACTAAGTGAATTTGATACCCTTTTAAAAGAATTTTCCTGTTTTTGATACCCTAAATGAGATCCCGGGGTTACCCGTCTAGTGGTGAAAAAACAACCCTTTTTACTTGTTTTCATGGATGCGGATGCTGTACAGGCCTCAATGAGACATACCCCTCTGTCCATTAGTTGTATTAAATTGTCTTTAATTAGTACAAGAACCTGTTTTGGGGGGGAAAAAATTCTTCAGTTCTTGAGCATACAGCCTAACTCGAGATGAATATTTTAAGCACTTCAGTTTCTCAGAAAAGTTGCTTTAAATTTCCATTGTGTTTCTTTAATATATATTTTAAATTTGTATTAATATTTTTCTTTAAAAATAGCATTGTCCAATTCCTTGATTGAAACAGAATGTTATGTGCTCACATTATGCTCATTAGTTAATAATAATGCATTATTGGAAATTGCTACATAGTTGGCATTTGAATTGTTCACTTCAAGTCTTTTTAATTAAAAATGCTCAGTTCATTTCTTTTATAGCTATATGTGACCAGGCACCACAAAAAAGTCGCACTGTGTGATTTTCAGTTAGAGCTCAAAAACAGTGTTTTTGGTTGGCATGGTCAAATTTTAGTTTTGGGTATTTCCAGAAAGAGTATATCTTTTAAGTAATTTACAAATTTGGAGGCACCAAACAATCTAATAGTAATATTTTTAACAGTTTTTATTAGACCTATGTTTGTCTTCTCTGAATTTTGTTATACATGTATTAGCTTTCTTTTTTACAACCCTGAATATTTGTCTCATTTTGATCTCCCATAACTTTAAAACAGAGTTAGTTCTTGTATTGATTTTTGTTCACTATGATGAGCAGGATGTGCTTAACTGGTATACTAAGTTTTAGGACAATCTGATGATCCCTTCATAGAAATTTCTATTAGGCTCTAATCTTCCTTTTGTCACCTTTGTACAATACCTCGCAATCAGAGCGCTTCAGTTGACTGCAAACTTAAAACCCTTATTTCTCCAAAGTAACATTCTGTGGGACTGGCATTCTACTCTTTGTACAGTGGGTTAGGAACATCCAATGCCAATGAGTTATATATCATTTAAAGCTGAGAATATTCTTTCAGAATCAGATCTTAACTAAAAATTCTTATCTGGCGACTTTTTGGTGGTTTTGTGGTGCCTGGTCACATATGCTTGTCTTATTTACAAATTATTTTATTCCAGTAATCAAATTCATATATTTTCACTTTACTTTATGAGTCTAAAGAGGATGTTCTTAAGCTTCGTTCACATATGACCTAGTAAACTGCCTCAAGTAACTGATGCCCCAAAGAAAAGCCATTTTACGTGTAAATAAATGCACGTGGGGTGAAAACATAGCTCTGTATCTGCTTGCAACAAAGCCCCCTAAGCATACTTTTTTTTTAATGTGTGTGTTATGAAGCACAGTATGCTTATATGTCATTTTATTTTGCTGCAACCTTTTTGTTGTTGTCCGATATAGTGCATCATGTGTGATTTAGAACATCATGTGTGAAGGAGGCCTTACAGTTGATAGTCATACAACAATCTCTCTCTTCTCTCTTTCAGACTGGTCTATCAGATGATCAGCTGAAGTCCCTGGAAGACACTTTTAGAGATGTCTACAAGGCCAAGTACCCCGTGGTGGGTCATATGGCCTTTGACAACCATCACAGGCATGGTGACCTTTGACCTGATGAATAATTCTTGCCTGTATTCTTGGTCAGGTTTAAATCCTCCCTAAGTGAACAGTTTTAGTCCACCTATTCATGGAGTGCCAAATGTCAACCTCTTCATCCTGTACAAATTAACATTTTGTAACTAAATGTAGATAAAATTTTTCCTTCTCATTTTCATTTTCATTACCAAATTAAATTTGTTTATTAAGGGGTTGATACTTTGCCTTCCATAAATTAGTGGGCCAAGTTAAGACAGGTTCAACTTTCAAGAATATAGGCCATTGAACTCAGAGAATAATACTGATCACGGCAATCAGTCATACAAAATTATGTGATTCTATGCAATGTAGATAATATTTGCTTCAAAATTCTCCAAACTGTACAAATTCTGCAAGAGCAAATATTGTGCAATGCCACTAAAGATTCTTCAAGCTTCTGACTAATACTTTTGGACCAAATACATGTAGTAACTTGATATTTTGCTCATAATTATTGACTTCTGTTGTAATGGATTTCGTTTAATGATTGATGATTTTGAAAAAATCAGTCAATGGCATTCAATCAAGATTAATTTGCATTTCTCTCATTGGAGACAGTATTGATTGCCGGCATCTGGGAAATAGAAAAACCCACAAAAGTTGCAGTCAATTCAGTCAATAGTTAATCTGTTTGAATGAGCAATAAATGATGTATTCTGTCAATTATTTGGAGATATCAGTGATGTATATGGTATACCTCAACATAGTAGTGAGCATGCTTTGAGTATTTTTGAGGCAGTGATATGGTCCCTTTTACTGCTATATACATTTCCTTTAAATATTGAACTTACTTGATGAACCACTAGGGCCTTTAATCACCAAAGGATGCCCTTCTGGCTTCTTTCCAATTTGTATTGCTGGTATGTCTTGCCAAATATTAAGATTATTTCTAATGAATAATTAAATGTACATTCAACTTAATTCATTTTTACTTTATAGCATTATAGCAGAGATAAGAAAAACTTTCACATCTAGAAAATTACTAGTCAGAAGTATTCTTCATGTCTAGTCATTTTCCTATCATATTAATAAAGTGAAACATGGCTGTAGTTTGAAATAGAGAAGCAAACAGAAATCTCTGAAATGATGCAAGAAAGGCTGAATGTTTGATGACATATTCCAGGGTTTTATTTGGTTTAAAAGAAGAGCAAAGATCAGAAGTAAATGTATCAAATGTAATTGAATCATGAAAATACATTTAAAATTTATTGATTTAGTGACATTTCTTAATCATATCTGTATGGGAGATTTGAAGATATTTTCTGCTTTGTAGTTCCAACACATTATATATGTACTTCCAGTTTGTTCTACAATCTGCATGTACATTTTAAGAATTGTACTATACTGGTACAAGAAAATTCCAAATTAAAGGATACTGGTACATGTACATGGTTTTGTATGAAACAGCTTCTTTGGTTGAAAACACCTTATGTAACATCCAATCCCAACAGTTCAACAGAGATAACAAAACTCATGCAAACTAATAGCATTGTCAAACTGAATTATAAAGAATAAATGAGAAAAACAAGAAAATATTCATAATAATAATAATAACTTACAATATTTATATAGCACTTATCACAAAAAATGTCTCTAAGCGCTTAAGAAAAGGAAAGAGGAGAAAGAAAGAAACAGTTTCAGACGTACAAACATATATTAGTTAAAGGTTGAGAGAGCTGCATATATGCTAAGGCATACAACTATTTGATGAACAGATAAGTTTTTAACATGGATTTGAATCTTTCCGTTGAGTCTGCTTGTTTTATGCATTGAGGTAGATTGTTCCAGAGCTGAGGGGATGCTGAAGAAAAAGATCGAGAACCGTAAGACTGGGTATTGGTGGGGGGAACTATTAAGAGTGATTTATTGCTTGAGCGCAAATTGCGAGAGGGTGAGTATTCTGTTATTAACTGTTGAAGATAGGCCGGAGCTGAGTTTCTCAGACATTTGAAGGTGAGCAAGAGGATCTTAAAGTTTATTCGTTCCCTGACTCTTAGCATATGGAGCTCCCTCAGCAGTGGGGAGACGGACTCACGTGAACGACGCTTAGCAATAAGCCTAGCAGCTGAATTTTGTACCCATTTAAGATATACTTACAAATGCAAGTACTGTAGTCCTGATTTTACAAATCCAATACAAACAAGGAAGGAATTAACCGACATCTTGGAAGTTTGATTCCCTGGGATACCTAGCACATGTATGAAATGTTCTATAAAGGAGACATTAGAAAAATCTTGAAAACAGTTAAACACACTAAAAAAATTGTGTTTTAAGCCAATAATAAATCATGCCAGTATTTCCTGGGCAAAAAAAGGTTGTACATTGTTGATCTCTCAATTTATCTCTTTCAATTAAACATGTGTACTTGAAGTAACAATATCCATTTTTTGCATGTCACTTGACTGCTTTGATTTGATAAGCACAACCCATTCTCTTACATGTAAATACAAAATAACATCAAATTGCTTTTTAGAAATTGAGAATTTTAAAAAGTTAATGGAATGCTGTTCAAACCAAACTTGAATACCAGAATACCAGAATACCAGGATAATTTATAAAAGATAGCGAACTGGTGTTTTCTCCTGAGTTTAGTCAGTGCATCTGCTCTTCCTTAGAATTATGAAAAATGTGCCTATAATTATGTGTGAGAATTAGATTGGAAGCAGGGTATATCTTATTTGTACTAAATTTCTCATCCTATGATGTATTTATCAATGTGACTGAAACTGTATTTGTATAATTTTGTACCAGATAATGTATTCAAAGGAATAAATTTACAGACAATTATGCATCTTAAGACCAAGTGCATATGCATTTTCTATTTTTATTGTTTTATTATCAATAGCCATCTTTCTACACAGGAAACATTTCAACACTGATGTCTTCTGACGGCAATGCAGAACGATTTCTCTAACTGAGAGAAATTAGCTTAACATAATTTTCCATTGTTTACCATGCAATCAATGGGTGACAGACAAAACAAAAAAATTCCTTAGAAATCACATTCAATGAAAATCATAACTCAAGTGTGCATAATTAAGAAAGCCTGTCATACATGGGGTACATACATGTATGGACTTCTAGCTCAATTTACTTTCTACCCAAATATTTTGGTTGATATCATTATACGTATATGTATTCTGGAACATTCAGTATTAGTTCTGTTTGATTCTGTGAGAATGTATTTTCCATCATTACCCCAAATTGCAAGACTACCTTTAAAGGGAAAGTCCACCCTGTCATCAAGTTGGTTTTGAAAAAGGAGAAAAATGAAAGAAACAGATCAGTGAAAGTTTGAGCAGAATCCAATAAGAAATAAAGTTATGAATCTATCAATCACAAATTGGCAACTCCTTGACGTATCTTGCGAGCTCCTCTCCCATTTGCTCTTTACCGAAAATTTCATCAATGAAATTTTCATCTTCCTAGTTGTTGATGAAGGAATATATTCGTTTCATGCCGGTTTTGTGTAAAAACATGTTTGTAATGATTTTATCTAGGGTGAATGTGAAAGGTTCAATATTTTCTTTAGAAAAAAATGTTAATTTATGATTTTTTTAAAGCACAGGGCAAATGAAAGAAGAGCTCACAAGATACATCATGGAGTTGCCAATTTGTGTTTGAGTGAATACACATTCAAAAATCCACAACTTTCTTATTTCTTATCAGATTTTTCTCAAACTTTCATTGATCTGTTTCTTTAATTTTTTTGATTCTTTTGAAACTAACTTGATATCAGGCTGGACTACCCTTTTAAGACATTTTTTGATATGATTATTAGCTAGTGTGTGTGAACTGAATATCTAAAAGGGAAGTCCACCCTGATATCAAGTTGGTTTTAATAAAAGCAGAAAAATTAGAGAAATGGATTGGTCAGTGTTTGAGGCATTGGTGCAAATCCAGGGGGGGGGGGGGGGGGGGGGGGAATTTTAAAACCTTTTTTTTCTTGGTTAGAAAATTTTCGGACATTTCAGACAGGTACAAAACTTAAATCATGTGGTGACCACTGGTTTGAGGAATATCCGATGAAAAATAGGCGAATTATTAATTTTACAGTTGTAATTGATCAAATGCAAGTTGGTAACTTTATGCTGTAACTTTCAAGCATCTTTTTTCCATTTACTTGGGCTGTTGATGAAGGAACTGATCTATTTTCTATAGGGTTGTGTAAAAACACATGTGCAATAATTATATCTAGGGTGCAGGTACAATTATATGCTTTCTTTACAGAAAATTACAATTTTTATATTATTTTTTTATAAAGAGGTAATGGGAGAGGACCTCAAAAATATAGAGTTGCCCATTGTATTTCATCCAACCTTAAAATAGAATTTGCCCCTTCGTTGAATCTAGGTATATATATATATATATATATATATACATATATATATACATACATATATATATATACATATATATATATATACATATATATATATATATATATATATATACATATGCAAACACGTAAATAAATATAAATATATTATGAACAAAACAACCATCATGTTTATCTACTCAAACTGAATTCCACATTGCAAATGTGCCTTTCCTCTATACGCCTCATACAACATGGTGCTGGATGCATTTCATTTTGAGATTGTCTTTTTATCTGTTTACAAGTTGACATCATAACTTGAGTACTATTCAAAGAGTTTTCAATTAAGACAGTATACAATTGTTAGTTTTTTGGGTGAAAGGACAAAAAAAGGATGACCAAAGGGTCATATGATTTAGGTGAAAAGAATTTGTTACTGCAATAATTTTGATACAGTTGACAGAATAAAAGAAAACACCTGCCAAAAATGTATGTGAAATATTGACTGTGGGGCGACAAAACCTTGTATCTCAAAAAAGTTAAATGTTCAGGAGAGGGAAAAAAAACATGGCTGCCATAACACTAAGAAATGGGATTGTCTTCCCATTGACATGCCACATCGGCTTCATTTTTGGAGTAAGAAAGCTGGGATTTGGACAGGACATCACTTGACTGATTATCTGAAGATAAACACAAAAAAAAAGTAATTTTCATCAAAATTTGAGATAGAAGGTTTTATCATCCCACCAACGAATGGATGAACCAATCAGTTTAGGTCAAGAGGTCAAAGATAATGTAAGGAATAAAGTGATAAACCTCATTTCCATGGAATTAAGTATTGACTGGTCTAATGTCAGAAGCAGAATCCATTTGGAATGCTAGGTCATCAACACTGCCAAGCTCAATCATGAAGGATAATATTACTTCAAACTTCAGTAAAGGAAAGCCTCATTTTAACATGCAGGCTTAACAAAGGAAATTCCCACAACTCTAAGGGTTGGAGCCACACAGGGGCGGATCTAGCTTTTTTCCAAGGGAGGGGTTTGAGGGGCTGAGCTGGGTATTGCGAGGGAGCGTAGAGACCGAGCCCGAGCGAGCGAAGCGAGCGAGGGGGGGTGTGGGAGGGGGGTATCCCCCCTCCCACAGTAGGGAGATTTTTCATTTTTAGGGTTGCTAGCTTGCGATTTTAAGCATACTTGCATGCTCTATTTTTTCTCTTTTTTTGCCCAAATAAATGTTTACTTGGAAGGGAGCAAGGGGGGAGGGGGGTATCCCCCCTCCCACAGTAGGGAGATTTTACATTTTTAGGGTTGCTAGCTTGCGATTTTAAGCATACTTGCATGCTCTATTTTTTTTTCTTTTTTGCCCAAATAAATGTTTACTTGGAAGCGAGCGAAGCGAGCGAGGGGAGAGGATGTGGGAGGGGGGTATCCCCCCTCCCACAGTAGGGAGATTTTTCATTTTTAGGGTTGCTAGCTTGCGATTTTAAGCATACTTGCATGCTCTATTTTTTTCTCTTTTTTGCCCAAATAAATGTTTACTTGGAAGCGAGCGAAGCGAGCGAGGGGAGAGGATGTGGGAGGGGGGTATCCCCCCTCCCACAGTAGGGAGATTTTTCATTTTTAGGGTTGCTAGCTTGCGATTTTAAGCATACTTGCATGCTCTATTTTTTCTCTTTTTTGCCCAAATAAATGTTTACTTGGAAGGGAGCGAGGGGGGAGGGGGGTATCCCCCCTCCCACAGTAGGGAGATTTTTCATTTTTAGGGTTGCTAGCTTGCGATTTTAAGCATACTTGCATGCTCTATTTTTTCTCTTTTTTGCCCAAATAAATGTTTACTTGGAAGGGAGCGAAGGGGGAGGGTGTGGGAGGGGGGTATCCCCCCTCCCACAGTAGGGAGATTTTACATTTTTAGGGTTGCTAGCTTGCGATTTTAAGCATACTTGCATGCTCTATTTTTTTCTCTTTTTTGCCCAAATAAATGTTTACTTGGAAGCGAGCGAAGCGAGCGAGGGGGGTATCCCCCCTCCCACAGTAGGGAGATTTTTCATTTTTAGGGTTGCTAGCTTGCGATTTTAAGCATACTTGCATGCTCTATTTTTTCTCTTTTTTGCCCAAATAAATGTTTACTTGGAAGGGAGCGAGGGGGGTATCCCCCCTCCCACAGTAGGGAGATTTTACATTTTTAGGGTTGCTAGCTTGCGATTTTAAGCATACTTGCATGCTCTATTTTTTTTTCTTTTTGCCCAAATAAATGTTTACTTGGAAGCGAGCGAAGCGAGCGGGGGGAGGATGTGGGAGGGGGGTATCCCCCCCCCCCCCCCCCCCCCCCCCCCCATTTTTAGGGTTGCTAGCTTGCGATTTTAAGCATACTTGCATGCTCTATTTTTTTCTCTTTTTTGCCCAAATAAATGTTTACTTCGAGCGAAGCGAGCGAGGGGAAGGATGTGGGAATCCCCCTCACAGTAGGGAGATTTTTCATTTTTAGGGTTGCTAGCTTGCGATTTTAAGCATACTTGCATGCTCTATTTTTTCTCTTTTTTGCCCAAATAAATGTTTACTTGGAAGGGAGCGAGGGGGGAGGGGGGTATCACAGTAGGGAGATTTTTCATTTTTAGGGTTGCTAGCTTGCGATTTTAAGCATACTTGCATGCTCTATTTTTTCTCTTTTTTGCCCAAATAAATGTTTACTGGAAGGGAGCGAAGGGGGAGGGTGTGGGAGGGGGGTATCCCCTCCCACAGTACCAGATTTACATTTTTAGGGTTGCTAGCTTGCGATTTAAGCATACTTGCATGCTCTATTTTTTTCTCTTTTTTGCCCAAATAAATGTTTACTTGGAAGCGAGCGAAGCGAGCAGGGGGGTTCTCCCACAGTAGGAGATTTTTCATTTTTAGGGTTGCTAGCTTGGATTTTAAGCATACTTGCATGCTCTATTTTTTCTCTTTTTTGCCCAAATAAATGTTTACTTGGAAGGGAGCGAGGGGGGAGGGTGTGGAGGTGGGTATCCCCCCTCACAGTAGGGAGATTTTACATTTTTAGGGTTGCTAGCTTGCGATTTTAAGCAAACTTGTGTTCTATTTTTTCTATTTTTGCCCAACGCTGTTTACTTGGCAGCCCAAGGGGGGGGGATTTTTTTTTAAACCCCCTGAACCCCCCCCCCCCCCCGTAGATCCGCCATGAAATCTTGAGTAATTCTCATGGAGATGGAAAAAGTAATGTCTCCCTCTACATAGCAGAATAGGAACACATCAGAAAAGGAAAAGTCAAACAACAATGTGCTTGTGGCAAATGATTTTGCCCCTTGTGGGAGCTGTTGGGTAGGGTGCAAACAAGATGACAGACATGCTAATGCTGAGCAAGAAGTTACAACTGCCCCTGAGTATTATATGCAAACAATCACTATATGAAGCCTCTGAGAAACAGAAAAGGATAATGCACTGATAAGACCATATAAGTCTATATCCTCTACATGTACCATTTAAATTACTTGAATACTTTAATGCGCTTTACAATGTTACTATTATTACCATCATCTGTCCACAATGGTTCACTGCTTCTTTTTGCTCATTTCTCAACCAATTTTGATTCTGTTTATTGTATCTGTTGGATTTAGCAGGAGTACTATTTGCAATTCAAAGATAATCCAAAAGGTACATATATGTGTTGTGGAGGTGGCAATTTTCTTCAATATTTTTGAAAAAGCAACATAGAGCAAACATGTGTTCCTGATTTCTTTTTTTCCAACGCTGTGTTGGAATAAAAGAAATCAAGATTTTTTTTTAAAAGTTGAACTTAGGTCACAACACAGCTTAGGTTGTAATGAAAGCTTAGTACTCAACATATCAGCGAAAAATTTGGATGAAATCAGACAAAAAAAAACTATTAAGAAATTGTCAAAGTTAGAAATCTTCTCAAATTCAGACTATGTTCCAGAAAATAAGTTAAGGCATTGAAACAAAAATATCCAGTGAAGAAGAGGCTTTGAAACGTATGAATTTACTTTGAATGTGTATTCGATTTCGATTTTCCAGAGGCCTTCACATCTGCTTCAAATTCTAACCTATACCAGAACTACTTCAGAGGCACAGAGGGCCAAGGCAGATCACACTGTGACTCC
Organism: Heliocidaris tuberculata; assembly: GCA_025618425.1. NCBI lineage: Eukaryota > Metazoa > Echinodermata > Echinoidea > Camarodonta > Echinometridae > Heliocidaris > Heliocidaris tuberculata. The sequence continues at coordinate 5,390,234 of CM046834.1, forward strand.
TCCTGTATTGCCGCTAGAGATGTCCCCCATCCTCACTGGGGAATGATTCGCAACTTCAACAATGGAAAGGCCATTTTGATGGCTGGACAAAGATAATTGCCTCTCCTTTGTCGAAGCAGACAGGCCACTGTTTGGCTCTACTGCTGTTCCTATGTCAGTGCTTTCTCCTCCAAATCCTCAAGGTCATGACAACCAAGACAAAATAATTGCACCACTGAAATAGACCATAGAGAGTATGCAAAATCAAGTAATTGAATGCATTAGAAACATTGATAAGAGGAGACCTAACAATGATGAGATAACAGAAATGAAGGAGAGAAAGCAATAACAATGGTTCAAAATGAAAATGAAACAGTGAAGAAAAAAACTCATAAGGTGGGAGCTGAAACACTCATCAATCTAAAGCTCAGTGTAACAGGCTGATCAGTGCATTTTGGCGCTTGTATGATATTTTATGTGAAACGGGCACACATGTTGTAATGTGACCGCAAGGACACTGGCAGACGAAGTATGGTGAAAATCCTCCCTTGTCCCTGGCATAGGTCAAGAGGATGATTTATTTTTCGCCATTGGACAGAGAGAAAGAGGCACAGACAACATGCATGGGATATCGTATTCCTCACTTTGTTGAATGTAATTCTGAAGTGTGGATGTGTTTTTTTCTACTCTCTTCCAGGTAAGAATCAATCTTATGGGAGATCATGTGATTGCCAAAGCAGCAGCATGCAGATATGATAGAACTCCCCAAGTCTTTCCAAAATGGCATATCTTAAATAGGGACTGTGTTTAAAACCATCATGTTAAGATCCATGTCTGAATCACCTCCTACCGAGAAAAGGAAAAAGTCAGGCAAGAATGTATCAAAAAGCTCCAAGCAGAGCAGTTCAAAGGTAGGAAGCTGCTTGTGTCAAATGACCTTTTTAAGAGGATCCTTCACCTTTGAAAATGCAAAATGGACACATTCAAACCCTATACATCAAACCTTTGGGAAAAATTAGTAGTCATTATGGTCTGAGGTATTACCTGTATGCTAATGATATGACTGTGACTTCAGTTGACTATAAACCTGATGTTTGATTTGAGCTGTTACAAAATTTAAATGAAGGGGGGAAGATGAACAGTTATCTAACTGTTCATAAATTGTTTATCTTCTTTTAATGTTCAATGTGGCATTTTAATGGATGTCGTATATTTACCAGTAAGTTTAACAGGAACAGTTAAATACTCATAAAGGCTAAGAGATACTCAATGGAGGTGAGCAAGGCAATGTCAAATGGGCTCTGCAGACTTCTGAGCTAGGTGAATGATTTCCTATTAAGTGAAGAACTACAGGAGTCAGATGATGGGGGTGGAGGTAAGTTGTCAAGTTGGCGTACATAATAGTGGGTAAGTTGAAGAGGAATAAGGGAGGCAGGGAAAAAGGATGTCTTGAAGATGAACAAAGCAACCATCCAATTCAAGATGGGTGACATCACAAGTAAGAAGATACAGAATTACAAACGCCATCTAAGCCTGAAGTACCAACACATGCAACCAAACTGGAGACAAGAATTTAAGATTGTTTGTCAAATTGGGGAGTCAGGATAAAAGATGATATTTTGCCAGCCTGGCCTGCGACATGGAGAATTGGCATTGGAAAGAGTTTCCAGAGGAAGAAGTAGAGGTCACACCTAGACTTCTATAGGGAGCTACTTGGAAGGATAAAGAGAGTTGGGCCTCCTAAATGTCAGAAGAATACTCCGGGCCTTCTATCAGGATAAGGAAGCAACTGCTCTGTTTTATGAATTGTTTACCTCTGCCCAAGCTCCTTGGATGATTTTGTGCTACGGGCCCTTGATTTGAAGAAGCTTTTATTTTTTCCAAAGGAGCAGCGTTTGGAATTCTATATGACCATGATCGAGTCAGTATGATGGTTTTACAACCCATCTCCACAGGGCTGATAAGTGAGGGGGAGGTGAAATTCATGTGCCTTAAAGTGTTAAAAATAGTTCTATGTACATGGAAATTTCTGAAAGTAACATATAATGAGAACATTTCAAATCCATACACCAGATTTAGTGGAACCCAGGAGAGGAAGAAGAGAAATACCGATACATAACAGTTTTATACACAAGTTATCATAATGACTTTTTTGTACCAATGGGTCAAAGTGCTAACTGCAAGACAAAGTCAAGTATTCTGTAGAGTTCATTGTGGTTAATGGGAATTTCACACTGTTGTTGAGCAGCAAAGCCAGCCAGCAGATGAAGCACATTGCCCTTAATCATGACAACTTTCAAACTCTCTACTAGTCACTGGAGACATCTTGTCAGATCTCAAACAAGCATGGTTCTTTAGAAAGTTTGACATGAGTTCCGTCTTCTGGCGAGTGAAACTGAATGAGCCCTCAAGCCACCTGACAACATTCAACACGCCTTTTGGCCGTTATCTGTGACGTCACCTGCCATTCAGAACTGTGACATTACCTGTCATTCAGAACAAGTGCTTTTTCAGAGATTTTCCAACATAAAGTACATCAGGCACTAGAAGGGCAACCTGTGGTGATCTGCGTCACAGATGAGATCCTTGTCTATGGTAAAGTAGAGACTATTGAAGACGCGATCATTGACCATGACTTGAAGCTTAAGTAGTTACTTCAGAGCAACTGAGATTCCCTTCTTAGGACACATGATTACAAGTGCAGGGCTGGGGTACTCTAAATTCATTTTGCCCAACCCCCGTAATGTCACTTCATATTCAAATATGAAACCATGATTGCTAGCAAAGTCGAAAATGATCCCCCTCATGTATTTTGTATGCTTTAAAAACATTTTCCACAAAATATGATTTTTGGCTCTAAATATAACATAAAAGAAGGTCTATATTTTGTGTTTAAAAATCTATCTGAAATGAAAATGCACAATGAGTTACCATGGAAATGCAATATAATATCTGTTTCATTTTAAGAAGGACAATGATTAGCATAGTCAGTAAATTTTAGGAGAATGAACCATTTTTTTTTCCAAAGTTTTTTTTTCATATCTGCCCCTTGTAGACTGAAGCAACATAAGCCTCCACATCCCAGAAGCAGCCAAGACATGTCTGCTGGACTTCTAAGCACATCAACAATTTTACCACATCTCATGGCCAGTACATCTGACAAACCATCTCTGCCCACAACTCCTATCAAGCTACTTGAACATGATCACTTATAGCCTACTCCGTTTCTGACATTCAAAGAAGTGTGTCTATAAATGCGAGATCTTGTTTCTCCATGTCAGAGAAACAAAATTATATTTTGTTATTCCATATGTATGCATTTTACACCACCTCTATTCTCAGATTCCTGTTTTAAGATGAAGTGCTCCTACCTGTATAATGCATACTAGAGGGTTTGTAACATTGGTAGAATTCTAATCCCTGTCCTTGACTGAAACCACTTAAACAATTCTCAAGTTATTTGGCATGTTGGTTATTTCTTTTCTCTATTTGATCCCATGACCTTAGCTCCTTCATAATGCAAACCACACCCCCCTCAAAACCTTGACCTTGATGGTAGCAAACGGATAAAACAAATTTTTATCATATAAACCACCATTCATTATGGGTCCTTAAGAACACAAAGGAACATTAACTATAACCTATCCCTTTGTAAGTAATGTCAAGTGCATTTAATGATCTAGCCATCCCTTAATTTGTCCCAGTAAAAAAATCCTTACCAACTATGACATCAAACTACAGCTGACAATTTTGCTACAGCTTTTAAAGTTTCAACATCTACATCGGCCTCATTTTTTTTTTGTCCTTTAAGACCCTAATGATTTTCATGAATGCTTTCAAAACATGTTGTAATCTTTGGTACCTCAACCTAGTTCTTTACAGTAAAGAGTTGCATAGAAGTGGCAGCTTAAAGGAAGATGCATCTATTTTACAATTTTTTTCTAGTTTATTCTATTTTACGATCTACAAATCCACAAATCATGGAGTGGTTCTGTGGAAGATCTCCCATGGTGATAAATCAGCAAATTATTCAATTATGATGTACGAGGTGGCAGAAAATCTGCTAATGTTAGTGAAGTAACAAAACTTTCTGAGTTCGCTTCATCTATAACACCTGTGGGTTGACAAACCTTCAAATGGCTATGATGAAGGTGGCAAGAAATGCTGCAAATGCCACGGAAGTGAAACGCCATTGAGGGAGTTGTATCTACTTCATTTCTTTGTAGAGAATGACAGGAAAGCTGTAGCGACCAGCAAGGCTACACATTGTCAACTGAGCTGCATCTATAATTGTGATGGATCAGCAAACCTTGCTGTGACGATGTAGAAGATAGCAGGAAATGGAATGAAGGCAAGCATAGGCCCATATATTACAGGATTCTCTAGTCTAGTCAGAGCGATGATTCCGTAAGCATGCATCAGCCAATGAAAGAACAGTATCACAGGGTTCCGCTTCTTGCTGATCAGCAATCTGGGAGTCTGCAGAAATGATCACATAGGAAAGAGACGTAATAAATATAGGTATGAAAGAAATTAACATTCCTGTTTTCATATGGCATATGCAATTTCCGAATGCAAGAAAGAACAAAAATTAAAATTCTATTTAATGAAAATTATAAAAATTCAAATGTTTATAAATAATCAGAAATTACAGTAAAAATCTATCCCAACTTTAATCATTTTGATTGGGACACTTAACACATACCGGACGCAAATTCTGTACAAACCCTTCGATTTCATTAAAAGTTCATGGAAATTAGGCAACATGAAAGATAAAGAGAGTGGTCTTTGTTTCATCTACAAATTATCACACCATTGAACAAACTAATTGTGCCCATTGATTTGGACTGTTAATATATCTTGGCAGGGAAAATTCTATAAATGAATATCAATGTGGAGTATGAAGAGAAAACAGTAGCCTTACATCTCCATCCTCTGGTATGGAGTTAAACTGATTAACACATCAAAATGGCTACATTAAACCCCTATCCCCAAATAAAAAAAATAAAATAAAATAAAAGAAATATGGCATTAGAAAACAAAGTTAGTCTTACCTCTATTTCCTCCTTGGCAAAATGTACAGCATGTGTCACCAATGATACTATTAACGTCAAATATGGATAGGAATAATCTGCCAAAAAACAGAAAAGTCAATACTCAAAATATATGGCTGCCATTTAAAATCATCAATTGGAAAGATTTGGAAGGACTCAATCACAGTACGATCTTAATCCCTGATAATTGATAAAACTTAACAATAAGAGTTGAGTAGATGTCTTCCACATACAAAATCACATCTGTGTAGTCATTAACCAATGACACGTCATAACATCGATTTGCTATGACATCTGAAAATATATCAGTCCCTAGAATAAAAGATAACAGAATTTTCAGAATAATATTGCCACATAAGGCTTCATTGTAATTTAACCTGTGTAAAAGAAATGCCCAATAAAAAAACCCCACATATTTATCCAGAAAGTCCAACTCACAAATCAGCCCAGCAAATACAGCATGCATGACAGTCAAGATGGGGAGGAAGTAAAGAGCAGCATAAATAGAACTTCTTCCTAGGTTATCAGAGAGTTTGATAGACAAGCCAGGTCTGACTAACATCATTAGGATTAGCTGAATGCTGTAGTGAATGAATACAGCAGTGTACCTGGTGACAGAAACAAATTAACATAATGTTATGTATATAAAGTTATGGTATATTCATATAAAAATAACAATTTCATTTGGATCAATTGTCCCTAATAAGAGCCACATTCAGACATGACGCTGTAAACTTAACCCTAAAAGGGCCGGGGGGTGGGGAATCCACCCGACGCTCGCCACAATATATTTGAGGATAATTTTTTTCCACCGTGAGCTTTCATGACTTTATTGCCTACAGTCTTACACATTTTTTGATACCAAATTCACAAAATTTCAACCAACTGGTAAAAAAAAAAAAGTATAAAAAATCGCCATGCTGTGCACGGCCAAAAGAGTCATTTGCAGTCACAATTTAGTTGTGTGTGTGTGTGCGGTCATCACAATGGCAAAACAAGGAACATAACTTGGCCTCTATTTTGGCAATTTATGAGCTAAAACTTCCCACATTAACTAATTTGTAGTTATAAATGATTGTCTGAAAAAAAATCCTGAAATATGATGTCTGTTTGTCGAGTTATAGTAACATTTTGAAATGAAATCGTCCAAAAACCTATGTGTCTATTTTTTTCTGACACAAGTCTACCCCTGCATAAATATTAATGAAACTTCATTTACTTATTCGGAGGTGTATATTCCATATTTAGAGGAAGTTTCGCTGATGCGCCTTCTTTCCTTACAGAGATATTGCGTCTTTTTCACCCAATATCTTGCAGCAATTTGGAGCAGCAAATTATGTGCAGTGATGCCAAATTCATGATCTACACATACAATTCATGAGTCAGCCATAGTCAGCCCATTCATGGATTGCTTATGCACATTGCCCATGGACTGCTCACTCTCTCAATTCACACAGCACATCCGTACACAGATTTCAACTCGTGGGATGAGGTTGTAATATTTTTCTGTTATGTCAGCCTCAGCGATTTGACACCGAGATCTTTTTTTCTGACATAACTCTATGCAGGAAATTCAGCTCAAGTAAATACCATACGGTTGGAGAAAAAATGTACAATTAAATGATTCATCACAGTGATTTTCTTGTGAATCTAACTGAAATGAGGAATTTTAGGGAAGTTTATCAGGTAAAATTTTCTTTTTGTAACCGAAGAAATATTGCTAAAATCGGTTGAACTTTGATTTTGCAGTATTGTTGTGAAAGATACATCTACATTTAGTCATTTTTCGAACTTTGTTTACAAAATGTGGTGTTTAATACATTATTTTTCAGCTTGCATAGATCTGTAAACAACTTTACGTGTATCGTCGGAAAATGCAAGAACTGGCAAGGTCAAAGGGGGTCAACTCAACTAATTATAGGACTAGTCTCCCACTGAACTAAGTCTTTTACTTTCTTTTTCTGTATTCCCCTTCTTTACTCCCTACTACATTAGTTAAAGTCACTCTCCTTACTCAAATCGATGATCCTTTCTTAACACAGGTCATCTCAATGTATTCCATTTCATAACATGACATTCATCAGCTCAAATTCCTATGGAAAATGCTTAGAATTGCAAATATCTATTAATATTGATAGTGTGTGAGAGTTTTATGAAGTCAGATTTATTTATTCTATATTCCATTTGACTATTAAAAAAGTGAGGAAAAAAAATCCAAAAACTGACATCTTTAAAGAGATTCTTAATTGAAAACAATAAGGCTGTAAGGTATCTGCATTCCACACGCACTTATCGCACCTCCACGTACAAGTGACTTAAGCACTGTGGGTGAACAGCAGTCAGGTGCTGTTTATTTGTTTGCTTTTCCTTCTAGGGTTTATTACTGGTTTTCCTGAATTCCATGACCGCCACAGATACAAAAATATCATATGTCAATTGTTTATGTATATTAAATCATAAGATAAAGATAAGGATACAGACCAAACCAAAAAACAAAAAAAAAAGGAAAAGAATTTTGTCACTCCTGCTAACGAAAACAAAAAAAGAAGACTGAATTACTTACAGTGGGTACACAGCCTCTTGTGTGCAGTGTAGTGTTGAAGTGTACTGAGGCTGAGGGTTCTCTAGCATGGTGTACCAGTCTGAAAGCTTTTGCACAGAACACGATCTAAGCTTTGGTGAGCCTGTGTAACATAATGATGTGTGAGAAATTAGAATTACAGCAAAGTTCATAAAACTTTACATATGTATATAATGATGTGAATTTCAAACTGCAACATGACTAAAAGATAACTGGACGTTTTCTTTTCTTTCACAAAGTAACAGACATCTATATTAGGTGGAACCTTCTAAATACTATCAGTACCGTTTATAATAACTTGGGGCAAGAAGAAAACTACAAATAAAACACAGGATTAAATACTTCTCATAAAATGACATTAGTAGACATCTTTGGTTAGTTGCAAACTACTGTAACAGGTAATCTTATTTCTTTCTAACATAAACTTAGATTTCCAGGAATATCCTATAAAACTAAATTTCTTTGCTTACCTACTGGATCTAAAACAAGCAGCATGACAATGCTAGCAACAGCACATTCTAATGTGGCTGAGATGTGAAGTGTAATCGCTTTGCTGAAAAGAGAAGAAAAAACAAATCAACATTTTCATTTGTTTGAGTGTTATTTAATCTCCTTTTCAGTCTAGGTCAACAAAATCACAAAGGGCTATGCTCTGACAAGAAAAATCCACACAGCAAGCAAGTTTTGATCTGCTCTAGTAGGTGTTTCTGGGTGACTGCTATTCCTATCATAAAACTAATACTACCAGTGAACACCTATGACTGAATTACATGTACATGTAGATATTGAATTTCAGAGACAAACTGAATTTATCAACATTCCCATTTTCCCCCATTCACCATCTACGACTGAATGCTCTTATAATTTACAGCACCAGGAAGTATCAACTACATGTGACATATTACTCAGTATAATTATAAAACATTCAAACTTTCTCATATTTCTGCCACTGATCCCAATTGCTTGAAAATTTATAGAGGCTACAAAAATAACAAATTATTCACTCAAAAGCCATATTCATCATGTGTACATTACACACATACATCATATCAAAATTCATAGGCAGATCTGCTATATTATTGATGCTGTGCCCCCCCCCCCCCCCAAAAAAAAGTATGCTTTTCTCTGACCAAACTGTCCTTGTCAAAAATTCTTAGACATAATCATACCTCTGAAAAAATTGAACAATCATGTTTTTGGAGATTTTTTTTTTCAACATTCTTGTGCCCCAATCCACCCCCTTGGCAAAGATATCTGTATCCACACCACTGCAATCAATGTGTGTCCTCATCTACCTTTTTCCATCAGAGAAGTAGTCAATGAAGAAGATGTGAAGGGTTAGTGAGACAAGGACCATGAAACCAAGGTACATCCAGTCATACAGGTCAGGACTCTGATCACATGCTGTACACACTGAAGAATTGTTGGGGCGTTCACCGCGATCGCATGCCTGCAGGGTAAATGAGAATCAGTTACAATTTTTTTCTTCAATTAAAGCCATATTATATTACATACTTATGGGGGGAAATCACATCATCTACCCATGAGGAAATATAATATAAAGTTCACAACTGATTTGTCTTACATAATGTGCATATCACCTATCTATTCACTTTTAAAAATTCCACCCGAAGACTCAAGGGATGGAAATTTTGACAATTAATTAATCTAAACCAAACTAAATGTTCTCCTATCTCCAGAAGGCCAGGAGAAGGTGACCCAAAGAAGACCCGAAAGTTTTGGCTTCCTGTAAGATTTGTATATATGTGTTAAATGGAAATTCCATCAAGTCACATATCAACCTCCTAAAAGATAACCTACAGCATGAGTTAATAAAAAGGAAACCCAGATTCAACCCTAAATGTTGTTGCAATCAGTACATATACATTAGGTTTAATCAAAGATACTCATATTGTAGCCCATCATGCTGCCTTTAATTTGACACCTTGATCAATAAAATCCGACCATGGATAGCTGAACAGTAACATTTTTCCTGATGCATGTCAAATTTGCCTCTGCCCAAGTTTTGAATGAAATGAATAGTCAACCCAGGACTACCTCTGCTGACCTCTTTAAGCAGGAGGTACAGAGCATCCTGCTTCGTTAAGAGAGGAGCACTGATTTTTAGCCGTACAGAGTACTATGTAGAAATTTTTTTAAAAGGCACTGTACATAAACCACACCACTGATCTGCCAAATAGTATGACAATACACCCGATGGTGGACTGTACTTTACGAGAAGAAGAAAAAACTTGGGCAACGATGATTCTGACATGCTTTTTGAAAATGGCCACTACTCAGTCATCCATGATCGCATTTTGATGGGCAGCCTATCAAATTTAAAGACATTATCAACTATTGTAATACATTTCAGAGATTTCACTTGGTTATTAAAATATTGGGCTTTGAATATGGGTTTCCTTTTTATTAACTCACATTTAATAATAGTCTAACATCAATGTACAAAGATATAGATAACCTTGTAGCCCCAAACAGCTACATGTACATGTATACCTCTGGAACTTCCTACAAAAGGTGTCGTGCGGATTATCAGGCATTGGTGTCCAGCTGATCATACATTAGGACAGGGTAAATGAGCATTTAAATACCAAATTTTCATCCAGGAAACCCATTGGTAGCAGAGTATATTTGACAAGTCTCTGAATCAAGTTATATAGCAAAAATAAGTAAATCTAATCCCGTTTACATTGATTCTGGTGTTCCTTGTTTTTTACACCAGTACATCAGTCACTGCTATGCTTGCCAAAGTCCCACATAGCTTTGGGCCTATAGGCGGGGATCTGCCTAAATATTATTCTAGAGCCTGGGTAGTCTAGTCATTATAAAGCAAACATGATTCTTATTTACTTTGCGAACATTCCCGGCACAAAATGTCAACATCTATACAAGACGACCCTCAATTAATCTACAATACACACAGCAATTTTTTTTGTCTCTTGTTGAAATAAGAACACTTTTATCTAAATTGATACTTCATAAATTCAATAAGAAAACTTACACTACATGAGCTGTATGTGAAATTGTCCATATCATCTGAAAGAAGTTTTCTGCCACAGTAAAGACCAGGGCAGGTTTTCTGATTAGGAACTGGTCCACCAACTAAATAAAACAGAAAAGAAAAAAAAAAAATTATGAATTTCTATTAAATTGAAAGATGAGTTTGTGATTTTTTGTTGTGCTGTATTTGTAATACTTTCACTGAACTAAGGCCAAAGGAGAAGTGTTGAATACAAAAGTGTTTAGCTGGCTGCAAAGTTACATTGTAGTTCCACAGGTTTGCACATTACAAAGGCCTTCCACATGAGTGGGAAAAGCATACCATACTTTTGTCTCCTTTGTACTATAATTGCATTTTTTTTTTTTTTTTTTTTTTTTGGGGGGGGGGGGGAGGATCTTAGAAACGAAGAATTTACCATCTGTGATGCACATATGAATGGGCCTGCAGTGAGAGTCTCGACGGGCTTGGTGTTCTATAAAATATGACACTGAACATCAAGCCATACACGGGAAGCAATCTTCCCTATGGAGAGACAAGTAAACTAAAAATTCAGTGAGCAAGATTCATCCATTTCCATGTACGGTGAACCTTGCAAACCACCTTTGGAGTTTGCTAAAATATTCCTCTTTCAGCACATCTGACCACTTCAACGATTGGATCATGAGAAATATGAAAAAATTACAATTATGGTGGCAATGATGTGGATTTACATACCGTTCACGTGTAGCTTTCACTGTGCAATTAGCATTACATGTACATGACAAAGACGGCTAGATCTGCACGGAATAAGCTTTCGATGAATGGAGTACGGAATGCAACACTGAGCTGTTCCTAACCATACGGGCTTGATGTTTTATGAAATATGACTTTGAACATCAAGTCATATACTGGAGGCAATCTCCCCTACGTATAACTCCAAGGAGCTCCATGGCCACCGCCGTTATGCAGTGGAGCTCCAGGTACAAATAACCAAAATCTTCCTCGCCCATTACATGTAGTTTGGTCAGTCGCATCGCTTAATTTCGGCAGGTAAGATGAAAATTTGTACTTACATTTCAGGAGAAATACTATAACTACCAGTCCGCCATTTTGATTTCATGATTTAACAATTATTTTGACGAAAAAAAAATGGAATTTCCTTGCCGAGCCTATCTTCTCCCGTACTGTATCGTTAGCACGCGATCAGGAAATAAGATTTGATTGAATATCACATTCCTATTTTTTTTAAATGTGCGCGAAATATGTTCACACTAGTAAATCTAGTAGTATGATGGGGGGACCTAAGCTACGCACTTTGTTTCCAGCCCCTAAAAAGTCATTTCATTTAGGGGTTTATGCGAATTTCTTTAAATATCTTGGTTCTTCATATTTCGAAGTTAAATCGCTGAGAAAATTACGATGAAAGAATGTCAATAACACTCATTTTCAAGTCGATGTCGATGCCTGTGCCAAATTTTGTGCCATATTTTGTTCGCCAACACAAAAGGGTCCTAAAGCTACGCACACGTAATAAATGAATGCAAATCTTGAATTTGAAGTTGACTGATGTGAATTTTATCCTGATTTCCAATTAGTGATAATATTACAAAAAATAAAGGAAAATTACTTTCTTTTTGGCGAACGTAAATGATAATCTCGTTACTCAGTCACACCAAAAATTGGGCATATTGAATACGTCGCATTTCACGTATTTCCGGGGTGCGTAGCTTTACTAGGACCTGCGTGGCTTTAGGACCCCTTACCTAGACCGAAAATTCTGTCTCTCATTTGTTAGCCTCTTATTTTGGTAGGGTCGGCTCTTCACTTAGAGACAGAAACGGGCCTATCTTATCACTCTGCATTGCAAACTTACTGACCGCCGATGAACAGTCAGCATGTAGTTGGAAAAATCTGATTATTTTTATTTTTTTATATATTTTTGTAAATTAAATAGATTAGACCTAGGCTCTAGATCTAGGCCCTGTTGCATAAAACTTACCATTAATGGTAACTCTGCTATCAATGGTAACTACCATGGTAACATCACTAAACAGCCAATCAAAATCAAGGTTTCCATGGGAGTTACCACTGATGGCAAAGTTACTGTTAATGGTAAGTTTTATGCAACGGGCCCTGGAGGGTGATTCACTAACAGCTAAAATTAATCCCAAATAAGAAAAAAATCAATTTTAGGAACAATATCCATCCTAAGAGCGATATCGCTTTTAGTGACTGATTCACTAAGGTATTTGGGATTGATTCCAGCCTCTGAATTGATTTTAAGGTTGGGAGTGATCCGGATCGCTCCTAACATCACAAACGGTCACTCCACTGCATGCCCGCCCGCGCCCCAACCTGGGCACGGCTACGCTGTGCCTGCCTGCACGCCCATTGCCCTAGCCATAGGCCCTAGCCCTGTGTAAGTCCAGTCGATGCGTGCGCCCAATTAATGCAGTAGCTAAGTAACGTGCACTAGCTACGCGCTAAGTAGAGAATTAGGTTGGGTGACTGAGGGGCGGTGACTGAGATTTGAGTACGTTGATTGGTTGGAACGAGTGCGCTCGTAAATATTCATTTGCGCTCATATATATTCATGATAAAATTGATTCCATCCTAAAAGCGATTTAGAGAATCAGTAAGGTGGAATTAATATTAAGCTGGGAATGAAATCAATCCCGAAAATTGATTTTAGGAATGATATCGATCCCAGTTAGTGAATCACCCCCCAGGTCTACTAATTAAGCAATCGGTTCATATTACCAATTTGACTGACTAATCCGTTTAAAGCTCCTTTCTCAGGTAATTCAGGGTCCAACAGTAGAGGTGTAGTGGTCCACACTCTTTTTGACTTTACAATACTGAAATTTTTCCTTTTTTATTATTTCTTTACAGACCACCCTACAGCATTTCGGGTGTGGTCGATGTACGTTTTAGGCCCCGAAACCTAATCACTGTAAAGGTCACGTGGTCTTGTGTATACTTACTCCGAGGGCAAAGTAGTCCCTCCATTTATTTTTCCTAAATTGTTTATGAGATGATATTAAATGTATATATGAAGTTAATGTTATATTCTTGTGCAGATTATATATGTTTTATATAACATGAATAATTCTAAGGAGGAAAGATAATTAAACATGCATAAAAGTAGTTCTTTAGATGTGGCTACATGTCAGGCAAGGCCCTGCTGGGTAGATACATGCACATCTGACGTTCGTGTACATTACACAAGAAAAAGTTTAATGAAGCTGTCACCAGTAGCCGGTATTATTTGCAGTTATAGTAGCCAATGACATGACTGATGTGGAGTTTTTACCATGCAGTTGCGTCCTAGTTTTGATGATGGGCACAGCTGAGATGATGTAGCTTTCTCTATCCTTACTTGTATGACATATTCTGACTAGGGAAAGTTTGGTCAAGTTATTACAATGTATAACCAGTAATGCATCGAAGTCGGAATAATTGATATTGGCACATGTATTTCTTATTTCCGGAAATTCAGATAATGTTTTAAAATCTATGTAATTGTAGTCTATGAACTGTATGTCAATCGAATTTATAAAAACTGCATTTTTGTTTACAGAATTCTAAGCAATCTTTTTAAGATGATCACTTGCATGATTTCACGTTAATATGATCATGTTCTTATGATGCTTTTTGTTTTATCTTCTGTACAATGCAAGGGTTTCTGTTTTCCATTATATTTCATCTTTGTGAAATAATAAACAACGAGCATCCAATTATCCACCTAATGGTGTCTGCAGTATTTTTCTGTTGTCAGCCAAGTACTTTAAAGGGTGGTGTTCAGCCCCACAGAGGCGCATGGCCGATATCGGAGACTCTCTCCCATTTGGGAGATTGTCTCTGTTATCAGAGACTTTTATAAATATTTTTGGTAGGCGATGTGGGAGACAGTCTCCCATTTGGGAGATCAATTTTCTTTATTTACATTTGCGGCAAAGGGATTACCTCCGCGCAAAATGAAAATGTGAAAAGCAGATTCCTCATGAAAAATTACCCCTTTTGACCATCTACTTCAAAGATTCACCCGTCTACTTTTGTTTTCATAACATTTTTTGTTATGACCCACACACAAAACAAATGGGTTTCTGACCTCAGTCAGGCAAAAAATTGGCTGGGATAAACTGCCTTGTTGTTGGTGTTGTTTCTTTTATCCTTTTGTAAGCTAAGTCTCCAGTATGAGAGACAGTCTCCCAAATGGGAGAGAGTCTCCAATATCGGCCGTGCGCCTCTACTGTCCAAGGTATTCTCCTCCGTTGAAAATCTTGCAACCGTATTCAGACTGTTATTAGTGTGTGCGTCAATGTGCATTCGGTTTGCACAGCAGATCAAATGGCCCGCTTCTGTCTCTAAGTGAAGACCCTACCAAAATAAGAGGTTAACGAACGAGAGACAGAATTTTCGGTCTACCCCCTTCAATCTCCAATATTTGATAACCTCGCAGAAGTGTGAGTGGGTCTACCCCGCCCTTTAGTTTAGGCCTTACCAAATATAGTCAAGGATTGTAATTCCGAACAGATTGTATTACCGAACCTGTACAGTTAAGCGCCTAAAATGGGTTTTCATACGCGTGGGATTACGCGTATAGATAGATAGATAGATAAATTTTATTTCCACACGGTAAAAAACCCAAACAGATACAAAGTCTGATTTGCATTGGGGCCGTGCCATACACAAATATACAAACTAAAAGGCACCCAATTAAAATACATAAATCACATCGGAAACATATTTATACAAGATAAAAAAAGAGTAAAAACTGGGTCAAATGAATACAAAATAATTAAAATCAATACAAGCATACGCATAGTTAAAGAAATTCTAATCATAATTACTTAATACGTGTAATAACATATATATAAATACAGATAATGCAAATACTGGTAATACATATAAAGGCCAGATTATATAATACTCAGATACACAATTGAAAAAGTCCCTTCATATATTCAATCAGTTGACCAAACTCTACACAAACACACACATATACACACTCTCACACGCACACCCACACTCGAACACCCAATCAAGTAAACTTTCACATTCATCAACCTACTCCACATCAACACATACAAATCTCTACATACCACACACAAGCACATCAGGCAGTAAAGTCAAGTAAAGTTACAATGCAGAAAACAAGAAAACCACACTATTGAAACAAAGGTTGTGTCTTCTCCCCATAGGTTTCACACGTTCGGAAATACAGTACCTTTTTCAAGGGACCAAAACGCCGCATCGTTGGGAAGGGGTTCACTCGGAAGGGAATATCATATTAAATCTACATTGTCTTTTTAATTAAAATTCAATCAACTTCTTTTTCTGTAGGACTTTGAGCATTCATTATGTAAGTTTGACAGATATTCGTTTGATATTAATTTGCTATCGTTGATTTTCTGAAAAGTGTTGGGAAGGGAAGGGGTTCACTCGGAAGGGAATATCGTATTAAATCTACATTGTCTTTTTAAAATTCAATCAACTTCTTTTTCTGTAGGACTTTGAGCATTCATTATGTAAGTTTGACAGATATTCGTTTGATATTTAATTTGCTATCGTTGATTTTCTGAAAAGTGTTTCGGACACTGCACTGGATCCACCACCATATTAATATAACTTCGCATAAGTGTGAGTGCCCCTTATCATACTACCAGCTTGAAATCTCTGTTCAACTGCTCTCCTCATTTGTCACTACTGCACACAAATCATTTACACACGAACCAATTTTGAGAACTCTTTTCTCCTGCAGCATCATCTACAATAACCTCGCCTACATGTGTGAGCGGGCGGGTGCATGCAAGTCACCGGGCTAGGCCGGGCAGCAAAGCCACATGTTTTCACACCTCAGCTAGGATTCAGCTCGCGCTCGTACACGAAGAAAAAGGACTGAAACTTCAGTGATAGTGCAGTGATATAGAAAACTTACTTGGCTCAAAGGGGCTTATTTCAGACCCACAACTTGACATACAAGGCACGCTGATAAAGACAATCAGTACAGAAATCACTTTCCCGTAAAAACGCAACATTTTGTAAGCTTCCTCGTTAACTTCACATCTAATCTATACCGTATACGATATACGCATATATACAAAACAAAGATCGTGAAAAGATCGTGAAAAGGCAAGATAGGACACTCTCCCGATTTTGTACAGGGTACTGTAACGGCCAGGGAAAGGGTGCCCAACGGCGTTGGGTAGGTAAACTGACGCATTGACTGTGTACAAACCAATTGGGGAAAATGACCCAGGGGAGCCAGGGGGCTGAAATACTGTTACAGGAAGGACAAGAGGGAGAGGGCTACAATTAGGAGGAGGAGTAAAAAAAAAAAAAAAAAAAAGGGGGGGGGGGGGAGGTAAATTCACCAGGGGATATGCAGCTGTCACAGTGTTGTTCCATGTCAGTGCCCATTTTCTTTACACTTAAATATCATTTTTAAAAATAGAAATCATGAATACACACACACTCAGGGGGGGGGGGGGATCCTGATGTGTGCGTGTGTGTGTGTGTGGGGGGGGGGGTGTGGGGGTGTATGTGTGTGTATGTCTGGTCCACTGGATTAAGGCGCTTGACTGGAGATGCAGCGGATCGGGCGTTCGATATCCCCGGCACGGCAGTTATGCCCTTGAGCAAGGCATTTTATCTACATTCCTCTTTTATCGTACATCAGATAAATAAAGTGCTATACATGCTATAGGCATATTGATACCAGCGTGTGCATGTGTGTTACAAAAAAAAAAAAAAGTGTGTTGGGGCGGGGGTCTAGGGGCACAGGGTGCCGGCTTTTACAAGTACCCGAAAAGTGCCCCTTTCTTTCTGATGATTTCGAAAAATGTTGCCCGACTTTGTTTAAATTATGGGCACATTCTAGCGAGTGGAATGAGAATCTGTTGCTGTGGGAGGGGAGGGGCATTGTACCCCACTTGACTCCAGCTTCTCTACCTTACATTTTACTGGTACATGTAGTAATACGGGTACTTGTCACAGAACTCCTAAAGACGTCTTAAGGAGTTCTGTGGTACTTGTTACTGTATAAAACCGCACTGATTTTTTGAAACTATATATGGCTCTTTTTGTAAGAAAAAGTGGGAAATGTAGGTAAAATGGGTTGTGCTCATTACAAGAGGAAGTGGTGGACTATCAGAGGGGGCACTTGATATCAGAAGTTAAAAGTGACGTTTAATTTGATATCAGATCTGAAAAGGTACACTCATATCAGTTGGGGAAAGGGCACTCATTACAGAGCAAAAGGGGCAGACTTGAAAGGAGCAAATATTGTACAAGTCTTTCAAAAGGGGGCACTTATCAGAAGGAGGAAATGGAACTTTCTAGAAAGGAAAAGGAGCAATTTTGTAGTAAAAAGGGGCAGTTATCAGAAAGCATTAAATTTCAAAAATAACAAAGGACACTTTTGGGGTACTTGAAAAAATGGAGGGGGCACTGCACCTTTAACAGCCAAGGCCACAAAATATGTTTGTATCAGTAGTAATTCAGAGCACAACAATATTATTGTCATTGTGCTTTGCAGCTGAAATTCCAGAGCTGCTCTTTTAATCCAGAGTCATGAATTATTCATGACATTTAATAGTAAAAGGTTTGCAGAAATGACAGGTGCCTTGCACAATGGTGTTATCGTTTTCTGAATATTATTACTGATACACACACATTTTGTGGCCTTCATTTAAAAAAACCCCTGAAAATCTAATTAAATTTCAGAGCATCAGTTTAAGAGCATTAATCACAGAAATTTCACAGAACTTATCCCAGATAAGTATTACATCATGTAAATGAACATTGTAAAAGTCATGTGTCATACTTTGAGTTATTAATGATCAAAAGTGTTAACCTATTTTTTTTAAACACCTATAGTCCTAGTACATGCAACCAATTTTTGCATTTGATATCAAAGAAATCCATTTAAACCATGTAGGATAGGCCTACCACACAAAGTGTACCAACCACCTGAAAAAATGATTTGTATACCGCTAGAAGGTATAAAATTAACCTCAAATAACTTTATCTGAAATTCTATGGGTCAACAATTTAGGAGTATGAAGAAAATAAAGGATAACATGAAAATGCTCGTGCGGAACCGAACTCCGAGTTTAGTTCCGCGCGAGCCCTTAACTTGGCGAGCGCTTACGCGTGCGTCGAGTATTACACTTTTGAAATGGCTGCCAAATGAAAAATATATGATTCTGCATGGGGGAAAAGGTTTATATGTATGGATAGCTCATGGACTCAACTATCATATGACACCAAAAAGTTGGAAAATAATTCATGCTTGGGTGAGCACTGCTCACTTTTGTAAAGGGTATGAAAATTAGGTTGCGCAGGAATTAGCCTTCCAATTTGCCAGTGAGAGGCGAGTCCTTTGGAGCTTACAAAATTGAGGGTGATATGATAAATTCATGTTCAGTTGCGATCAGTTGGGTTTGCTGAGTGAATTTTATGGTTTATTAAATCAAAATTTTATGCATGAGTGAACGGAATTGCATTTATTATTGCAGCATTGTAACTTTCCCTGGTATAGACTCAGTGGTGTGTTCATGGGAGTCAGGATGGGGTGGTGGTACATGTTGCAGGGGAGGTGAGATAGGGTAGGACTTTGTTGGGTGGATGGGATAAGGGTCAAAAGGACATTATCCCCCCCCCCCCTTCTCTCTCTCTCTCTCGCTTCCTGGGTGTGCTGGTGCATATCTTGGCAATTCATATGCATTGGTCTCCTCCATATATTCAGACCATGCACCTTCCCTTATCCCGAATTCTATAATTTCCCAAATTTTGACTTGTTGCTATTACCCAATGAACTGGAAGACCTTAATTTTTTTAGTTTCCATTATCAGATATCCCCCCTTTTTTCTCTCTTACAAGATGGATGAAACAGTTGTAAAATTGAAAAGAATAAAAATCAACTGAAAAGAAAGACTGATATGTTCATTTTACAAATTTGTGTTACACTGTACAGAATTTCTTGTGCGAAACTCAACTGCTAAAATGACTGGTGGGTTGGTTGATTGATTGAGTGATTGACTGAGTTATTGATTAATTATGATTGATTTATTGAATAATTAATAGCTGAATGGTGACTGAATGCTTGATTGATTAATTGATTGACAGATTGATTGACTGATACGTTGTTGATTAAGTGATTGATAGCTGAATGTTGATTGGTCATTTACGGTATTGATTGATTGACTGACTGATATAATGTGATTGACTTCAGGTGTCAATGGGAAGTCCAATTTGGGAAATGTAGGTAGAATTTGGGATAAGGGAAGGTGGTCTGGATATTTTGGAGTGGAGACCAACGAATATGAATTGTCAAGATATGCACAAGCACACCCAGGAAGAGAGAGAGAGAGGGGGGGGGGGGGGGAGGGGCATACATGTCCTCTTGACCCTTATCCCATCTACCCAACAAAGTCCTACCCTACATCTCACCTCCCATGCACCATGTACCATCACCCCATCCTGACTCCCATGAACACACCACTGAGTCTACCAGGGAAAGTTACA
Source organism: Heliocidaris tuberculata (assembly GCA_025618425.1). Taxonomy (NCBI): domain Eukaryota; kingdom Metazoa; phylum Echinodermata; class Echinoidea; order Camarodonta; family Echinometridae; genus Heliocidaris; species Heliocidaris tuberculata. Next base: position 5,410,377 of record CM046834.1, read on the forward strand.
ATGCTACAATAAATGCAATTCCTTTTCACTCATGCATAAAATGTTAATCCCATAAACCAGAAATTTCACTCAGCAAAACCAAACTCATCACAATAGACCGGTCCGGTGATGTATTCAAATTTTATACATACCTTTCAAACAAAGGTTGATCTTGACAACCTGAAAGCTTGCCCGAGGCTTGCCGGACATAGCAACAAGTAATGCATGCAAACTGGATTCCAAGCATTGAGGCTCATTTATAAAAAGCAGGTTATGGAATAGCTCGTCACTAGGTGCTCAGAGAAGAAATGTGCATAAATTTTACAGAACCGGTCTACTGATCATAAATTTTTAATATCATCCTCAATAGACCGCTTCTGTAATGTATACAAATTTATGCACATAATTCTCTGAGCACCTATAGTGACGAGCTATTCCATTAACCTGCTTTTTATAAATGAGCCTCAGTGCTTGGAATCCAGTTTGCATACATTATCTGTTGCTATGTCCGACAAGCTTTCAGGTTGTCAAGAACAACCTTTGTTTGAAAGGTATGTATAAAATTTGCATACATTACCGAAGCGGTCTATTCCGTGAGCTCCAAATTAAGGACTTTCCTCTCACAAATTGGAAGGCCCGTTCCTGCGCAACCTAATTTCCATACCCTTTACAAAAATGAGCAGTGCTCACCCAAACATGAATTATTTTCTGACTTTTGGTGTCATATGAAAGTTGAGTCTGTGAGCTTTCCATACATATAAACCTTTCCCCCCAGAATCATATATTTTTCATTTGGCAGCCATTTCAAAAGTGTAAGGTTTTTTTGAGACGCACGGTAGAATTAATATTTGAAGCCAATATTTTTAAAGTGATTTGGTAACTTTGTAGAGGCTTGATAAAATCTGAGCTGCCTGGCCTTACATGCTTTCAGTGTATGTAATATGGTGTAAAAATGAAGCCCAGGAAAAAAAAAAAAGCACTTCAAAATCATCATGTGCTTCACAAAAGTAAACATATGCAAGTGACCGGAAATGCTAGACTCATTTCCCCCCATAAACTCAGTGTTAGACTAAAGCATATGGCCATACGCTTTCGTAAATGGGAGTATTCAGTCATATAGATATCTTAATAATAGCATTATATATTTGAAAACATTTCTATGCCTGGCTATTTATTAATCCTTCTGAACATCATTATACAAGACACATATCAAAATTCAACAATTTATTAAATCAAGCCTCCACAAACTTACCAAATCCCTTTAATATAGTATAACGACATGAACCCTCTAACATACAGAGCAAAATATTTTCAAAGAAACAATGTACTAAAATCTTGTTTTGATCTTAATTTTTATTGTAAACGCAATTGACAATGTTACAGAGCATTCAACATGAATTTTGTTGTTGTTGTTTACTTAAAATTTCCTGAAGGCATAATCATACACATTTTATGTTCCATAGTAATTCAATGAAAGATTGACTAGTGATAAAGTGCCATAACTTGATAATAGATGATGAAACAATGGTGCCACAATTAACGACCCCCCCCCCCCGAAAAAAAGCTAACAACATGAATACAATTTACATAGAAAGTGAACACTTCACAAAAAGGGATCTCACCTTTCTTTCCAAGAGATAAATTTAGTGAAAGTGTGAAACTATCAAGAGTCCCTTAAAGATATACATCCCCAGCATTGAATCAGCCAAAGCACAGGCTCACTATAGTTTCCAAGCTAGGAATATTAATAAATGACTGACAAGACTATTCTACCTCAACAACGAGACTAGGCGTAAATAGTCAATTTTGACTGAAACGCCAAAAATACAACCAACAACAACAAAAAAACAAAAACAAAACAAAACAAAACAAAACAAAACAAAACAAAATAAAACAAAACCAGTCCCTTAATGGCCATTAATTCTTGAAGATTTTAACATGCACCACTTTTGATAGAAATTTATGACATTCCTTGTATCTTTTTATAGTTTTGCATTTCCAACTTCCCAAATAATAGACCGCTTCGGTAATGTATGCAAATTTTATACATACCTTTCAAACAAAGGTTGTTCTTGACAACCTGAAAGCTTGCCGGAGGCTTGCCGGACATAGCAACAGATAATGTATGCAAACTGGATTCCAAGCATTGAGGCTCATTTATAAAAAGCAGGTTAATGGAATAGCTCGTCACTAGGTGCTCAGAGAATTGTGTGCATAAATTTGTATACAGAAGCGGTCTATTGCTGCAGGAGCATGTTACTGACAGATATACAGTGCATCCAAGAAAAACAAACCTTAAAACAAAGGGCTACTGTGACCAAACTATGTGCTCTATGACAAATATTCATCCTTTTCACATAAAACAGAATTATTAAAGGAAATCCAACCTTAATAGCAAGTTGCTCTGAAGGAAAGAGGAAAAATCAGAGAAGCAGATTGGTGAAAGTATGAACGAAATTGGACAAGCAATAAGAAAGTTATGAATTTTTGAAAGTTGTAATCACTATGCATATGGGAATTTCAAATTGGCCGAATAAGTAATGTCACTGTGATGTAGCTGTGGACAACTTCCCCATTCGCTCTAACACACAAAATGACTAAAATGTCACTTTTTTCAGAATGCATTACTCAGTAGGATCTTTTCGTTCATGAGGACCTATAACAATATGCTATCTCCAATATATTTTGCGTACTGCCCCGAGGGTAAAAGCGCATCTATAAAGAAAAACGCAAAGTAATGATATTTTTGTGTACGACAAATAGGAGAGTTGTCCACAAAAATGTCACAATTGACTCACCAAATTGCCAATTTGAGATTCGCATAGATGTAGTGATCTCATTTTTCAAACATCCATAACTTTTTATTCTTTGTCCGATTTCTTTCAAACTTTCACCATCCTGTTTTTCTTATTTTTCTGCTTTCACACAAATCATCTTATTACCAAGGTTGGATTGCCCTTTAAAGGATACCTTGATGGCTTCCATCCGTATATGCTGTAGCAGGCAGCATTGTTATGACATGTAAAAAGTAAATGGTACTCTATTGTCATCAATCGCAAAAGTATGGTATATAAAGGTCACATAAGGCATAAAATATGATTAGGGCAATCCCGCTCCCCCCCCCCCAGCCATGAAGGTATCATTTGAAACAGGGGTGTCGATCCGTGTTCATGATGGGGGGGGGGGGGGAGGTGACCGGCACAAGGGACATTTTCAAAAATCTGTCTATATAAACTTGCATTTTAGAGCATCCCAAAATGGTTTTAAAATCGCAGCAAATAAAATATTAATAATCATAACATAAGATATTCAAATATATGTGTGTTATAAATTATTTGTAAAGGCAGGAAAAAGAAGGCATGCAGATATAGACAGTTTGTTGTTCACTGCTTGAAGAAGAAGTTTTATTATACAATTTCTTCGATGTTTTCGCATTAAAATTATGGTATTTCTTATTTCCTTATATACTTCTAATCAATAAAGAATGTGATGGTATTATATTTAAAAATCAAACATTATGAGTTTGGATAATTATTAGTTTTAAGTTAATGTATCATAATTCTTATCTATTTTATCCAAAATTTTGGGGGGATGATAATACAGGCCACCTCCACCTCAAATTTTGTGGGGGGGATATATGCCCCTCCCCCGGATCGACACCCGTATCCTGAAAGCATTATACTTCTAATTTAAGGAAAATAGAAAATAATTGTCATAGTGCACATAGTGTGGTCACAACAATCATTCGTTTTAGGGTTTTGTTTTTTCCGAGACTCACTGTACAGTAAAGAAAGCTATAGTTCAATTATAATGAAATGTGGCTTAATTACAATAAGTGCAAGATTATTTTTGTTTCTGGGAAATCGAAAAGAGTGCAGATTGGGTGTTTTATAGGGGTTGTTTGAACAATAATCACAGCAGAGCACTACATCTTCGACCTGCTCGCCATTGTTTTGCACGTAATGTCAACGTAGTCGCTGGTAAGTTTACCTACCCAACGCTGTTAGGCGCCCTTCCCCATGAGGCCACTTCCGTTACATAAAAATAGGGGGAGTGTCCTATCTTCCCTTTTCACGCACGATCTTTGATGTGTGAATCTTGTTGTTTTCGTCCTACTATTAAAAAAACAGCAGCCATGCGCCAACGACAGCCAACGGGAGGGGAGGGTTCACTTTGACTCACCACATTACGTGCTGTAGAGATTTTAGTTCATGGAATATATTGCAGGTAAAACACATATTTGAGAAAATTCCCTTTGGTTGGAAAAGGCAAACGCATATAACAGATGAAAAGAAGAAGGAATTAGATAGGAAAGGAATTTTATTTATACTCTCAGATAAAATTGTCCCCTTAAAGGCCAAGTCCACACTAATATCAAGTTGATTTGAATAAATGGAGTAATATTAAACAAGCATAACGGTGAAAATTTTATTGAAATCGGATGTAAAATAAGAAAGTTAGGGCATTTTGAAGTTTTGCATTATTTCTTGAAACAGTGATATGCATAACATGGGCGGTATGCAAATGAGTGAACCGATGATGTCACACACTCACTTCCCCTTATGTATTTTATTATATGAAATATCATATATTTTATTTTTTTGCTTCAATAATGTAAAACATGGTTTGACTCCTTATGGAACATGTAAAATCATCATTATTGTAACTTATTTTGATACAAGGGAGAGATTCTTTATTATCACATCCATAAAAATTGAAATATTTGAAATTTCATATAATAAAATACATAAGGAAAAGTGAGTGTGTGACATCATCGGTTCACTCATTTGCATACCGCCCATGTTATGCATATCACAGTTTCATGAAATGCTGCAAAACTTCGAAATGCCCTAACTTTCTTATTTTACATCCGATTTCAGAGAAATTTTCACTGTTGTGCTCGTTTAATTTTACTATACTTATTCCAATCAACTTGATATTAGTGTACTTGGCCTTTAAGTGAAATTGTTTCGAAGAGACTATATACAACTATTCTCAACAGTAAATTAGAAGTCCCCCCCCCCCCGTAATAGATTAAAAGAATCATTTGATTTGTCTATTAGAGACATTGAAAACATTTTCCTTAGACCAAGGAAATGTACTTTAAATAGTAACCTTATATAGGGAATTCCAATTCAAAATGTTACATGGAATTATTTACACGAATCATGATTGATATCGGTTTGGACTGATAGTATAGTTTATGCTCCTTTTGCAAAAGGGAAGAAGAAACATATCGTCACGTATTTCAAGAATGTGAACATATTCAGTTACTATGGGAAATCATGGGTAATATGCTGAAATTGCCGATTTTAAAGGAATTAAACTGGGAGAGAATTTTGGGCGATGTGGGGAAAATGTATCTATTAAATCATGTAATATTGTTAATAAACTATTTGATAATTCAATGTAGGAAGAGAAATATACCTCCTAACAGCAAAGAAGTGAGAGAAATATTGGTAGGAAATCAAGTTGAAGAAAAAAAGAGAGATCGTAACACCCCGTCATTGCACTTAAAAGAAATGGGAAGCTTTTGATTTCGGATGAAGGAAGGAATCTTTTGGATGTGAAGTGCATTAGATAAAATATGTTAATTAAGAACTATAAATGGATTGCACTTCCATCCCTCGCACGGGACTTTGCTTTAATTTTTGTTATTGGTTGTCTGCAGATTATTGCAAGTCACGGGGTGCGGAAAGGAGCGCTCAGGGATTGGGGTGGGGAAGAGGGCGGGGGGGGGGGCGGGCTGGAAGGGGTGATGTATTGTGTTGGGATGTGCAGGTATATCTGTCTGTCCTTTTCCCCCCTTCTCTCTCATTTCATTTTTCCTTTTTTTTTTCTTTTCTTCTCCTTTTTATATGTTCAATATGTTACATTTAAATTTCACTGTACTCACGTCACACGTTGTGATCAATATCAGCATACTGCCATGACTCCATTTTTTGATTTTTTAAATTGTTAAACTTTAAGTATTAATGAATATGCCTGAACTTTTATTGCTTAATATTAATTTTTTTTTTAATGTAATATTTATTCAATTTCATTTATCTCTTTGCTTTTCATTTGTTTATAATTATTCCATATCTGGTAAGCCTTTCTTCAGTACATTCTCTTGACATATTGTTTTTGCCTCTTTATTTTTGATGCTTTTGATTTAATATATACATGTATATTTATTTTGATACATATATTTTCCATTTTGTATGTTTGTATATGCATTTGAATATTGTTGTTTTTTAAGTAATAATTGAATATATGTCTGTAAACTGACATTGTTAGTCTTCGGACTTTTGGCTGAGATCAAATAAAACCGAATTGAATTTGAATTTATCTTTATACATTTTTCTTTCAGTGAAAAAAAAAACAACATATAAGGAATAGTTATATTTAAGGTATATATTTTCAGTTGTATAAATTCTTTGTGCGTCCATGAATGTATACATTTTTGCAGATAACGCAAAAGGTATATTATTTTTCAGTTGTAAATCTGTATAATTTCATGTAAGCCGAAATATTAAGTGAATTACAAGTACACACTATTGTGTAAATTCTATTTGTTCGTCCATGAATGCATACATTTTTCCATACATATATACATATATACATATATATATATATACATATATACATATATATATATATATATATATATATATATATATACTTGTAATTAATTGTATACTTTATTCATGATTGTCATGTTTCTATTTTTGTATATCTGTTGATTTCACTGAAAATAAATTAATAAAAGAATACTTAAACTTGACACACACAAAACAAACAAACAAACAAAAAATCAAAACAAAACAAAACAAAACAAAACAAAAACAAAGACAAAAAAAAAAACCCGCAACCGTAGCACGGTTACGTAGCACGTCCAGAGCCTCTTGGTATGAAAATGGGGAGCGAAACCCTCATTTTTTTAGTCGGTTATTGAAATCAGATAAAAACAAAAGCGTAATTCGGAAGTTATATTTAACGGGTGGTGATATAAGCTGTGATGAAAATGAAATTAGTGTAGAAATGAAGATGGCTAGTAATAGGCCTATAGATTATTTTCCCAAAAAAACCCTGCCGAAGTTGAATGCTGATTCTAAGGAAGTGTGTGAAGGAATTATTTTGGAGAGGGAATGTTTGACTATTTTAAATCAAATGAAATTGAATAAGTCACCGGGAAATGATGGGTTGACTGCTGAATTTTACAATACTTTCTGGCCGGTTATAGGAGATCTGGTAGTTGCAGCTTTATAAATGAAGCATTTCAAGTTGGCGAACTAGCGGCTTCTCAAACATGTCAAAAGCAAGATGTATAATTACTTTGATCAAAAAAGAGGGAAAGGATCCACTAATGATTAAAGGCTAAGTCCACACTAATATCAAGTTGATTTAAATAAAAATAGTAAAATTAAACAAGCTTAACAGTGAAAATTTCACTGAAATTGGATGTAAAATAAGAAAGTTATGGCATTTTGAAGTTTTGCATTATTTCTTGAAACAGTGCATAATGAAGTTATTTTTAACAACAAACATTAAGAATAATATATTATCTCTAACTAGAATCTGACATAATTTCCCTGCAACTATAAATGTTCACAAAGGTTCATTACAGTTCACTCTAATATCACCTCTCTTTACGATATATAATACTGAAATTTCTTCTAAACGACATGACTTTGATGCATGATAACAAAAGAAACTTACCAATTGGAGGCTTTAAGTAGTCTATACGTACACCTTATATAACACACTCGTACTCTTTAAATGTACGAGTGAAAGAGCACTCAAAAGACAGTGAAATTCCACTCTCACAAGGAGTTAAATGAGGGACAACCCTTTTCGAGTAAAAAAGTGGGTCACTATTTCATTGCACTCAGGAAAGAGTGAAACACCAATCCTTTAAAGAGTGAAAAATGTATCACTCAAGTGGACAGAGTGGAGATAATTCACTCCTTTCTGAGTGAAATCATCAACTCAGTCTCAAGAGTATTAACCGTCCGACTCTTTTTCAAGAGTGCATGGTGCCTGTATAGTTTTTGTTCACAACAAGGAAATGACAGGCTTACAATGAATTTCAAGGGCAGTCAGTGAGTCAGTTTGTATTTTAAAAACTGTTAAAAGCATTAACATGTTTGATATATTAGATTTTGCGATAAAAAAAACCCAGAGGTGGCTCACTCAGCAATATGCTGGTCTCTCAGTGTTGGACCCTGCAGTGCATGCATTTACCTTCAACAAATATCTGATTTTGTCACCAAATCCATGGTCACGCAGAAATGATTATGCCCCTTCGCGCCTCGATACGCGGTCGGACTTTTTTGCGGGACGTACGTGCCGCCTTGTCATTGGTTGCCTTGCGTCACTCGTTGCTCACGAGTGAAAATAATTCAATCTGCAGCGGAACACGGGCTCACTCTGCAGTGACCAAGTGAGACGGCTGATGAAGGAATATGGCGGCATGCATGTTCACTCAAACGGGAGTGCTTTACAGCTCCATTGGGAGTGAAAGCCTTCACTCTTAAAGGTCATGTAAAGTTTTGGTAAGCCCTCAAAAACTGTTCGTCAGATTTCTTCAATTTTTGTTGATAAATAGCAAGATACTAGCAATACTAAGACACTGTGAAGATTTCGCCTCCTGAAGTTTAATATAAAACAAATAAGAGGCAAAAACTAATTTATGTGCCGGGACAGGCACGTAAAATCACAACAAAGGTAGCATGTGCTATACACTGTACACGCACGTGTAAAACCAATAATGAGTAGCTACACACAGTGCACACACGCTGTCTGTATGCGAAGTCCCAAGATTGCTGTGCGGGGAGCCGTCGGGGTGGTAGGGTCCTGGCATAATGGCAGTGATCAAGCATTCCTTACAGATATTTACACTAAAATTCACCAGAAATCATAGATGGAATACCAAATGATCTCTTACAGACATCTTTTGATACAAGGAGAACAACATGAGACTATATTTAACATGTTTCTTTCCAATTTCCTTTTTGCTACCAATACTGTACATGAGCTTTAATGTAGAGTGACAAATTAATTCACTCGTTTATATTTAGAGAGTTACTCGTGCAAACTATAAACGAAACTTCTCTGACGGTAAACTTATAGGTGAGTTAGCTCGACTATCTGACTCGTTCTCTTTCTCTCTATGGTAACTTAATTTATCAGAACTGACCACTTATGGCCTTTTCTCTCTTTATCATGAAAGCACATACAAGCTAGACCAAATGAGTTTACTCTTCTATAGCAGGGGCCGCGGAACGTTTTTAAAAGGTGGGGGGGCTCTGATTTTTCACCTTGGACAATGCAGTTTCGCACCTCTTGTTTTCAGGGATTTTATGAAACGTGTCTACTCGGGGCTGCAGCCCCCAGCACCATTCCCCCCCCCCCCCCCCCGTCCCGGCCCATGTACATTCTTACATTGCTTATTGTTTTTCTTCTTTAAAGGTGCTGGTACTGCCTGGGTAACTATTAGCGGACAACCCTGCCGGAAAGAACACAGTGCCCCACAGTGTGTTCACAGGGTGTTCACAGTGTGTTCACATAGTCGACTCTGTGAAGATGTGATTCACAATGTTAACACGCTCGAATTTAACAGTGTGAAGATGATTTCACACTGTGGACACCTCCACAGTGTGGTTTACCACAGAGTGTTCACATAGTGATGTTTCACAGTGTGAATTTACTCGCTCACAATGTGAAGATGCAATTCACAATGTTAAAACGCTCGAATTTAACAGGGTAAAGATGATTTCACACTGTGTTTCACACTGCGAACACACTGTGGGACACTGTGTTCTTTCCGGCCGGGTTAACTTGGCCAATCTATTTAATCTTAAACAATAAAGGGTATTCCTACTGTGTGCTTTACATGCAACTTAGTTCATGTACCTATCTTCCCATCATATAGCACATGACACCTTCTATGGGACTTCATGTACAAAAAGATTAAGACATATATATGTAAAATGAACAAGAGTCCATGAAATGAAATAGAAAATCTACAAATTATGGAAATTATATGAATTATGGCTACGTAGTTCTAAGTGAGATACAACAAATAATGATGATATTTGTCCAATGATGAATTTCAATAAGGCGTAAGTCTCAGGGTTTTTTTTTCATAAATTCCGTTGAAAATTATACCTCTTCAATTTTTTTCCTTTCGTTTTTGTTTTCATTTGGCTTGTCAGGCGGGCGAAACTCTTCAGGTCCAAATCGTTTAAATGTTGTTTGTTTTGTCACAAGTACCATACTAATCCTAAACTAGAATGGCTTTTTATCTTCAAAATGATTATCGTATAATTGCATGGGCGATCAGCCTGAGCTGAGCCAACAAAAAGGTATACCGTACAGTACATCTGGAGCTCCTTTTTTTTTTTTTTTTTTTTTTTTTAAATAACACACATGCACACGTTGGTATCAATATGCCTATAGCAATTCATTTATTTGATGTACGATAAAAGAGCAATGTAGATAAAATGCCTTGCTCAAGGGCATAAGTGCCGTGCCGGGGATCGAACGCCCGATCCTCGCATCTCCAGTCAAGCGCCTTAAACCACTGGACCACGGCACCTCCGTGAATGACGTCACGATAAAGCGTTATCGTCGATCGATATCGTGGCAGCCGAGATTGGAAATTCTGGACGACATTGCATTGTACTTTTTCTATAAAACCGGTTTTAAACAAAACTGTTAAAAGAATGACTTATATAACATCGTGGGAGGAGTTCGCTAAAGCAGCAGAGAGGTTGTATCTTTCAGATCCAAGTAAAGTGAGTAAAATATCTCAAGATCTAGAGACTAGACCAAATTAGTTATGCGATGACGCGGACAGCTGGCACTGGCGCCACTGTAGCAGTGGCGCCTTGGGCCGGCGCAACGCCGGCGCGGTATATGCAGCTAGCTACGAGCTCCTTGGCTTATCCATCTGGTACTGGCCAGTACCAGATTCTTCTTCTTCTTCCTCCGCTTTTGCCGGAGATCAGCAGTAGAATGCTGCATGTACATGTAGTGTATGTGCATCAGTACTTCAGTCGTAGTACAAATTGTTTAATTAGAGTAGACTTAGGATCTAGAGGATAGGGAAGCATGCCATGGGAAGAGTCAAGAGATACGGATCATAGATGAATTTTGTAAATAAACAGTAGTGTTGCTGTATTCAGCTGACTATACACTTGAGAATAGCCTGGAAGGCTCTATGAAGAGTAAAAAATAAAAAATAAAAAAAGCTGATGCTACTCTTCATAGAGCCTGGTTTTTTAATCTCGCTCTGCAATAGACATGATAGAGCAGCCATTTTAAAGTCTAAAGAACCTCCTGAAAATCACCTTTTACCGCACACCACGTAATAACTAATACTATAGTCTATACTATTGACCACTACGCGGGACGAATGCAAAAATACTATTCATTTTCTATCGCATGTACTTAAGGTATGGGGGGAAAAGTAAGATAAATGTTTAAAATACTTCCTTTCAAATTCAGCGCTTTAAAATCTCTTTCCTACCTTAAATGGCCGTTAGTAAGAACTTCTGATATTTCCAGCAAAATCCAAAGTCAAAATCATGTCCAAAACCTAAGAAATCCCCGCCAATTTTTTTCGCGATCGCATGTTGTTTTCCTGCCGCCGATGTTTTTAGACTAAATTGGCCCGTGAATAAAATTTTGTCCACAACAAAACTCGGTATCGCACGCACATCGATCTCTACGATCGCACACACGGAAAATCTGGACTTTTACGTGTGTGCGATAGGAACCGAACTTTTAACGACCAAATTTTTTAGGGGGAGATGTCAGCGCTCGCGGCGATCAGGAAATGTACACCATGACTTGCGATACCCCGTTTCGCCAGAAGTGACAGTAAATTACAGATTTCATTTTTGGAATTATCTTTTCCAACATCGGTGAGTTGAATTTATTGTATTTCATGAATATGTTGGTGTCATTTTTTGTAAATTAAATGCCGATTATGAGTGAATGTTGGTGACTTTTGTGCAGTGGTGTTTTGAAAGTGTCGAGGTGGATGACTGCCTAGAGTCTACACACGAAGTATAGTAAAGTCACTATGAGTGCTTTACCGTGAGCCAGCTTCTCTCATCTCTTCACCATAGCTTTAGAATATTAAAACCCCATTTTCTACCCTAGAATTGAAAAATATCGAATAACAAAATGTGAAATATTAATTTTAATGGTTACCGGTAGTCCGAACGACGCCTCGAAAAAGCCTTCGCAGCTTTGCTGCGCTCGTAGACCTGGAAGTGTCCTGTAGTGTCATCAACCTACAGTCACGCAATTTTCAGATCCACCATACGTTAGACAAGACTGCTACGAGCGCGAGACGCACCCGGTCAGAATGCGTGCGAGGCCCTATGGCGAGGCCCTGGCGCTCGTAGCGGTCTTGTCTAACGTATGGTGGATCTGAAAATTGCGGGTGTGACTGTAGGTCGATCACATTACGGGACACTTCCGGGTCTACGAGCGCAGTGAAGTTGCCAAGGCTTTTTCGGGGCGTCGTTTGGAATACCAGTAACCATTAAAATTAATATTTCACATTTTGTTTTCGATATTTTTTAATTCTAGGGTAAAAAAATAGGTTTTAATATTCTAAAGCTATGGTGAAGAGGAGATGAGAGAAGCTGGCTCACGGTAAAGGTGATTTTTCAAGAGGTCCTTTAGACTCTAACATGGCTGCTCAGCCTGCTCTATTGCAGAGCGAGATTAAAAACCAGGCTCTATGAAGAGTAGCGTCAGCTTTTTTTTTTTTTTACTCTTCATAGAGCCTTCCAGGCTACTCGAGAAGGAAGGTGAAGAGAGCTTGGCAGGAGTATGGCTCTGGCATATTCGTTGCTCTTGGCTTGGTCATAGAGTTTGAGGATCTGTTCTGACAGGTGTCTACTTCTCAGTTTTTTGAGGAAGTCTAGCCTGTGCATCATTAGGTGGGTGCATGATGCCACAAAGTGAGTTCTATCTTCGTCTTCTTTCCAGCAGAGCTGGCATGTAGTTATTGTGGTCTTCTTGATGGTGACAAGTCTGGTTTGAACAGGATATGTTTGGCATAAGAGTTGTGATCTGAGCGTTACTTCTTGCCGAAGGAATTTGGAGCTGCTGCTTTGTGGATATAGTTAGGTTGGGTGAGGGATGCTAACATTTCTCCACAGTGAGAGTGTGTTGTTTTTGCTCTGATTGCCTCCAGGGTGCTGCTGGCAACCATAACTCTCACTGCTGTTTTTGCCCTCTTCTTCCACTGTACATATGGGGTTGGTTGCAGTGTGAGTGAATGGAGATCCGGTAGATTGTACTTGCTAAGGATGGCTTGCCAAGCTTTGATGGTGGTAGTTTGCTTGAATAGGGCATGGAGGCATGTTCTGTACTCAAATCGATCTTGGGAGAGATTAAACAGCTGTCCAATCAGAAGGAGCTTCTCCAGGTCACTTGGGTACTCGGCGGTATGAGTCCAGTGAGAAGGTGTACTGATTCATCAGCAGCTGATTTGGGGAGCCCCAAAATTTGTTTGAATAGTTTGATAGCCACGGAGCTCCGGTACCAGATTGATAAGCCACGGAGCTCGTACAAACGTACAGCTGCCGATATCGGAGACTCTCTCCCAATTGGGAGACTGTCTCTCATATTGGAGACTTAGCTTACAAAAGGATAAAAGTGTCACGATGTATGCAAATTTCTCACCAAAAATAAATTTAAGGTTTGAATTTACAACATAAATAGTGAGTTGACTTTTGAATCTAGTAAAACCAGGCTGCTTGACCACCCACAAAATGACTCAAGAAATATAGAATGAAATAAAGCTTAAATAAATTTTATTTTAAAAAGAAAGAATCATTAAAAAAAAAAAAATAAATAAATCTTTTACAAAATCAAGCCCCGTAGGGAGTATAAGTCTTTGACATCAGTTAGTAACTTACATGTATGGTAATATGTGATACGTGTAATTAGATATATCACTGGAATCTCTGTAATGTTATTATAAAGATCAATTCATGTTTCCAAAAGGCCCTAAGGCTAAATAGTGCTTAATTGGTACCAATCTACTGTTTAATATTTAAACTCTTTACGATACCGCGAGTGTTCTTGGTAAGGATATTGAAGAAAGTCTTGTCCAAAATGATCGTCTCTTCAACAGTCACTGAGGAGATATAATCTGAAGAAATCAACTGCACAAACTCGGTTTCTTTTAACGCGTCGTGAACTTGGATGTATATCGTAGTGTAGACTCTACGTAGAAACTATACTGTACTGTATAACGGTGCGAAGCGAAGATCAGGATAGAGTCCTATGGAATGCCACAGGATTCAGGTATTTATGGAATGCTGTGGTACATCTCTTCATAAAGCTAACAAACTCAACTCATGTACCCAAACGTTGAAACGTTAATATGAAACGTAGTAAACCGGAATATCCAAGAAATCGGGAAAACTCCTGAAAATGTGGAAGCGTGGGAAACGCTGGAAAACGGTGGAGAACGGCCGCTGTTAGCAAAACTTGTAGGCACTTAAAGGCATTGATTAACTTTGCCCAGGATTGAAAAAAAAAAATCACTGCTCCAGCTAATGCTGTAATCATAATTGCAAACCTTTAGCTCAGACAGGAATCACCTGAGTTTTATAAGCTGATCGGTCGTTTATATATCAAGATATTTACGATTGAACATTGATGTCGGGATAGAGTACCACCGAACCCTAAAGAACTCTTACGGTTGGCATACCTCGCTCTATCACAGAATACCGTACGGGCTGGAAACCCGCTCTGAAATCGCCAAGCGCTGGTGCTTGGTTTTTGTGACTGCAGCGCAGCGAAGAAGCCGAGCGACTTGCGCTAGCGATTGATCGCGATTTTCTCATTTTTAGGATAGTAAACGGGTTCCATTTTCTCTCATACTTTCACATATCCTTAATTATATATGTAGTTAGAGGACTGCACACAATTCACTGGCATTTGAGCTGATTTTACAATTTTTCACAAAGTTAATCAATCACTTTAAGGGGGATAACGGGTGTGACCGCCCCGAGCTGCACCAGCTCGTAACACAGGTCCTCTCAGTAGGAGAGCTGGCTGCAGACTGATTCCAACACTGTATAACTGAATCAGCCCACTACAGCCCAGCCCAAAACATAAAAGAAAGCATGTGAGTGCATGCCTAGCATATCAGTAGTGAAAAGAAGTAGGGCTATGCTGCACCTCAAGAGGGAAATCTACATAACAAAGACTAGCCTCACTTAGGCTTTAAAAACAGACCCTAACAGAATAAGATATGGAAACAAAAAATGATCAAGATTGTGACAAA
Source organism: Heliocidaris tuberculata (assembly GCA_025618425.1). NCBI lineage: Eukaryota > Metazoa > Echinodermata > Echinoidea > Camarodonta > Echinometridae > Heliocidaris > Heliocidaris tuberculata. The sequence goes on from CM046834.1 coordinate 5,425,663, forward strand.
ATGAAAAAACACCAACAAGGCAGTTTATCCCAGCCAAATTTTTGCCTGACTGAGGTCAGAAACCCATTTGTTTTATGTGTGGCTCATAACAAGAAATGTTATGAAAACAAAAGTAGACGGTAAATCTTTGAAGTAGACGGTCAAAAGGAGTAATTTTTCATGAGGAATCTGCTTATGACATTTTCATTTTGCGCCAACATGGCTAAGGTAATCCCTTTGTTGCAAATGTCAACAAAGAAAATCGTTCTCCCAGATGGTAGACTGTTTCTAGCCTGGAAGGCTCTTTGAAGAGTAAAAAAAAAAAAAAGCTGACGCTACTCTTCACAGAGCCTGGTTTTAATCTCGTTCTGCAATATAGCAGCCATTTTAGAGTCTAAAGAACCTCCTGAAAATAACCTTTACCGTGAGCCAGCTTCTCTCATCTCCTCTTCACCATAGCTTTAGAATATTAAAACCCCATTTTTTACCCTAGAATTAAAAAATATCGGAAAAAAATGTGAAATATTAATTTCAGTGGTTACCGTTAGGTTGAATGTTGTCCGATTGACACCCCGAAAAAGCCTTCACTGCGCTTGTAGACCCGGAAGTGTCCCGTAATGTCATCAACCTACAGTCACGCAATTTTCAGATCCACCATACGTTAGACAAGACCGCGCGCTCGTAACTCGTAGGGTGGGTCTGACTTTGAACATCAAGCCATACTGAACACGGGAGGCAATCTCCCCTATGGAGAGACAAAAAAATCAGTGGGCAAGATTCATCCATTTCCATGTACGGTGAACCTTGCAAACCACAATCACTGACCGCCTTTGGAGTTTGCTAAAATCTTCCTCTTTTAGCTCATCCGACCACTTCAACGATCGGATCATGAGAAATGTGAAAAAAAATTACAATTTATAGCGGCAATGATGTGGATTCACTTAACATTCACATGCAGCTTTCGCTGTGCAATTAGTTTTACAAAGACAGCGAGATCGGCACGGAATGTGTTGTAGACGAACGGAGTAGAGTAAGAGGGGATCAGAATTCGGCCACTTAAGACAAAATCCTATTTTTGGACTCTTTATTTCATATTTATTTTCACTTCTTACTCAAATCATGAAAGCCAATATTGTTACTATTTCAACATCAAAAAAATCCCGGAAGAAAATCAAGAATTGTCATGGCAATATTCATTTTCATTTTCATGTCTCGTAGGTAGTTTTCGGCCACATGTACAAAGTCAGTGGGGAGGGGATGCTAAATTTAATTGTGCTGATATCTTGCATGCGTATACTTGTACCTTTGTACCTTGTGTTGATCACTTCCGAAAGGTCCACTGGGAATTATGACTGGAAGTATAACTTGGGGCTTGACAAGAGTGAGTGTTTTGTTCAAATCTACTAGGATTATAGGATTTGGATAAATTGTTGGGTTGCAGATTTGAATACTGTACTGTATTTGATGTCCACATTCTGTTGGGGTAGATCATTCCAGACCTTTACTACTTCGAGGAAGAAGGATTCCGCAAACAGTGTTGATGAGCACTGAAAGACGGTAAATTGTTTATCATGTGTCCGTCTACTTCTTGAGCCTTTACTCTGGAGATAATCTTGTTGTGGAATATCCAGCTGTGCAATAATTATCTTGTGGAGTGTAGTTAGTCTTTGGATTAGACGTTTTGGTCACGCTGGACTGTGATATGAAGTTTCCTAAGACGAACTTTGCTTCACTGCACTTTTTGCAGCAGATCCCTGTTTTTCTTGGTCCTGGGGTTCCATGCTGAGTTACCATATATTCTAAGTGGGGTTGGACTATGGACTTGTACATATTTTCTTTCACAGTTCTTGAACAGGAGGAGAAGTTGCTTTTAAGAAAGTTAAGCATTGCTGGACTGCATGTCCCATTTCAGATTGTTTTGAATGATGACTCCTAGGTACTTGTTCTCTTTAATTTCTTCAAGGGTAGTCAATCTTCCCAGCATTTCGTTTTCTGGAGACCCTCATCACTTTACAGTTTGATGAGTTGAATTTCATGCCCCACTTACTTGACCACTCTGACAAGTTGTCTAGGTCAGTTTGGAAAGAGACTTTGTCTTCGGAGTCAACAGTTAGCCTGTAGATAATACAGTCATCGGTGAATAGCCTGGGTGTTGATGTAACAGACTGTACTGTGTCATTTATGTAGAGGATGAACAGGTGTGGACCGAGAACGGTCCCTTGTGGAACTCTGCTCAGTATAGGCATCCATGGGGATGTTCTCCCATTCACTGTGACCCTCTGGACATGACCGGTTAGTAGGGGTGAGAATTTCGGGTATTTTAATTTTAGGGTACCCGACCTAATTTTAAGGCCTATAATAATTACCGATGAACTTCTTCTGGTTTCCTGGTATTTCACACCATATATGTTCGCTATTGTCCTGAGTAAGATCTGGGCCCATATTCATAAAACCCTACTAAGCTAGTTGTCAACTAGGTACTAGTAGGTATTCATAAAACCTTGCTAAGCCCTATTCATAGTGCTTAGTTGGCAACTAAGTTGTCCCTAGTTTTCAATTAAATCTACGTTAGTTGGCAACTAGATAAAAATGTTATTCATAAAACCCGACTAAGCCTAGTTGGCAACTAAATTTCCCCCCAAATTTAGAGTTGATGTAGAGTACCTCTAAATCACTAGTTGGCAACTAGTCATTTTGACACTGACCATCAAAAGGGCAACATGGCAAGGAGAGTGTTGGAATTGGAGTTGATTCGTCATGCAGTGCGTTGGGAGGGTGTATTCCGAGACCGAAGGAATCCGTTAGTATAGAAATAATGCCCTGTTGAGAGTGTGTAAGGGTAAGATAGTGCACAAAGTTTAGTCAGTGCACAAATTGGTAATGCACACGCCCGTAATAGGGCAAGGGCATTATCAATTTTGCACTGACTAAACGGAGTTTCACTGGTTTTCCTCCCCTGTCTTCTTCTGTGACACCTTGTTTTGTCACAGACATTCTTGTAATTCGGATTTTAGTTTAGTCAAACGCGTCTTGAAGATCCTCCAAAGTTCTCTCGATCTAGTTATGGAAATCTTAATTTGTATTGGCATAATATAACTGTCCATACCTCTTTCTTTCTTTTATTAGTATCTGATAGTCTGGGAGCCTGTCCTGAAATAGTCACCTCATTTTACCCATAAGATTTGACCCCGTAAGGTTACTTAGACCATCTAAGTCATTGACAAAAAGGTTGTCAGCCTGACCGTAGCCGCCGGATTTAGCCCCCAGAGCACCCAAAAGAGACCCCAAAGTCAGGTCAATTTCACCCCATCTCCCCCATGTACCAAACTTTGTCAGTAGGAAGTAGTATGAATGGACATTACAAAACACAAAAAACTGACAAAAATTTCTTTCGGGATGGGGTGTCAGACGGCCCCTAAAAATTGTGGTAAATTTTTCCCTTGAAGCCCAGGGACCAAATTTTGTCAGAAGGAAGAGCTGTGGATGTACATTCCAAAAATATGAAAACTGACAAAATTGTCCATCGGGAAAGGGGCATCAGACCCCCTGAAATGAAAACCCCAAAGTGCCATTGGACAATGCTTTGCCCCCCAAAATGCTCTTTATGTGAAGAAAGACCATTTTCTTACCTTCTAACTGTGATATTTAAAAGTGATTTATTCAATTCAGTTTAAATTTTCATAACATAATTTTGAGTATAATAATCTTCTTGAGGTGGAATTTGGTGTTAATTGGTCTTTTGATTGATAAGTTATTAATTGTGCTACGTTGTATTTATTTGGGAAGATCTCAGAAGATGAGATGCTTTCATTAAGCCATGATTCAGTTCCTAAAATTACATCAGGACATTTGTCTGCAATAAAGCTTTGAAATTCTGCTACTCGTTTCTTAATGCTGCAAAAGTTGATGATAGCGATTGACAATTTAGATATATTGCATTTTCTTACTGGAGGTTTCTTATTCCTGGTTATGTTCTTACCAGTAACATCACCTAAGGGTTGATTCAGTTGCTGGCTTCTTCTGTCGATACTCGTGTCCAAGAAAAGTGTGTCAGATATGTTCATTACAGAACATAATGGACAGTACCGTAGTTCGTCTTGATTCAGTTGATGAAATTCATACAAGGCGTCAGATACATCTGCACACAATATGTGAGCCCATGCATTACATCCACAGCATAGCATGGCTTTATCTTGGTTTTTAACAGAACATTCACACATTACACATGGATATTTGGGTTTGCATCCTGGGCTAGGTGGGTCTGGATTTGGGTTCGATATCTCCACTGTGGACACTAAGATTTACTGTCATACAGGAGTCTGTCCTGATTTTTGGTACCCGTTGTGCAAGATACTGCTGCCATCGATGCTCTTGCGCAGTCATTAACCAATACACCATAGGTGCACCTTTTTTTATGACAATTAAAATCATTTCACCAAAATGAAGATAAAATACATCTAAGAATACCACCCCTGGGCCCCGTTGCATAAAACTTACCATTAATGGTAACTTTGCCATCAATGGTAACTCCCATGGAAACCTTGATTTTGATTGGCTGTTGAGTGATGTTACCATGGTAGTTACCATTGATAGCAGAGTTACCGTTAATGGTAAGTTTTATGCAACGGGGCCCCGGGTGCCATTGCATAAAGACTTACTATTATAGTAACTTTGCCATCAATGGTAACTACCATGGTAACGTTGCTCAAGAGCCAATCAAAATCCAGTATTCCATGAAAAGTTACTATAATAGCAAAGTTACTATAATAGCAAGTTTTATGCAACGGCACCCTGGTCTTTTATGAATATGAAATTATTCTCTAAATTATAAAAAAAAAAGCCTTATTGTCCCCGCCGAACGAAGTTCGCGAGGGGACTATGAAACGGGCTCCGTTCGTGTGTGCGTGTGTGTGTGTGTGTGTGTCTTTCCGTCCGTCCGTCCGTCTGTCCGTCTGTCCGTGTGTGCTCAAATGTTAGAAAATGCTACTTCTCCGTCATTTCTTGGCCGATTTTGATTCCGATTGTTTTATCTGATAGGGCTGGGTGGGGGCTTCCAAACTTCTACACAGAATTTTGAAATTCATTAATTATGCAAATTTATGCAAAGTTATTCAAAATCGACGAAAAATGCTACTTCTCTATTTCACATCGGATTTTGATTCCGATTGTTTTATCTGATAGGGCTGGGTGGGGGCTTCCAAACTTCTACACAGAATTTTGAAATTCATTAATTATGCAAATTTATTCAAAATTGACGAAAAATGCTACTTCTCCTCTATTTCACATCGGATTTTGATTCCGATTATTTTATCTGATAGGGCTAGGTGGGGGCTTCCAAACTTCTACACAGAATTTTGAAATTCATTAATTATGCAAATTTATGCAAATTTATTCAAAATTGACGAAAAATGCTACTTCTCCTCTATTTCACATCGGATTTTGATTCTGATTGTTTTATCTGATAGGGCTGGGTGGGGGCTTCCAAACTTCTACACAGAATTTTGAAATTCATTATTCATGCAAATTTATGCAAATTTATTCAAAATGGCTGAAGGTTCATAATGTTTTCATGTTTTATATTTCAGTTGTATACATGCATTGTTGGTATTCTCTTCTTTTGCATGCAGTAACATTATTATTTTATTCACTAAAGTTTTTCACTGAAGTTTTAAGGTTCAGGCTAGTTAATTTCCACAGATCTGCACTTCCGGCGGGGACATTTATTACGCATTGCGTAATTTACTCATTCACTTGTTGTGAAATAGGAAATACGCTATTTAATGTCGTAACGATATCCTGAAAAAAACAGAGGTAATTTACATGGTCCCAACTCTCAAAGCTAAGGTCCTCATTAAGTGAGTTTCCACTGTACCACATAACAGTTGCAGTAGATCTAGATCTAGTTGCAATATTGTACTAATACTTCATTTCATCTGACACAAAAAGAAGTCACCTGCCTTTTCAAACTGTCTTAAATAAATTTATTGCATATGTTTTGTTTTTAGGTCCGAATTGTCACAAAATACAGACACTGTGACTCCAAGTTGTCAATGAAAGTTACAGATGACCAGGTGGTAAGTGATTTAGACCCTCTACATGTACATGTATAATTCTTTAGAATCTATGTTTTTAAAATGTGCATAGTTTTGCCATGTTTTAACTGAAAACATGAGGTTCTATTCTTGATGGAAAATATGGAACTTTTTGTTTCCTTCAGTCATCTTTCAAGTTTGGCAATAAAATATGCCATACTATCAAACAGGTCATGAAAAAAAAACTCATGGAGGAATTTGAACATGAGAAACTCAGAAAGTTGTGGGAAATGGAAAGTAGAAAGATCTCGGGGGGAAAAAAATTTAAAAACTTAAAAAACATGTAAACAATGTAAAACTGCACCCAGGGAATTTCACTGCACTGATAAAAATTTTAAAAAGAGCTTCAATGAATAAGAATTATTTCATCGAACTTATTTAATGAATCCTTAGAAGTACTTTTTTTTTTTTAGAGTAAGTGAATTTATATATAACTTGTAATATTAGTTTTCCTTCCTTTCTTTTCTTCTTATTTGAATGAGTGCAGTGTCTTCAATACAGAACAGAACACAGTCAAGACTTGAAGAAAGTGGAGAAGTTTACCAATCAGTTGATGAGGCTCATGTTGGCAAAATGAACTCTTAAAGTGCCATGTTTTTTTTGTCAACTGGAGAAATAAAGGACATTATCATTCACAGTGCACTTTTCATGCCAGCTAGAATGCACATATATTGGCTGCAGGAAACACATCAGGAGAAATCAAGAAGAAACAACTCGAGGATTTCTCCGTTCTTTGGTTGAATGAAATGTGGGCTTCCCTAAAAGTTCAGTTAATATATTAGTGTCAAAGCAGAGTATGCTGAATTTAAGTTAAATCCACTTTCATCTAGACTTCATTCTCTTCTCTTTTTCTTTGTGTTCTTTATTAAATATAAAAAAACATATCAGTGTAAAATATTTAGATCTTGATAGAATATTGTTGTATGTATAACAAATCAAAATCAAGTCATCATTATGAAGACATGACTTTGATAACTCATATCTTATTCTTTTTTTTTTTAACATGTCTGTAAAATACATTATTGTTTCTGACATATTTATTTACCATGAGCAAATGACTTAATTTCAATTCAAGATGAAACCCATTTGTTTGCAAGGTACAGGGGTGGTATTCTGAGATTTATTTTATCTTGATTTTAGTGAAAAGATTTTAATTGTCATAACAAATTTCAAATTGCAACATTTCATTGGTGTTTGCGCAGATGAATTCTGCATAAGCAGCCACTTTTGAGCAGGCATTAACCAATGATGCGCCATAAGCGTACATTTTGTTATTACAATTAAAATTATTTCACTAAAATAAATATCAGAATACCACCCATGGTATGTATCTTTGTTGGTAGGGTGTGGTCTATGTGTTCGGGAAATACGCAACTGTTTTTGATTTCCTTATTTTGGGTTGGTAAAGAGATCACTCCGAATTTCTTTATTTTAAATTTTTTTTTATATTTTTAGTCTACCATTATGAGGTCAACTTCATTATCTTTTTGTAATGCATTCAAATTTCTGAATGCTTCTTTCTCAAGTTCATGGTAACAAACTATTTCATTCACTTGTTTAGATTTATTGTATTTGAATAGAATGAAAGTTGCATATATTGATTGTTGCTAGGTCACTAGGTCAGACAAGCATAAAAGGCTGGTCAGAAGTCACCTACAATGATAACGAGGCCATTTTGTGTGTTGGAGCAAATGGGGGAGTTGTCTGCAACTACATCACAGTGACATTACCTGTTCAGCCAATCTGAAATTCCCATATATGTATAGTGATTGAAACTCAAAAATTCATAACTTTCTTATTGTTTGTTCTATTTCATTCAAACTTTCACCAATCTGCTTCTCTGATTTTTCCTCTTTCTTTCAGAGCAACTTAACTTGTCATTGAGGTTGGATTTCCCTTTAAGTACACCCTACTATGTTTTTTGTATGTGTGATTATGCTCATGTATAATCGGGCAGCTGTAGGGTGTACCTTTAATGAAAAATCTTGTTATTGTTATCAGTGAGATCTGACCAACCCTTAATTCTTTTTCCAACTAAGCAACAACTGATGTATGAAATCTACATTCTGAGAATTGAAATACAACAACTTGTTACAGGTGACATGAATATTTGTCATTGGGCAAGCATGTATACACTTGCATGATTTCAAAAATGATCAGTTAGAAGGTGATGTTGTTTAAAATAAATATTGCATACAGTGTTTCTTGAAGATGATGTACATGTAAGCTCTCAGTTGATGAGTATCCTCATGATTTGTTACCTGTCTATTTAAAAATTTGGTTGTTACATTGCTTTAATTGAAAGATCTGATATTCCATGTGCAACTTTTTTTTGTCAACATGTATGTCTATTTTGCATTTAAACATCTGGATTATAGTTTCCTTTTAATTTTAAATAGGTGTATAGTAGACAAGTATATTTTACCAAAAAAAATCAGGATCAGTTCGTACAGATGAAGCTTGTTTTCAAGAACATTGCTATAATGAACTTGTTCTAACAAGGTCAAATTGCTGGTCCCAGCTTTTGTTTTCTGTTGGTTTTTTAGCCCTGATATAATATTTTGCTAAAATTCAATGTAGTTTTATTGAAAACAAGATTTCAGTAAAATAAGGTAATTTCCTTGGTCCTAGGGGAGTTTCTTATAAAAAGGTTTTAGTGTACTATTTATATCACAGTGTGCTTGTACAACAACAACAAAAAAAATGATTATGATACTTGTTCTGTTACTTTAAAAAATCACATCCTCTATCATATGAACATTCCATTGTTTTTCCTCTACCATTAATAGTATATATATGAATCTAAATTGCCCCCTTTTCAGCCATCTCTTCACACTATTTAGGTTTTAAATATTGTTAAGCCAGATGACATGTATTAGTAAAAACATCATGTTTTATCATGTTAGTTTTCATTTAAAATGTAAGGTTGGTTACATTTTTGGTACTTTGTAATAATTATTTTGAGAAGTTCTGAAGGGGGTTGAGCAAAAAGTGCAGGGTACATGTATTTGAAATCGAATGACGTAATTCCTAGATATAATGTACCCTATCTTTCTTTACTGTGCAATTTATAACATGTATTGGAATATGATTGCTGGTGCTGTTGTTCGTGTATCAACTGCCTTGAAGTATAGTGAAACAAGATTTTTATTTGTATTCTCATAAAAAAGGAAACTTAACATTTGGGAGATCTTTGTGTTTTTTCTCTTCATATTGGATCAAAATGCTATGGGCACAAGGGGGGGGGGGGCCTTTTATTTTTAGGTCATTGCCTATGAGCTTGCATGTAGTACATTTAGTGCATCACCGCTATTCCAAATCCTGATTCCCCCACTTTCAAGCTTAAGTGTGTTTTTTTTTTTTTTTTTTTTAAATCCTGGCCAGTTGTTTATGCCGATAGACAACACATTTTACCAGTAGAAGTCTCTATTGACCCAGGTGTAGTGAATGCGTACCTGGTAGGAAGAAATCCTGTGATTGCATATAACATGATATGTCGCAGCCTAGCTAAATCCAGGATAATCTATTTTTTTAACGAATTAATAGAAATACCAATTGATATTTCTTTGGAAAAGATGATATGTTAATCTAGTTGTAATGATAAAATGAAGTGCTACAAAGTTATGTCACAAAATTAAAGAAGTAACACATAGGTACAAGCATTAAACAAAAAACTGTCAGCAAATGTAATCTTGTGCAATTGCTCTTGGGCACATTTGCTCTGGCTTCTCTCAAAAAGTTCAACAAGACATTGTACTTCTGCATGTATGTCCATTGTTTCTTCCTTTCTCCTTATTAAAATGAAAACCATGTACATGTACTTGGTATTTTGGACAAGTTATATTTTCTGTTTGATGAATATGTGTTACAAAAAGTCATGTAAACTAAAGGTAAAACCAATTTCCATGAAATAAAGACAACAGATTGAAAGAAGAGGAAGAGTAAATTTGTCATTATACTTGTGTATACGTTTTGAAGATGAAGATAATTTGTCAATTCATTTAGTGTAGGCCTAATGAGTATATAAATAGGCTTTAGCCATCAAATGAGAGCATATTTTATATGGAAAATAAAGATCATCATTCCATTTTAGATTGTAAGTGCTCCTGATGAATGTTTTCAAGTACTATAAATCATTTTCGTTCTGTTACATGATGAAATTCGAATTCAGAAATGGGGAAGTACATGAAAGAAAATTATACATGATGATACATGTACTTGTGAAATACATGTGTGTATATATATATATATTTGAAAAATATTAATTTAATACGTTCTGGTTCTTTACATGTTATATGAAGAAGGAAGTGTATGGAAGGATATGGAATATTGATACAGAAGGACTATATAAATGTATAAATTATACTTCCAATAACTGCATACAATGGCCCGTATCCTGAACGGTCTACGTGTGGTTTAAACCCAGGGTAGACACTTTCATAAAACCTCGGAAAAAAGGTTCGAAAATTGTCATTGATGAGTGAAATCAAATCAACCCCTGGGCCCACCCCCACTTTCAAAAACACTCCGCGGCCCCAGCTTTAAACTGGAGTTTTAGAAAATCACAATCTGAACTCCAGTCCAAGTGTGGTTTCACTTGGTACAGAAATTTAGACAGGAGTTTTTAATTAAACTCTGGTTTAACTTGGACTGGAGTTAAAGTTAAACCGGAGTTCAGAATACGGGCCCCTATGTTCAAGTTCAGGAAAAAGAACTTGTATGCAAGTAGCATAGAACCTACATATCTCTGAAATAACAATAGGATATATAAAACAGTCAAGGCATCATCTCGGAAAAAACAGAGTGAGATGTGTTTTTTTTTTAATGACGTTGACAAGTATCAGCAGTGAATGTGCTAAATAAAAGTATCCCTGACCAGGAACATGGAAGCGATGTTTTTTTCACTGCAATGCTGAGGATAGAATGTTATCAACACGTCCCCAAAAATCCCTGCATTTTCCTCCAAAATTTTCTGACTAGCAACAATGATATTTCATTATTCATATTAATAATTTAAAAAAAAAATAGTCACATTAAAAATAATAAAAAGGTCTTATATATTGGGGTGAGTTTTCGATCCCAAAAGTTGCTAACAGCACCCCATCACCGAATTTTCAGGGGGTGCCACATTTTTCAGGACTTGACTAAACAGACCTGCTACAATAAATTTATACGAAAATGTAGGAAAATCGCCTCAAATGTGATTGTGTTCATGCATGGGAAAATTTATGAATTTGGTCATTTGGTGTCTAGTGCGTTTGCAGTTGGGAACATAAACATGAAAAGTAGAATTTTACTTGCCTTTAAATAATTGGTCTGAAAATATGGGAGGGCTCACAACTGCATGTGCAGATATCTGATATCTAAAATCTTAGATGGGATTTGTACAAATAGAAGAACTAATAGATTTGCCCATAATGATTTAACAACAATTATAAAAAACAAACAAAAAAACCAAAAAACCCGAAGTATAGCTGGCCTGCAGCAGTTTTTCTTCAGTTTCATTTTCACTTTTCCGCATGTTCGACCTTTAGTATATATAGGCCGTATTAGCGGAGCACTTTCTGGATTTCCCCAACACTATATAGTATATAGAAAATATTAAAAATTAGTAGAACTTGAGTCCCCCCAAAAAAAATTATACGAAAAAGGAAACTTGAGTTGCTTCATGAGCTAAGGATAAATTACACATTTTTCATTCTTAAAACAAAGTACCATCTTTGCAGTCTACCCTGGTATTAAGTTGATTTGAATATTGAATAAAAGAAGAAAAATGAGAGAAACACATCAAGTGAAAGTTTGAGCAAAATCTTATACGAAATAAGAAAGTTATAAATTTTTGAAGTTGTAATCAATCAAACACAAATTTGCATCTCCATGACGTATCTTGCGAGCTCCTCTCCCATTTGCTCAGTGCAGAATATCTCATAAATTTTCATTTTCTTGGTTTTTATATAATAATGGTTTATTTATTCAAAATATGCATCGCAGCCCTAGGGGCTGAATTGTACAATATTTTTACCCCCCAAAAAACATACATATTCATAAATGCCATTGAGTATTTGAATATTGCAATATTTCAATATGCTTATGTTAAGAGTGAGTTGTACTTTTTAAGGGTACGGATGAAGGTTCAAAATAATGTAATGGATGACCGCAAAGGAAGTAAGGTAAGGGATACACATGGTCCAGATCAGGGGCGGATCCAGGATTTTGTAAAAGAGGGGGCACAGTGCCGTAAAAATACTCAATAAAGGGGGAAATTTTTCTTTATTATGTAATTAAGGTATGCCAGTTTAGCCCCCACTGAGCCCCCAAAAGAGACCCCAAAGTTGGGTCGATTTCACCCCATCTCCCCCATGCTTTGTCAGTAGGAAGAAGTATGATTGGACATTTCAAAACATTCAAAAAGTGACCAATATTTTCGTCGGGATGGGGTGTCAGAGGACCCCTAAAAATTGGGGTAAATTTTTACCCTTGAAGCCCGGGGACCAAATTTTGTCAGAAGGAAAAGCTAGGGATGTACATTCCAATAATATAAAAACTGAAAAATATGTACATCGGAAAGAGGGGTCAGAACCCCTGAAACTAAAACACCGAAGTGCCCTTTGACAACTCTTTGCCCCCAAATACTCTGTATGTAAAGAAAAAGTATTTTTTGTTACCTTCTGACTACGATAACTCGATTCTTTTCATCAATTCAATTCAAATTTTCATAAAGTAATTTTGAGTGTAATAATCCTCTTGAGGCAGGGGCGTCGATCCGGGGGGGGGGGAGGGCGGAAGGCATTTCCCCCAAGAAAATATTGGGGGCAAACATATCGTTTTGCCCCCCCCCCCCGGATAAATCCGGAGGTGTAAAATAAAAAAAGAAAAACTGATGCAAAACTCGGGAAATGAAACCTTCCAAACAATGAAATACAAATATTACACGATCAGACTTCAATTTCGCCGAGCGCTCCACGTGCAAATTTTCACTGCTTCGTGTAACCGTGGAGTAGCTGGTTTTAAGAGGCGTTTAAAAAAAATTCATGAAGGGTACTATATATACTTTCATTTGAAATGACGCCATTAAAAAACGATCTGAACATGCATAATTCAATGCAAAGTTAGAATTTTCATATTTATTAGGGTTTTTTTTTTCTCTCTACCTTTTCATCTTTTATTAGTGTTTATTTTTACTATTATTTTGTGTTATATCTTCGCTCCTCAATTTGCTGTTATATGTAAGATATATTTTCCCATCATTTTGTCGTTTTCCATGTGATCTTTAATTCCATTTTCTGTTCATGATATCGATATGTATACTTTGCTTAAGTTCATTGCAAATTATCATCATATCTTTATCAATGCTATGATGATAGAGGCGGCGCTCCCGGAGGGCAGGGGAGGAGGGTACAGTGCCCCTCACTTTTTCAAGTACCCCAAAAGTGCCCCTTTCTATTTATGAAAAGTGCCCCTTTTCATAGCTGATAAGTGCCCCTTTCTTTCTAATAAGTGCCCTTTTTACCTTCTGATGAGTGCCCCTTTTAATCTCAGAAATTAGTGCCCCTTTTGTTTTCTGATAAGTGCGACATCGGTAGATTGGTAGATTGGTACATTGGCATATATAAAGTAGGTATATAGGTATGTATAAAGTCCACAAAAGAGCCTTATACATATAGCTCCAAATAATCAAAGAAGCTTCGTAATAATACATTCCCCTTTTGATATCAGCACAATATAGTGAGGCAGTGGAGCAGGGGTAGGAGGGGCACAATGCCGTAAATTATACAAGAAAGAACAGTGCCCCTGAATTATATAAGGAAAAAGGACAATTTTTTCTAAACTTTTTCCAAAGCTCACTCGCTACGCTCGCTCGCATTTACTATTATCTTCTTATCATATCAAGAAAATCGCTGTATATAATTCAACACCTGTTGCCTTCAGCGTTAGAAATAAATCTTAAATCTTTTGCTCACATGCTTCGCTCGCTCGCAAATGAATAATCAGACCATTACACTCAACTGCAAAGTAGTTCTTATCTAAAACCATGTTAAGAAAAAATAGCGTGTCGAAAATGATCCTCGGTTCTGTATTGATCAGATTGTACCGGTATACTAATGTCTCAAAGTGATATTTTCCGCCTTGTTTCAACCCTTTGTAGGTGCCCCTTTTTGTTTGTGCCCCCCCCCCCACTTTGAAAGACGCTCCGCCGCCCCTGATGATGATTGAATTGAGTGCGAAATGAACATCGTTACCTTGGGCTGTCCCCCCCCCCCCCCCCCCCCATCCGGAAACGGATCGACACCCTTGTCTTGAGGTGCACTTTGGTGTTAATTGGTCTTTTGATTAATAAGTCATTAAATTGTGAAAAATGTATTGTTTTCTCAAAAGTAGCCAAAAAATATTGTCAGGATTATGTAAACACACCCATTGAACATCTGACAAGGCATAATTATAGAGGAGCTTGTTTTGTATCTGTGTAATTAATACATGAATACTATATTTCAGCCTGGCAGTCACATACCATACACTGTAAAAAAAAAAATTGCCGTTTTTGCACGGGAAATTTCCTGGCAGTCAGGATGCCGGGAATGCACGTTTTTCCACAGTACATGTAAAATAACAGATTTCCGTTTTTGGGGGTTAAATATAATAAGCTCCTGCTCCTCTATTATGTCTTGTCAAACAGGTGCAGATTGAAAGTGTTTACATAATCCTGACAATATTTATGGGCTACTTTAAAGAAAAAATAACAATACATTTTCACAATTTAATGACTTATTAATAAAAAGACAAATTAACACCAAACTGCACCTCAATTAAGATAATTATTATACTAAAAAAAAACAACGTTATGTAAATTTGAATTGAATTGAATAAAACACATCCGATTGATCATAGTCAGAAGGTAAGAAATACAGAATTTTTTTGGGGGGTGGGGGTGGGGGGTAAAGAGTTGTCAAAGGGCACTTTGGTGTTTTAGTTTCAGGGAATCTGACCCCTTTCCAAAGGACTTTTTTTTCTCCAGTTTTTATATAATTGGAATGTACATCCATAGCTTTTTCTTCTGACAAAATTTGGTCCCCGGGCTTCAAAGGGAAAAATTTACCCCAAGTTTTAGGGGCCGTCTGATACCCCATCTCAACGGATATATTTGTCAGTTTTTTTATGTTCTGTAATGTCCAATCATACTTCTTCCTACCAACTGCGTAGCCAAGATTTAATTCTAGGGGGGTGGTTCGCGTGCTCATCAGCAATTTCGCAAGCTTCGCGTGCTCCCCAGAGGGGTGAGTGCAGGGAGGGGAGAGTTTCCCCCTCCCGTGCGAAGCGCGAAAGCGTTGACGTTTGAGCAATTTGAGAGAAAGATAACGGCTCGTAGCACCTTTTTTTAGGCGGAATGTTAGTTCAAAGCCCTGACTGCTTTTCAATTATTTGGACGCAATAATGCACTGTTTGTAACAGGGGTGGGAGTGCAGGGAGGGGTTTCCCCCTTTCCGCGCGAAGCGCGAAAGCTTTGACGTTCTGGCAAATTTGAGAGGAAGATAACGGCTTGTTAAACACCTTTTTTAGGCGAAAAGTTAGTCCGACGCCCTGAATGCTTTTCAATTATTTGGATGCAATACTGCACTGTATATAACAGGGGTGGGCGCAGGGAGGGGGGGGGGGTTTCCCCTGCCCGTGCGAAGCGCGAAAACTTTAACGTTTTAGCAAATTTTGAGAGAAAGATAACGGCTAGCTCGTAGCACCTTCTCAATTCCCCCTTAGTTGGCGTTTTTTTTTTTGGGGGGGGGGTGACCGCCCCCACCGACCCCCCTGGCTACGCTCCTGCTTCCTACTTTCAAAGTTTGGTGCATGGGGGAGATGGGGTGAAATCGACCCGACTTTGGGGTCTCTCGGGGGGCTCTGGGGGCTAAACCCGACGACCTTTTTTTGTCAATGACTTAGATGGTCTAAGTAACTTTAAGGGGTCGAATCTTATGGGTAAAATGGGGTGACTATTTCGGAACACCGGGCTCCAAGCAATAGATTGTGATGTGTGAGACTAGTTGCCTCCATAATTATAAAATATCAATATGGTTATTCAATTATCAAGATAATTAGACCTAAGGATGAAGTAATAGATTTGTTTCATACAGGTTTTGTATAAAAGCATATATGAGCAATTATTATATTTTAGGTGCATGTATGCCCGGAATATTTTCTTTAGAGAAAATGGAAATTAATGATTTTTTTTTGGCACAGGGAAAATGGGAGAGAAGCTCGCAAGATACGTCACAGAGTTGCCAATTTGTACTCGATTGGGGGAAGCGACATTTGCTCCGGCGACAATTTCTCCTGCGACAAAAGCTCCTAAAACTACGACAAAATGCTCCGCGATAATTGTTCCGACGACAATTGCTCCCGAGATAATTTCTCCGACGACATTTGCTCCTGTGACTATTGCTCCTGCGACAATTGCTCCGTCGACAACTGCTCCGTCGACATTTGCTCCGATCGAGCGACAGTTGCTCCGCGACAACTGTTCCGTCGATACAAATGAATATATGCGACAATTGCTCCTGCGACAATTGCTCCGCCGACATTGCTCCAAAAAAATCGAATATTGCTCCGTCGATAAAAATGAATATGCGACAATTGCTCCGCGACAATAAACTCGGTAGAGAATATGCGACATTTGCTCCTCGACACTTGCTCCGCCGACATTTTGCTCCGGCGACATTAGCTCCGGCGGTAAATGCTTATATATTATGTGACAATTGCTCCAACGACAACCTTATATAAAGTCCTCATCAAAAGCGAACACAACGAATTCAGAACAATAGCTGTTGTTGGTGTTTTGGGATTTGGCAATAAATCTTTTTAAAGATTTGTTTTCTACCACTTTCCTTTCTGATTTTTACCCCCCCCCCCCCCCTCCTCTCTCTCTTTTTCTTGATCTTGGACATTTTTTAACACAACTGAGTAAATGATGGCGAACATTTATTTCTAAATAGCCATTCTATCTTCTAGTCATGACACTTTTTTGTGACATCTGTCTAAATATGCTTGTCTTACGGTTATTTGTAAAGCGAAAATTATTACAGGGTACAAAGAAACATATAGGCTATAACGACCCAGGGGGCTGTGGGAGACTTTCAAATTAATGATATTTTTGGGTAAAAAGTGTGATAATTGGACCCAAAACTGTCATTTTCGGGCAAATAGGTATGCTTTCGGGCAAAAAACCTCACCCCCCCCCCCCCCGCCCCGAACATGGATTTTTTTTGTTGAAAACATCTAAATGCAAAGAGAAAATGTGCACACTATATCAAAATATATTGTACACTCACAATCGTCATTTTTTGTGCGGGGGTGGGTGCCCTGGGCTGATTGTCTGAGCCCCCCCCCCCGATTCGCCCCTGTCTAGCCATAAAGACATTTAAAAAATAATCGCTTGTAGAGGAAGAAGAAGGGGGATGGCGTGTACAAAAATACCCCCACTTTTTAAGAAATAATAATGTAAAAGAGAGGAAAAAGAGAAAAGGAAAAGAGGAATGAAAATGAAGGGAAAGCCTGAAAGTGGCTGTCAAGACAAACCCACAAGAGTTTTTATACAGCAACCAAATTCCTATTTTTATTGTCAGTCTTTTAATGTTTTAATAATTGCATGCAATTTTTAATGATCATGTCTAATTAGTAAGCACACTATACTATATTATATTTCTTGCATGTTAATGCTACTGTTTTATATATGGAATTGAATAAAGCTGAATTGAATGAAATTCAATTTAATTTCACTTTAAGCGTCGCTCGCTTCGCTCGCTTGATATCACTATCTTAACCAATGCCGGTTATATTAATATTCTTAAGAAAGGGAATAGGTTTGCATCTTGTCTCTCTATGCAATATTTATGCTAATTTATTTAACTCATAAAGTGATAGTTATATAACTGCAAGGATTCGAGCGGCAAGTTGACCTAAAATAGATGAATTTTCAGGAGATAATCGCCTGTCACCATTAGCCCATTCCTATCATCACACCCTGAACGGAAGATGCCGATAAATGTACTTTACTAAAATCACGAGAAGGGATCGTAACAATACACTTAAACATGTTCTTAGTATTTTTAAAAATAAATCAATTTTTACCCGCTTATAAAATCTAGAAACAAGACGTTTTCGATCAGCAATCATTCTTATTCCAGCAGCGGATGCCCGCATATATCATAATATTTTTGCAGCGAGGTGTCCGACTATGGTATATCCTTGAATTCTGCAAGTAACGGTGTATACATAACATTATAAATAATTTAGTGTATTTTGGATATATTTTTCGTCCCTCGTCGCTCACTGAAAATCTAGAGTGAAACTTACTGGGAAGGCAAACAAATTGGGCATGAAACGGGAGGCGGACGAATATATTTTAGAAAGGTTATAGGCCTGTGGTGTATTTTGATGACGAAATGATACTTTATCACCAAAAGAGTGTGTTTTCCTTGCTCGCTTCGCTCGCTCGTAATGATTAGAAACAAGGTGGTTTTGGACAGCAAACATTTGCAACAGCGAAGTATATAATATTTGGCAGAGGGGTGACCAAATATACCATTTAAATATCTTATAAGTCCAGAGTGTATTTTGACCACAAAATAAGACTTCTTTTAAAGAAAGAGGTGGTAATATTTGGCTCGCTCGCCTCGCTCGCTTCACTTGCTCGCAAAATGAATAAAAAAGTATGTGTGTTGGCGTGTGTGGGGTGAGGGGTGTGTATACTCAAAATAATGTGAGCAAGAAATTTTGGCAAAATATTTCGTTCATTCTCCACCCCCACTTCTCGAAACTGATTTACGCCGGTGTCATCAATCCTCAAAAAATTGTCTCCTCCAAACGTTCATCCCCCACCCACTCCTCGAAATGGATCTACGCCACTTTCCTTGTACTTCACTGGGATGAGCAGTTATAGAGGTACGGTAGTAATTGTCTGGACATACATGTATTTCGAAGGAGCAATTGTTGCGGAGCAATGATATTGTCATATTCATTTTCTTCGACGGAGCAAATGTCGTGGAGGAATTGTCGATCGAATGGAGCAAATGTCGGCGGATCGAGAGTTTTCCGCCCGAGCTAATGTCGCCGAATAAAATGTCGGCGGAGCAATTGTCGAGGAGCAAATGTCGCATATTCATTTCTATCTACCGAGTCTATTGTCGCGGAGCAAATTTTGCATATTCATTTCTATCTACCGGGTTTATTGTCGCGGAGCAAAATTAATGTCGCATATTCATTTCTATCTACCGAGTTTATTGTCGCGGAGCAATTGTCGCATATTCATTTTTATCGACGGAGCAATAATCGATTTTTTTTTAGCAAATGTCGGCCGAGCAATTGTCGCAGGCAGGAGCAATTGTCGCGGAGCAATTGTCGCTCGATCAGAGCAAATGTAGACGGAGCAAGGCACAGGAGCAATTGTCGCAGGAGCTATTATCGCAGGAGCAAATGTCGTCCATTTGATTGATTACAACTTCAAAAATTCATAACTTTCTTTATTTCGCTCAAATCTTCACTCATCTGTTTCTTCACTTTTCTGCTTCTTTTAAAACCAACTTGTAATCAGGGTGGACTTCCCCTGTTAGAAAAATATAATGAAAGTGTACCCTCAACAAAAATGAAGGCTTTCCCCCCTTATAGCTTCTGTATGGGTATAGTTGCTATAGAAGGGAGAGAGAGAGAGAGAGAGAGAGAGAGAAAGGAGGGGGTATGCCAGTCGTTAATACAGTCGTACCACGAGACTGCAGGCATCCATGAGCCCCCATCCCTTTGACCTGTATTGATCCCAACATTTTGACAAGAATCATCCTCCTTCAGCATTGACATACGGACAACTAATAAAAAAGTTATGAATATTTGAAATCCTAAAATCGCTAAATGAATGGAGATCTGAAATTGGCAATGTCCTCATTATGCTATGGAGAAGCTGTGATGTAAATGTGCTACTTTCCAATTGCCTTATATAAATAATGTTGTAAAAATCAACTTTCCTTGAATATATTTTAGAGAATTTGATTTCTGTATTATAGGTGGTGTTCATAAATTTATGCCTCACAATAAATTTCAAGCACATTGTTGATAATATATTTTTATATGTTTAAAAGCTGAAATATAAGCTATAAAGAGAGAGCACAAAATCGTCATAGAATCTCATTAGCATAATGAATATGTTGCCACTTGCCAATTTCGTTTAGCGATTTTAAGTTTTTAAAATCTTCATAACTTTTTTTATTCTTTATCCGTTTTTCCTCAAATTTTCAGTGATATGCTTCTAAAAATTTTCTGCTTCTGTTAAAGTGCATACAAGTTTGGAGGTTCATTCTATATAACCGTGCATGGAGAAGCCGGTAATTAAGAGGCGTTAAAAATCATATAACTTCATTTGAAATGACGCCATCAAAAAACATGTCATTGTATGCCCGACATTGTATTTTGTATTATTGTATTCATGCAGAAGTGCTGGAGCGATATCATTATATCTTTCTACCAAAAGAGAAAAATCGAAAGAGTATAATGATATACATTGTTTCTCCCCCGCCGTATAGCATTTCCAATACTGGAAACAAATTCATGCTATGATTTGTACAGAAATTTAGTTCAAAATATAATTCAAAATAATCTGATCTTTATGGTTATTCTGCTTATGATAATTTTATGGTAAGTTTGTTTGGCCTGTTTTATTTACCAAGACGGTAAAGAAAATATGCCTAAATCTTCAAGGCAATTTTGTTGTAGAACATATTTAATCCGGAATCCAATCATCCACAGAGACTATACATTCAAACAGTAGGTTATGAAAATAATGGTATACATCAAAGCAAAATATTTTGTTATCGCATGAATGCACTCCTAATAAAAATAGAAAATGTTGAATGAAATAATGCAAATTCAGATTTGTGTTGTGACATATAGATTATTTGTAATTTTCACTAAATATATATAATCATGTAACTATACATAATCATAGCAATATTATTTCTGAAAATTGAAACGTATATTCCTGAGGTGCTTGCTCGCTGCGTTCGCATGATTATAAGAACAACAGCAATAATAATGATAATATAATGCCTATTTTATTGTTATTTTTTGATATTGTTATTATTATTATTATTATTATTATTATTATTATTATTATTATTATTATTATTATTATTATCATTATTATCAACATTCTTCTTATTATTATCATTATAATTATCATCGTTATTATTATCATCATCATCAGCAGCAGCAGCATCATCATTATTATTATCATCATCATCATCATCATCTTTATCAATGCTATGATAATTGAATTGCGAAATGAACATCGTTATACGTTAGGCTAGCGTTTTTCAACCTTTTTGAAAAGTCACGGCACCCATTTAAGAAACTGAAATTTTCGCGTCACCCCCATCCAGTGGCGTATCTGGAACTTGGCATCGGGGTGGGGGGGGGGGGGATATCTGAGCTGATGGTGATCCGTGTCTTTCAACAAGAAAATCACTTTCTTGGCCCTTATTTGCACGGACTGTAGGGATGTATAGGTCGACGGACATTTCTTTTCCATCTCTTCTTAATATATGCTGAAATTATAAATTTGGATAAATATAATTTGCAAAAGTATAAACAACGGGATCCAAAATCATGAATTTATTTTTTTATTTAATTTATAATTTATTGTGAGGTCGCATGGCGGCTGCATGAGCAGACATTTTTGGAGGAGATATTTATAAATTGTAAGGTTTTAATTGCTATTTGATGAATAATTTACCTTCTAAAAGTTTCCTCATCTATCTGACGTAATTTCATTCCTTGGTTAAAAGTATATTCTTCCGTATAACTAAATTTCTCTCGTGGCACCCCGGTTGAAAAACGCTGCGTTAGGCTGTCTTGCTCCCCCCCCCCCCCCACCCCCATCCGAAAAACGGATCGACACCCCTGCTCAAATTAAACTAAGGGGGAAAATAATTACACCATTCTTCAATTTTTTTTTTTTTTTTTAAAACTTATGATCGTTCTTGCAAAAAGTGGAAATGAGAGCTAGAGCTATAAGCCCCTATAGGCCGCCTGTATATAGATGAGCATTATGGAAGGTTAGGCCCTATATCAAGTTCAAGTTCAAGTTCAAGTTCAAGTTTATTTGTCTTTCTTCCAAATGGATGTAATACAATTTTAACAAATTAATAACATGTGACAGAGTACATAAAAGGAACAATAGTAAGGAACAAGTTCATATAAAATGCAATTAAGTGAAATAGAAAGACGAGGAGACCTTAAGAAAAGCTTAGCTTGTAAAATCAGGTCCCTCAAAGCAATATCATATAGTAGAAAACGACTAGCCTAGTTATATAGTAGAAAAAAATACAAGAAATGTTCGTCTAAAACGCTTGAGTATATACTAAAAACAAATAACTATAAACAGGGTTTAACTGAGTCATAAAATAGGGTGGGGAGAAGAGACTATGTACAAAAGGAGGCAAGAAGAGTGATAAAAACATGGGTTATAGAAATGGAAAGTGGGGGTAGGAGAGGGAGAGAGAGAGAGATAGAGAGAGAGAATTAGAAAAGCTTGCTATAGGCGAGAAAGGGAAAGAAAGAAGAAAAGGTTAAACGGGCAGTTGCTATACAGTAGTAGATTGCGGAATGGCGAGCACGTTCTCTTGTCTTTGGGCGCCAGATCTATATAAACTCAGCTTGTTCATCACCCCTCTGCCAATCCTGTGACGTAGAAAGGGGCCGGGATCTCTGTTTTATTATGCAAATAAAATTTGAACAGAGCAAGCTATAGAGAGATGTGTATGATTTTAGATACCGATAGTTACATGCAATTCATGATCATTATCCTAACGTGTAATGTTTATGATTCTGCCTCGAAAGTTTTATCATATATAGCCGAAGTTGATGTATTGAAAATAACATTGTTTCTAATGGTTTTAGAAATTCTTTTCATGAATGAAATCTACTTTCAGGTGGCTGCTGTGCGCGTGCTAGTATAGTGCATCATGCTCTATATAGGGCCGCCTCAGCTAGCTGGCGATCCGATCCGCAGCGCGCGCACTGAATATGATTGATTGAGCGCCATTCTACCACGATATGCTAGCGCGCCACCTCGACAAGTGTATTTTCTCAGTATTTGGTGAAGTACGGGTAGCATATTTTGAAATACAGATTGTGAAACTTCTGTATTATTTCACTTTTGACATGTGAGAGGAATTGAAACCGTTTGAGAATACAAATGGTAAGGTCATTTACATATTATTGATTTTTGTAGTAATTTTATGGAATTTATCATGATGATTCTTGCATGTTGTTTCCATGAATATTATTCCGGCTTCGTTGCGAATTGTAGTCGGCTTGCATTGTTCTTGGTTCTCATATCGTGTGCTCTCTTCTATACAGATCATTGGGTTTTGGCTTGGGAGTTGAAGCTTGTCGTATGTTCCCTGGCCTGAAGAAAAATGCCTTTACTTCGTCGTCGAGAATTTCGACCTGTTAAATTTCCCAAAGATTTGAAACCGACGGAGGAAGTCTTCCTGTGTCGACTGACAAATGAGATTTTCAGAGATTATGAGTAAGTAGATCTAGTCTGCTATGGCTGTGGCTGTGACACACTAATTCTGTATTATGACTTGTGTAGAGTGAGTTACTTTTTTTTTCAACTGCAAGTTTGTGTTGCATGTCTGTTTGAACTGTAAGGTTTCAGTAGTCACGCAATGCGATCGGGCGCCATTGTTAGTCATGGCTCTGTCATGCAGAGAGTTGAGGATTACAGTTACAGTGAACTTTGATGGATGTCTTATGATTTGAGGCTGTATGGGGGTGTTTACAAGTTGCATCATGTGCATAGACCCTTACTTAGTAGTGTTTGAAATGTGTATTACTTTAGTTTAGTGAATGACTTAGTTTGTCCTAGCCATTTGACTTACAGTCAAATTGACTCAGGATATTAAGGCAATTTTTCATAGACGTAGACTATTATTTTGTAGTTAAAAGTGAAGTTGTCTGTTTTACTTGTTAGGGTTGGTGGTAGAGTCTGATCAGTCTACCTCAAACTCTAATTTAAGAATTAGCATGTACTGTAGTCTGTAGTCTTAGCATGCCATGGCTAACCGTTAATAAAAGGATGCATGTCTGTCATTTAGATAGATTGTGTGGTCTTTGTATTTTCTTTAATTGTCAGTTGTCTTGTCCATTTATTCTTTCTTCTGTTTCCCTTAATAATTTTTGTAACCAAACCAATAAAGGGATTAAAGCCTACAAATATTGCATTACAAAAAGCTCAACAGAGGTGTTACAGTATAAGTCCTGCCTTTTGAGGGAAAGGATGTCTTTTTAGGTGGGCAATTTTGTAGGGTCTCCTCTCTTTATTTTCCATTTTCTTTTGCCATGGATGGGTGCCCCTATTACCCTGATGCTTATGCCACTGGAAAACAATTCATTGTATATTAAATCTGTAGATTCAAAGAACTTGATTTTTAATTTTGTAAACATGTTATGTTCCTTTTTTATTGGAAGTAGAAAACAAGAATGCTGTTCTTTCTCTGTTTGATAATAGACAATTTGGTGTAGATGATAATTTGCAGTGCAACTATTGACTTAATTTAATGCATCTTATCTGATCCCCTGCAACAATATGTTTCTTCTGTTTTCAGTGATTTCTTCAAGAGGACCATTCTGTGTAACAGTCTGGTATGGAGTTGCAGTCTGACGGGTCGACCTGGTCTTACTTACCAAGAGGCTTTGGAGAGTGAGGAGAAAGCCCTCAAGTTCCTGTCCAGCTTCCCTGTCTATCTGGAGACACCAGTACTTCTTCTAGCTCGGATGACCAAGCGGGGCAGATTGTCTGACCTATGTGAGGATATTTTTGCCTTTGTGAAGGACCGCTTCTTTATTGGAGAGATAGTGGATGTAGTGCACTTGGACACAAGGTAAAGGAATTCTAGGCAAGCAACCAAAGAAATGAATCAATACACGACAGGCATTAGGCAGGACGGTGTCTAGCAGTCCAAATCACCCCCATTTCTAGATGCCCTATTTATTTTTTTAAATCCACATTTCGTGGATGACCTTTGTTTTAAGATGCCCTGATTTTCAATTTGGACACAAAATTTTAAAATCATGACTAATTCTTGTGGCAGTGAAGTTTGATAGCTTGATTATTGTACTTCACTGTGAGTACCATATGCTGGGATGACAATTTTAGGGCTTGGACAACTCTGTTTTCAAGCTTTTTCAGGCTTAAAATTGTGTATGAGACCTAAACATGTTTTGGTCTCTCTTCTGGCTAACTGGGTAGAACCAACTGTTATACCTGCACAGGCACTGAAGTGTAAGCAGCCAAAGTTATGACTTTGCCCATATGTGTATTGTTACAATCATCTAAATCAAATTATTTTCAGAATTGTAAAGTATAAATTCACAGTGTTGAACCATTTTATAATTGAATAATAAAACAAAAACTCTGTGAATTCACTTCTACTATAATGTGGGAATTCATTGCTTTTGACAAGTCTGTCTAGTATAAGCTAAGGTTTAAAAAAGGAGAAAAAATATTGTCCCGAGGAAAAAACCCTATAACACGCTTCTTTAAGTATGAAAGTAAATTTGCACTTGTGGCTTATGTTTGGTTTGCTTATTACAGAGAAACATGCCGAGTTAACCGAGTGATCGTTCCTCCAGAGTACATGGAGGATGTAGGCATGTCATCAGAGAGCAGTGATGATGAAGTTATCTTTATCAAGGATGATGGAAGGGAAGAGAAACTTAACACTTCTCATGGAGAACAGAAGACACCCAAGAGGTAAGTAACTTGTAGGGAAGTTGGAGCTGTATGAGACCAAGCAAAATTGGTTCCTAGTAAGTTTCTTGACCTTGCATGCTTCCTTTGATCTTCCTTCCTTCTTATTCATGATTTTTCATACTTTTGTTGTGACAGGAAGTGGGAAGTATATAAAAAGGAAATTTAGACAGGTAACAAAAGGCAATATTTTGCAATGACTACTTGATTTGAGAATCTGCAGTAACAAGAAATTTCTCTATTAAAATTGTTGTTGAAATTGACCCCATAGCATTTGTATCTTCGGGGGGAAACAGGGAACTCCCTCCTCTTTTAAAAAACTGCATATGAAAAACTAGGAACCAATTTTGATTTATAATGTTTGTGTGGAACATACCGTAAGGGTCGTAAAGGTCGCACCTCAACTTTAACAACTCATTTGGGAAAAAAAATCAAAAGCATAAGAAATCTTGCCCCCTAAAATGCATAGGAAGAAAGAAAAAGGCCAAATTTTTTATTGTAATGAGTTTTTGAAGACGATATAATCCTAGATGTCTTTGCTTTTATGTCATTAAGAATTGAAAAAAGAGGAAGAGAAACTGACGAAACGTAGTGCTCCCAAACATGTAAATCATTGTAGACTACTGCATGTATAATACGTGTACAGTTTCCCTACTCAGTCGGGGACTAGCCCTATAATTAGCGAGCGATTGTCCATTTAGTTGACCCCCTTTGACCTCACCAGTTCTTGCATTTTCCCACGATTTACGTAAAGTTGTTTACAAATGCAAGCTGAAAAATAATGTATTAAACACCACTTTTTGTAAACATAAAGTTCGAAAAATTATTAAATGTAGATGTATCTTTCACAACAATACTGCGAAATCAAAGCTCGACCAACGGAAAATATGAAATTTTAGCGATATTTCTTCGGTTACAACAGAAAATTTTACCTGTTAAACTTTTCCTAAAATTCCTCATTTCGGCTAGATTCGCAAGAAAATCACTGTCATGAATCATTTTATTGTACATTTTTCTACAATCGTATGGTATTTACTTGAGGTGAATTTTCCACATAGAGTTGTGTCAGAAAAAAAGGATCTTGGTGTCAGATCGCCGAGGCTGACATAACAGAAAAATATTACAACCACGTCCCATGCGTTGAAATCTGTGTAGGGCTGAGCTCTGTGCGCGAGTGCCCCGAGTGCTCCATGGGCCATGCGCATGCGCATGCGCATGCGCATGCGCAATCTATGAATGAGCTGACTACGGCTGACTCATGAATATCGTATGTGCAGATCGTGAATTTGGCATCACTGCGCACAATTTGCTGCTCTAAATTGCTGCAAGATATTGTGTGAAAAAGACGTAGTATCTCTGCAAAGAAAGAAGTCGCATCAGCGAAACTTTGTCTAAATAAGGAATCTACATCCCCGAATAAGGAAATGAAGTTTCATGAATATTTATGCAGGGGTAGACTTGTGTCAGAAAAAAATAGGCACATAGTTTTTTGACGTTTTCATTTCAAAATGTTGCTATAACTCGACAAAACAGTCAAAAACAGTCAATGCATCGGCAGGTACGGGGGTTTGGGATTTTCATTTGTTTTTTGCTGACACCATCATACTCGTAGCTTGTGATAAGCAAAAAAAACTCGCCACAAAACCGCTGATTTCTTGATTTTTAATGCTTTTTCGTCGAACCTGTTTCTTAGCATTGGACTTAAGCCCCGCGTGCTTTGAAAATATGGCGCCGATTCCGCATTTTTGACGGTGGAATTAGGCTTTTAAGACAGATTTTTGGAGGTGACTATGGGACTTTTTGCATTATGTTTTCGGGTTGTCCGTCCTTCTGTTTGTCCGTCTGTCCGTCCATTCATCCCGCTTTCTCGTTCTAGCGATAACTCAAGAACCACATGAGGTATGAACTTCAAATTTGGTGCTAGTATGTATCACCATAGGAAGACGATCTGATTAGATTTTGGGGTACGTAGGTCAAAGGTCAAGGTCACAGAGGCCAATTTCTAAAATTGCAGGTGTTAGCCTCGTTCTCGCGATAACTCAAGAACCATTTGAGGTATGAACTTCAAACTTGGTGCTAGTGTGTATCACCATAGGAAGAGGATCTGATTAGATTTTGGGTTATGTAGGTCAAAGGTCACAGGTCAATTTCTGAAAAAAATTGCAGGTGTTAGCCTTGTTAATACGATGTCTCAAGAACCATTTGAGGTATGAACTTCAAACTTGGTACTAGTATGTATCACCATAGAAAGACGATCTGATTAGATTTTGGAATACATAGGTCGAAGGTCAAAGAGGTCAATTCTGAAATTGCAGGTTTTAGCCTTAACGTGATTTCTCAAGAACCATTTGATCCATTAACCTCAAACTTGGAAATAGTATGCATCACCATAATGAGACGAACTAATTAGATTTTTGTTCACGTAGGTCAAAGGTGACAGGTCATAGAGGTCATTATACAGGTGTATGTGAAATTAATGTTTTTTTACCTTTGTTATCACCATATCTCAACTATTTTGTATTCATGACTGGGAGGAGATAAAATGATCAGACTGTTGGGTTATAAGGTCTAAGGTCGAATGTCAAAGAGGTCAATTAACATGTAATTAGAGGCTTTTTATTCTGGTTATCACAAGATTTCAAGAACAGTTTGAGCCATCAACTGAATTTAGGCGGAGGCATATAGGAGAGGCAGTCACATTCATCTTGTTTGTTGTATCTTCAAATGTATGCATGTGAACATTTCGATGTTTTCAACAAACAAGCTAATTTGTTTTAATTTTTAAAAAGTCAATATGCAACTTTTAACATATGTTGGACTGGGACTCTATTAATACATGAAAATTTTTAGACTGACAATGCCTGTAAGTATTCAGTTAAACAGACAATTTTTTTTCCTCAGAAGGCTTGCTGTATACTTTCTTACCTTTCGAATTGCCCGACACGTGTGTGTTTCTCTCTTATAGTTGACCTTTGACCCCCATCAATGTCTCAGGTCGTATGATAAGAAATGCACTGACCTAGTTACCACCATTATAATTTTTTTTGTATAAAAGGAGTGTAAAGCCACAGATGCTCAAGCCAGCCATGTACAGATATGAAGTGACTTCTCTTCAGGGTTCTGGGACCTATATTGCACCTCACTCCAATGTCAGGTTAGTAAATATTATATATCCTGCTTAGTCAAGTTATTCAACAGAACTCTTTCCATATCACTCATTCAAATGATCTCAAATACAATGATTTTGATTATATTTAAATACAAGATAATTCAGTAATTTTAATGAATTCATGACTACATTATGGTTTCAATGATTTACTAGTACCCATTATTTTCATGATGTACTGCTCATTCATGTGACAAAACAGGCTTTTTAGTTCACTTTAAACATTCATAGATTTCTTAATTGTGAGCATCTTTATATTTAAGAACACATGAAAAACAAAATATTTGTTTACTATGCATTTATTCATCGATTTCTTAATTATTTTACCTTTTCCCTGGTAGTCGCAAGAGAGGGCTGTTCACCAAGGAGAAGAATAAGTTGTACCTGAAACATCATTGTAAGGTGATAGACTTCATTTGGAGTGTTAAGGTAACAAACCACAGCAAAATGGTGGGGGGGGGGGGGGGGGGGAATGCAGAAAGAAATTAAAGAAATGGAAAGAGCTTGGACAAATGAATAATTGGTTTAGCAGATCTGCCCCTTAATTTCAGCATTTGCTAATGGTTACAGTTAGCTCCTTGTCCTGTGCTTGTAAGGTTTTCGCCCCCCCCCCCCTGCCATTATAATGATAATAACAATAATAATAACGATTTGTTATGAATCGCTTTATCAGAAACAACTGACCAAAACGCTTACATAATTATTATTACCCTGGTCACTGGATTCAAGTACTACTCCGCAGATTTAAGTGAATCAAAATAGCAAGTTATGGTTGTCATTTAGCTTTGATACAATTATAATACAGTGTCCTCTATTGGTGAAATACATGTTGTCACAAAAGTCGAAATGCAATACAAATTGGCTGTTTTAAGTTGTAAGCAGTCTGATGAGGGTTTTATTCATACTTAAAAAAAAAAAAAAATTAGATGTTGAAATAGGTTAGATTTAGATCGAATATAGTGAAAAACCAATATGATGCTATTGGTTTGTTTTTTACTGACTTTGTTTCTTTTAATATTTTAGAGAAATGTAAAAGCAAACTGAAGCACAACAGATTATTACCCAGTCATTGCACTTTTCATTTCTTACAGCCTGAATATGTTGAAAAGTTCCAGCTGAACAAGAAAACATTTGGGGAGTTCTTCGCAGGTCCTATGCCTAACTTCTCTTCTACTCCTGCCAAGAGAAATGTTCACAAGCCCATGGAAGAATCAGAAACAGGATCATCAGCCGATGATGACACAGAGGATGATGATGAAGATGACGAAGAGGATGATGATGACGACATCCCACTCATGGAAGTAAAGAAGAAGGCAGAGGCAAAGATGGACAAGAAAAAGAAAAGTTAGTATAAAGGGAAAAAAAAATAACTGTATGGACACCCTTTATTCAGTCCTTCCGGACAGTAGATTTTCGTTTGTTATCATTTTGCATATTAGTTTCGCTAGGTCAGAGAAAACCTCTTGCAGACTTTTGAGGTTTTCTGCCATAAATTATGTCAGGAGATCATTTACCAGATACATGGTACCTGTCATTCAATTTCTCTTTTGTTTGTGTTGTCATCCTGGCAGAAAAGAACAAGGGTGCTAACAAGGAAAACCAAGTAACTCAGCCGAAGCTGACCAAAGAAGAACGAGCTGAACTGCGAGAGAAGATGAGGGCACAGAAATTGGCAGAGAAGCTGGAGCTCAAGCAGAAGCTGGCGGAGGAGCGGGCATTGGAGAAGGCCAAGAAATGGGAGGAGCTTGCCAAACTCAAAGAAGAACAAAAAGTTCAGCGAGAGAAGGAACGGCTGGCTAGGAGAGAGCAAATGAGGAAGGATATTGAGGAAAGCAAGGAAAGGAGAAGAAAGGTATGGATGGCTCAGTGTAGGTTTGTCAGCTGGTATTTGTTTACCCTCTGTCCAAAGTAAGTGAATTTGCTTTGCATCATTGTAGGGAAATGGTTGAGGATTACCAAAGTGATTTAGCACGTTAAAAGTATGCTTTGAATTATACATTACCCTTGTCAGTAAGAATTTACTCTTGGTTTTTTTGTTTTTTTCTTCTGGGCAATAGATAAAGCACAGGAAAGTGAGATCTGGGGAAAATAGGATTAAATACAAGTAGCCCCAATTTTTGCTGATTTTTATTTGTTTTAATCATATCTTAATGATACTGATTGTTATGTCAGATTACTTTCGATAAAAATGGAAAGAAAAGGTAAATATCACATTTGCCATAATAAATCCAAAGTGTAATCAGTGAAAAAACAATTTTTTTTACTGGTATGGATATCTGCATTCATAGTAATTTAATGATGAAGTATTTTCTTTAGACAAGAGAATTTGGTAATTAGCTGGCTCATTTATGATAACTATGTTATAAAATTTACAAGCAAAATATATTTGTGAAATCAGTACCAGAGATAGCTTGCATGCTAAGTCTTATGAGAAGTGTAGGTTGAATTTTTCGAATTCACAACTGTTTATTGCAAAGTGTATTGACTGTCATGTGGTATGAACGAAGAGCTCAGTAGTTTTGAAGAAGTTTAGATTAAAACAATGTATGTTTTGTGATATTGCAAAATTTGCCAACTGTATGATGTCTCGCGACAAATTCCTGGCATTGTAGAATAATGGTTTACCTATTCATAGCATCATGTAAAAAAAGTGATTTTGAATGATATTCATTCATCTTGATTGCAAAGTTGTGATCAAGAAGAAGATGACAATATAAAGCATGTTTTTCATCTGTCTGCTCTCTTATTCAGGAAAAAGAAGAGGAAAGGGAACGTCAGAGAGCATATTGCATGCATATGAAGGAATACATGAAACCTAGAGAGGACATGGAATGTGATGACCAGAAGGTAAGTCTTCCAATTCTTCCTCCCAAACTATGGGTGTAATGAGATCACATTGCAGATTCATGTATGTGGACAAATGTTAAAAATGTGATAATTTTAAAAGTATGCTCTCCTTAAAAGAAGAGAGAGTTGAAAGAGAGCAAGAGAAGTAGAAAATATTGTTCTAAGTTTGATTTATTTTGAATTGATCAGAGTTGGTAAATGAGAAAAAAACAAGTAAAAGCATTCTTTGATTTGATTAATGCGTAGAGAAAGGTGAGCATCAATTATGGAGTGCTTTTAGTATGAATCTTTACCCTTAACAGCCTTTCGTCAAAGCCCATTTGATATTTCAAAACAGTGTATGTATAGAGAAAAGCTGTTTGAGAAAGGCCATCCTATGATATTGTTTAGCCTTTTCTGGCAGGTGGTCTTACATGGGGCCTTCATATTGAGGTTGCCTGATCTGACTGTATTTACACTTCATGGTTCATTCCTTAACAGGACCTTCCTGAGCCTGTTCCTGTATCAGGACAAATCCCGCAGGAGATATTTGGAGACTGTGTTCTACTCCTGGAATTCCTACATGCATACGAGGAAGAGCTTGGACTCAAAGAAGACTTCCCTGATGGTGTAACTTTAGGTACTGCTTCACATAGAAACAAGATTTCTTCTTTATTGGGTTGATTTTAGGCAGATTTTTGAATTTTGTATTCATTTTTTTTTTTTCATTAAAAAGATTACAGGTGAATACCAGGGGTGGAACAGCAAACAAATATCCAAAAAGTATGAAGAGTAAGGAGAGGGGGAAGAGGTGAATGATTTGCACCCCAGTACTCTTGAAGCTGGCTCTGGCCTATGGAATTATGTGGAGGTCATTTTGTTTCTTCAGATTACCTGTTTTTCGTAAATGTTCATATGATACAAGTTGAACTTGCACAGTTTAGGGATATCAATATTAACTGTTTACTCTTATATGTACACATCTTTTCCTGTGAACAGATCCATGTTACTCTTATGTAGGCTTGTGTATTAGAAGACATGACACCAAGTTAGCACTGTGGTCATGGAGCAATAAAAAAAAAATTCCTGCCCTCAAAATATTAACATTACTTGTGGCAGTAACATTTATTCTCTATTGTCACATTCCTTTTATAGACATTCAAAGTGTTAGAGTTCCATATTAATGATCTTAAGCTAAATTTGTCATCTTCCTAGTGCGATTATTCTGTCAATCCCAAAATTCCTTGTAGCCTCTCTATCTTTCAATTTCATTTTTAAATTTTAGTATGCAATTTATTTATTCATGGTCATTTATCTTCGGTGAACGATATTAGAATTAAGTATTAAATCAAAGAAATTAGAATTATTGCTGATAATATTTCTTCGTTTTGCTATATACAGAGCTGTTAGCAGATGCTGTCACAACCAACAAAGTTGATGGGGCTCTGTATGACATCACAAGGTTCTTATTGAAGGCTCTGTTTAGGGTTCAAGAAGAAGATGAGGAGGAATGGAAGACAGACTTAGAGGAACAAGGAATGGAAGTACCTAAATGTGAGTCTAACCCATCAAGAGCCTGTTTATCCCCGAAGCCTTGGACTATGGAGTGATGAAAAGAATATGAAACCTTTCTCATGTAGAGAGCAATATACTCTAAGCATGCTTCCAAAGTTCAATACATGAAAGGGCTTTGAAATTATTCCATTTTGTTGCTCCAATATTTCTAGCATTATTTTTATGCCTCCTCCCACTGCTGGAGGCATTTTGTTTTCGGGTTGTCGGTCCGTTCGTCCGTCCGTCTGTCCGTCCCGCTTTCTTATTCTAGCTATAACTCAAGAACCACATGAGGTATGAACTTCAAACTTGGTGCTAGTATGTATCACCATAGGAAGACGATCTGATGAGATTTTGGGGTACGTAGTTGAAAGGTCAAGGTCACAGATGCCAATTTTTCTGAAATTTCAGGTGTTAGGCTCGTTCTAGCGATAACTCAAGAACCATTTGAGATATGAAATTCAAACTTAGTGCTAGTATGTATCACCATAGGAAGATGATCTGAATAGATTTTGGGGTATGTAGGTCAAAGGTCAAATGTCATAGAGGTCAATTCTGAAATTGCAGGTTTTAGCCTTAACATAATATCTCAAGAAGCATTTGATCCATTAACTTCAAACTTGGAACTAGTATGCATCACCATAATGAGACAAACTGATTAGATTTTTGTTCACGTTGGTCAAAGGTGACAGGTCATAGAGGTCACATACAGGTGTATGTGACATTAATGTTTTTTTACCTTTGTTATCACCATATCTCAACTGTTTTGTATTCATGACTAGGAGGAGATAAAGTGATCAGACTTTGGGGTTATAAGGTGTAAGGTCAAATGTCAAAGAGGTCAATTTAACATGTAATTAGAGGCTTTTTATTCTGGTTATCTCAAGATTTCAAGAACAGTTTGAGCTATCAACTGAATTTAGGCGGAGGCATATAGGAGACACAGTTGCATTCATCTTGTTTAACCCACTGGCGTAGCCAGGATTTTTCAAGAGGGGGGGCCATGGCGAGGGAGCGAAGCGACCGAGCGGGGAGGGTGTGGGAGGGGGTATCCCCCTCCCACGGT
The DNA here is from genome assembly GCA_025618425.1 of Heliocidaris tuberculata. Classification (NCBI taxonomy): domain Eukaryota; kingdom Metazoa; phylum Echinodermata; class Echinoidea; order Camarodonta; family Echinometridae; genus Heliocidaris; species Heliocidaris tuberculata. The sequence goes on from CM046834.1 coordinate 5,460,135, forward strand.
AGGAAAATTTTTTTAAACCAGGTCATGAAAATGGCATTTTCTGCACCCTAAAATTCTATTCTGGTGTAACCTACTTGAGAAGTGACAGATGAAATAGGATTTTTTTTTTCTCTACTCCGCTGGAATGAATTGTAGTGGAAGGATTACCACTCCTTGGGGCTCCAGAATTCCAAGCAATACGCAAAATTACATGTAGTTGGTGTGTATAAATAGCTGTACCAGTGTACATACGAAACGTTGAAACCCGTGTTTTCGGATAGGAAAATATACAGACTAACAACCAAAAACCCACACACAGACACACTGACTATTGACTAACATATGACTAAGAGGACGCCCTTTCTCATGGAGTGGAATTTATATCTCATCTCAAGCGGTAGTCTCATTTGAAAACACATGCAACGTCTTTATTAGGTGTATGTAAAAGACTTTAGCAATTTATTTAGCTGCCTTGTTTAGCTCTTTATCTCATTTTCTCGGTTAGAGGTTGTTCATTAGTTGCCTAATTCGTATATACTACACGAATCCAGCTACGTACTCCTTCATTTAAGTACTGAGGAATTATATAGTTTGATTAATTTTTGTAACCAAAATGAACATCAATGTGAGTATTTAGCACGGAAAAATATTAGAATTACATCGTGTAAAGAGTATAGAGATCACAATTTGTAATAAAAACATATGGAAATAATGTAATTACACATAGAGAACGGGCTAAACAAAGTCTTCATACAACCAAGTCAAGCGCACATGATTTGCCACATGTGAAGGCCGTTTTTGTCATTCAATTTAGTGATAATAGATTTGACTCAAAACTGTAAACATCAAAGCAGAAAGCATCTCGTCCGATGACTTACTAGTATATAAAATACGACTTGAACAAAGAATGAAATTGTATCTTTTTTGAATATTCCTCTATAAAATCGAACTCTACCTTGAAAAACAGTGTTTTGCTTCTCCTCGGATGAAGACCATAAAAATGATATAACGGTGACATTGTTTTCGTATAAAAGCAATGTTGGCTACCACAATGATAACTCTTAAACAAACTCAAGATTTACAAAACGAAGAAAATGGTTATTGCCTCCATCGGACATATACCCATTCACAAAGAGAGGTTTATATTCGGCAAGAATAACTGATACGCCTCTTCATCATTCTGAGTACAATTTCTTTCAACTCTCGACAAACTAAAAGAAATATAAATGTTCTGTTACCAATCTACTTAGTCAATGTTGTTAACAAAGTTTCGGGGTTATGATTTGGAAAGGAACAGTTTTTGCTGGAAATGAAAGCAGTGTTTATTTTGTTTACTTTTTTGGTAATATTTCCATTTTATTTTTCCTTATTTCGATTGTAAGGTAGGGGTAGGGTAAGTCCTAGTAAGACCAGCATGTGAAAAGGAAATTAGTTGTTTTTTTTTTTTTTTTTTTTTTTTTTTTTTTGCTCTCCGATCAACAGGGGGGGCCATGGCCCCCTTGTGCCCCCCCTGGCTACGCCAGTGGACTTTAACCATGTGTGGTATTTAAAGGTGTTGGTATCAAATGACAGGGCAAAAATATGAAAACTTTTGTTTGTAAAAAAGCTTCTGCAAATACAATGTAGATAGATTTAATGGGAGGGTCAGAAAGGCCTAATGTGGGCTTTTTTTTTGGTTAGGAAGAAAAGTGTTGTATGTCATGCTTCTTGCCTGTGGATATCTGTGAAATCATATATGGTTACAAGAATAGATTAGTCAGGTGTATTCACATTTTCAGAATTGTAGGAAGGTTTGCGTTGTCCAACCTTTGAAATGTCAATAGAATCATTGAGTAGGTGGCCATATTGTTGTATTGTCATATTTGTACCTCTTTACCCTCATGTGAAACAGATGGTACATTTCACATTAGGAGTGAATAGAAATTTAACTGTTCCAGCTGTTGTTTTCTGATATTACAGTGAACATACGTGAAGCGAGGTTAGAAGAAGACCCTGATCCAACCTATGCGGCTATGAGTAAAGCAGCTACAGCAGCTCTTGCCTGGCCAGTAGTTCATCAAGGTATGTATTATTCTCATAATATCTTCTGCTTAGAGCCGGAAGGATGTTAAAAACTGATACTTTTACATGAAATTAATCACCTTTCTATTGATGGTAGTTGGTGCTGCTTGATCAAACGGCAAACGTGACAGTCTTACTCGTGTGGAGTTTCCAGACATACAGCCCCAATCCTGTATGAATAAACTGTACCTTGTAATTGTTTATATACAACCCCCACCCTGTATGAATAAACTATGTACCTTGTAATTGTTTATATACAACCCCCACCCTGTATGAATAAACTGTGTACCTTTTAATTGTTTATGTACAAACAGAGTCATTGTATAGAAGATGAAAACCTGTAGCTTATATTATGTATTCTACTTATGGTGAAGAGAATTGTGCTTTTACTGAATGTTGTTTTACCCTTGGTGATGTGGACCATTAAAATATGCATGTTTGATTAGATGTATAATCTGTAAGTTTTAGATATTTTAAGCCTTTCATTCTTAATTTCTGTGTATTCCCATCAGGCACAGAGCTGAGGAAGCTTCCCATCGATCCTCCAACCCTGACAGAGATTGTACGGCTTCACTTCCTGTCATCAGGAGCAAGCTCAGGATCTGAGGACTCTAAATGGCGCTACCAGCATAGAGGTGGCTATACCTGTCATGATGATCCTGGTCTTGACTTCCGCATGCAAGAATCAGGAATCCTCAAGACACTTACCAAGGGAAACCTTTTTGATCTAAGTTCAGGTCAGCAACCACTGTGCTTTGTTACCATCATCATTTTGAGAACACTCTTCTGGTGTTAGAAACCAAGTTGTGTTAAAAGTAGGATTTGTCATTAATAGGAGTCTGGTACACATAGGCCCCCAAGTTTTAACTCTGGACAGACAGCCAAGACTCTGAAATTTAGACAGGGCACCCAAGCATACAGACCTTAATCTTCAATTAGGACCTCCTGTGAAAAAAGTAAGTGTGGATCAGTTGAGATCCTCTGAAATTCATTCAAACTTGCCTCATTGAGAACTTGTTGATTCATTATCAGTAACATGACAACTTTTTTCTTCCAAACAGTGTATTTATAGACTCATATACAAAATTGAAAGTTCACCTTGGTAAATCTTCAAAAGACTTAACCTCTTAAAACAATACTGTGTAGTATATGTTTCTGAAATAACATATTTATGTTAATATATATATTTGTTATTTTCTATATTGCATCATATATATTTCTTTCCTATTACAGAAGGTAAATTGAAGGTTCTAACTGCTCTGACCAATCAGCTATTGACGTACGTGACTATCCGTGAAGTGATAGAGGATAGCTATGATACCTTGAACACGACTCGTAGGGAACTCAGAGATCTTCAACGACAGGAACAACGTAGGGAGAAGGAAGAGGTCACTGCAAAGTAAGATGGTTGTTTGATTGTGTTTTATCCAACTGTTGTGAAAACAAGTGTGTACGTACTATTTGCTTGTAATTATCCTTCTTTGAACCTACAGCTGCAAGTCCTGTTTGAAAGATAGATAAATGAGGATCGATGTCTTCCCTTAGAGGCACTGACTTTGTCTTGAACCTGTGATACTCCATTTTCAAGACCATTGCTATAATATTACATGCCTTGTCATGTCTTTTTTTCACCCTTTTTTTTTCTTAATGCCAAAATGATACTACTGAAAGTAGGAATTGGAGTTTGTGGTATGTTTTAGGATTTTCCTTTGTCAATTTCTTGGTAGTGAACCAGTCTGTGATGACCTTTTAATCTGACATGCATTGAAGGATACCTGTATAGGCTAGCCACACTATACCCTGCATTAATTTAGTAGGACACCTGCATGTTTGTATTATCTGAATAGGGAGAAGATGCTTCAGGACCAAAGACTGCTTCCCACATCCTCTCCCTCCCCCTCCAGCATATCAGGAGATCATAATTAAGGAGCCAACATGTAAAATTGATATCAATACATCAGAGTCTCTTGAAAGATATGTTAGAAGGGAGATAGAGTAGAAGGTACTAGACCAAGAGGGAAGTCGAGAACCAACTAGAAAGAGAACCTTAAGACTGGGAGTAGAAAAACACTGCAAGGGCCTACTAGAATGGCACCGAACAGAGATGTATTGCAATCATCCTCCGAACCCAGAGAAGATACCACAATAGATAGATGGTGTACTGTCTATACAATGTCTGTACAGTGTAATAACCATGCATAAATAGGTACCATACTGTCACCAGTCGTGGAGGGGTTTGACAGTTATGGATTAATAATTTTCAGGAAATACCATATTTGTTGAGGATTCACCCACCATTCGATACTGAAAATGCTTGTGAATAAAATCCACCTAAAACATTGTGTCTTGCTTCTACGGTGCGACCGCTACTACAGTGTTTCTGCAGGTTTCTGCTGCTCCAGTGTCGCCGCACATTGTACCAGTGGTGCCGCACCCTTCGCAAATGATATTGCAAAGGCAGGATTAATTAAGATAAATCACTCTGTTGTAAAAAAATTCACTTAGTACACAGCCCAGTAAGCTGTCTGGCTATTGCATTGTCTTTGTGGGATTGTGCATGCGCACTGTGTAAAGTGCTTGTCGGGCTGCCTACGTCATGATTTTTTGTTGTAGGAATGGCGTTTCAAGACTGGCAAGACAGCCAACTTTGAACAAAGATAACTTATTTCTAAAGTATTTTTCATGTCTTGCCAGCATCTATGGAACTTAAGCTCTGTTACATTGAAAACAGAAAATATGCTACAGACGAAGAGGAATTTCTTGTTTAACTAAAAAATTAGCAGAACATAAAAAAGCCCCGTGGATAATTCTCTTTGGAAACGAATTTTGCCTGCCATCATTCTTTGCGTGACCGGCAGTGAGTGAAATGCTGCATAGTTGTTCCTTATTTACTTTGTTACAATATCTGCAAGCCAATCGCATCCATTCATTTCGCACCGGAGAAACTGGGGCAGTTGACATAGGGCGTCACGACTGGTGACATAACGGTAGTGATGTTTTTAATCTTCAACATCATATAGAATGTTTATTTCAATAAGTAATTTGCTGTAACTGACTGCAAAACTTAGAAGAGTTTTAAAGGTCACCTGAATTGTTACTTCAATCACATTAAGATTATTATTGTTTATTTCTTTAACAGATGGCGGTTGAGAATGGAAGAGAGAGTGAATGAGAAGTTCCAAGTTGAGAAGGATAGGCTTGCTAAGCTCTCACAGGAGGGCATAGAGAATGGTGTGAGTCATGGTGTGAGTGGCTCTAATCTAAGCACTCCAGAACAGCCAGGAAGCAGGCCTCAGTCCAGAGCTAAAGGGGAATCCCCCAATGACTCCATGGAGACATCAGAGGTTCCCATGCCAGGGATGTCTCTGGCTGAGATCGAGAAGAAGAGGAAAGAGATTGCTGAAGAAAGCGCAGAGAAGAAAGCTGAGTTTGTAATGCAGGAAGCCCAGTTGACAAGGGAGATCAGTGAAGCCATTATGAAGTACAATGTAACCCCAATTGGAGAGGACAGGTTCTTCCGTAGGTACTGGAAGTTCAATTCATTACCAGGATTGTTTGTTGAATGTGATAGGAACATTGATGAAGGTGTGCTGAAAAAGATGGAAGAGGACATGTATGCAAGGCAAAGAACTAAAGTTGAAAACGTTGGTGCTCCTGAAGAGATCCAGCCCGTGAATGAGCACAACACCTCAAACAGCAGTAACAAGGAAAACGTAGACAGTAATGTGATCGGGAACGGCCCCGTTGCAAATGGAGATGTGCCTTCAGACTCTCATAAAGACCTTACTGGTGCTGAGAAAGAAACCCCTATGGAGGTCAGTGGTGGACAATTGCCTGTGCTCAGTATTGATACCACATCGGCTGCACCTGCACCAGCAGCTTCTCAGTGTCGATGGGGTTTCTACCATGATCCTAGCCAGATAGACAAACTCCTAGAGGCTTTGAACACCCGTGGTCTCAGGGAAGCAGCGTTGAGAGATAGCCTTCAGCAGGAGAAGGCTGCAATAGTCGGTACCATGATTGAAGTCCCTACTGATTTCCTGACTAAACCTTCAACAGATGAAACAGATGCGAACAACCAACCTGGAGTAAAGAAACAGGTTGAGGTCAAGATGAATAGTGGTAAGAAGGGCCTCTTGTCCAACAGAGCTGATGGGGACGAGAAGCTGGAACTTATGCTCAGGGAACAGATTCTGGACACTGAGGATCGCCTGTGGCAGGGAGCTTTAGGCTTTGTCAAGGTAACCATTGTTTCATTACATGACTTTTCTCATGTGTGGCATTCTTCTGTCATATTCATAGTACCTGAGAATGCCACCTTTCAGGCTTTTACCAGAATTCCCGCCCGACTCCTCTCTTTCTCAAGCTCTTTAATAAGTTTAGTAGGCTCCATCTTGTATAGACCATATGGGTTCCAACAAGTATTGGTGTCTTCATTCCAATATAGTAATTCCACCTGGTATCCCTTCATACTGAAACAAATTGTTATCAACAAGCAGACAACTCCATGCAGCTGTAATTTAATTACCAGAACTTAACATGAAATTTGATTTACTATCTTGTCATTACACCTCTGAGAACCATTTGTGGCCATCTTGATTTGAAATTTTGAAGAAGCTTAGAATAGCACAGACTCAATTAAATTTGTGAATATTGTGCTTTGTTTCACAGGTGAATGACCGTGCATCTTGGGTAGGAGCCATTGAGCAGGGGTCTTATGATCGTCAGTGTAAGGAGATCTCCTGGGGCCCTGTCTGGGCACGCTCAATGCTAGATGATGGTGACTTCCTCAACATGTCATTGTCTGATCTGCCCCTTCCAGAGGAGAAACCAAAGTCAAAGGACAGGTAGGAAATATGATGTGTTATGATATAGTTTCTTTAATGAATATTGAATTTGAAGGTAGATCATAGTCATAGAAGGTTTTCTTCAGGGAAAGAAGACCTTGCAAACTTTTCCTTGATGATGCTATGCAAATTGTGCTGGGACATGGTAAAGTGAAGCAGTTGTTTGAAGAATGAAACACTTAAAGGTATCGTACAGTAGTGGGAAAGGTGGCGCTTTGGATATTTAACTACTTTGTCAGCTGGAATGGAAATTATTACATATACTGTTGTGAAATGATTAATTTCGAACATAGGTGACGTTTGTTTGAAGAAAAATGGTTTAGAAATGGCTAAAATGTCAAAAAAATAAACATCGAATTACAAGTGCGGTACCGCGCTTGTAATTTGATGTGAAAACAGTGTGTGTAACAAGTGTGTGCGAACCGCTATGCGCCGTTGAGCCGGGAGCGTCGGGGTAGGTGGTCCTTAGCGAGGGTATAAGGTAACCGTTGATATTCGATCATTTGAATTATTTTACTGAAAATCACCGGAAATCATGAATAGAATACCGGATTATCTCACTCATGTATCTTTTTATTGAAGCCGAACAATATGAGACTATATTTGAGCAGTTTCATGCCAACTTTCATTTTGCTACCACTACAGTTTATTACCTTTAAAGAGACGGTTGTTTGTTTGAGAAGGTGATATGGTCACTAAACCTTGGCTTTGGAGAGATCACTTTTGATTATGAAGGTTAAATTAGATTCATACCACAGTATAGAGCTAGAAATTCTCTAGGATGGATGAAGATTTCATTACTTTTCGGTGTTTTAAGTTAACAAGTGGTACACGACTTATCCTGAAATATTATTGATCAAATCAAAGCTCTATCAACATCAGAAGAGTCTTTCAAATATGCTATGTCACATATAGAGGTTTCAATTGGCAATAATTGGTCCAATTAGACCCTTCCTCCCATTTTTTGGTTTGTTTTTTCCTTTACGTTATGCTATATGGGATTGCTGTTCCTGCAGAATCTCTGCCCAGATGTACCTTTACACTTTGATATAATTAGTAATGTACAATCAGCCTTTTTTGTATGAAATGTGAATTATCTTCCATGTAGTCTCTTTATATATTCTGAATCCTCAGGTTGTCATCCCTCAAGAAGAGTGATGCCGGGCCGACAGGCTCCCCAGCATCTACCCGATGTAACACCCCTGATCCTGCTGATAATGTGGTTAGAGATCTGGCATGTGCTCTACTCCAGGTCTCCCAGGGTACTGATAATAAATACCTCAAGGCACCTCTTGGTAAGATTCAAGTTTTATTGTCCATATGTAACACAGAAATTCTGATCCCTTTGGCATTACAAAAATGATATCGTGTGCTGAGAGCTAGGGCATTAAGACTGTGTTTTAGTATATGGGTAAACCATCCTCTGGCTTGCAGCAGACAATATTTAACAAGAAAATATTAATAAAATTATGAGTCTTATGAATGAATTCTGATATAAATACAAACAGTGCACATTTATCTCTGCATAAAATGGGATGTGCAGTGGGCAGCAAAAATCAAGTTAACATTAGACAAGAAAAAATGATCCTTCCAATGTAATAGTTAATCCTGCTAAATGTTGGCTTCTAGAATTCATGAAAGGATAGTCAAAAATATATGAATCAAAGCAGAAATGCAAATTGATTAAAAGAGTAAGGATCTATGAAAGTGCAAAAAACTATTGTGACTGAATTTGCTGTATGCCTTCACAGTAGACATGTGGTAAGAGCTATGCCTTGTTGAATAAAGCAGCTGCATCTTTCACCTCATGAAATAGTTTTATGATCTCACTCATTTCCGTTAGATATATATTTTGATTCATTATTTTATGTGCAGGAAACCCAGAAGAAAACAAACCGATGACAAGGACAAGGAAGAAGCAAGAGGAAGAGAAGGAAGAAGAAGAAGAAGATGAAGAAGGTGAGATATTCACTTTCATTAGGTTTAAAATCTTCCATGGATGGAATTATTTTTATGTAAATGCTTTGCTCATTGCCTTCTACGAAATTTCCCCAAATATACAATTATGTGTGCATTTTTAAGGCTAATTGAAGAATACTGTTATTGGTTTGGTCTTGTGTCAACCAAGAAATGTACATTTTCACTGAATCCATGACCTTATCCAAAACTGTTACTTCAAATGGGATTTCATATGGAAGTTTACATTGATATTTCATTTTGGCAACATGTAAATGAAAATTTGCATCCCATAGATATTTTCCTTCTGCAGTATGTAATGTCTACTAAAAATACAGGATATTTATGTGAAGAATGAACAAGTCAAAGGGGAGTATCAGTGTTGGCAATTTTACAGAAAGACTTGATCCTCTCTTTAGAAATACCTTTTCATTGATGAAGGACTGAGGACAATATGCTCCTAATACTTTGAAAAGAGCCCTCGTAAATTGAAAATTGCCCCCAGTGACACATTTGCACTCGTAATACATAAAGTCATATTAAAAAATAGCCTGGTTCAATTTGGGCAAAAAAAAGTAATTTCAAAGTATACCTTGATACATCATAGTGGCCATTGGATTAATTAAGAAAAATAGTTTTCAAAAGTAAATTAGTCATCTTCACCAGAGGTATGCATACAATTGTTAATTTTACTTTGTATCATCTTTCTCCTATCTACAGAGAAGAAACCAAAGAAGAGCTGTCGTGAATGTTGGGAGGAGTCTCTGATGGCTTGTACCAGCCTCTCTCAGATCTTCCTTCACCTCTCCACCCTGGAACGATCCGTCACTTGGAACAAGTCCATCCTGAAGGCTCGCTGCAGGATGTGTCGTCGTGGTGGCAACCCTGAGGCTATGTTGCTCTGTGATAGCTGTAACAGAGGCCATCATATGTTCTGCCTCAAACCCCCTCTCAAGGTATGAAACAAAACGTTGCTACAATTACGGTCTTAGCTATGGAATCTATAATTTGAAATGTCTATAAAAATGTAGCACTTCGTATCTTCACAGGTGCACTAAATAGTAGAAGTATCAATGAATACTTGATTCTTTCTTGAACGATATTTCTAGGTTCCGGCAAAGTGGTATGATAGAGATGGATGTAAGGATGACATTCTTAGTCTGATATCAACTGAAGAATTCATAAATACCTCTAAGAAGTTCTGAATATCTGTCTCTATTGCCCAATATTAACTGAAACTCTTCTATATATGATCTTACCTCTCCCTTCTGTTAAAAAAGCTTTTGCATGATGTAAGCTTTAACATCCACCATGTCTGTTTCCAGCTCTCACCAGCTTAGAGAAGAAACATGTTACTCCAGGAGCATGTCCCGAATTAGTCACCTCATTTTATCTATAAGATTGGACCCTTTAAAGTTACTTAGACCATCTAAGTCATTGACGAAAAGGTTGTCAGTCTGACCATATTCCAGAGACCCCCCAAAAAGAAGCCCCAAAGTCAGGTCGATTTCACCCCATTTCCCCTGTACACCGAACTTTGTCAGTAGGAAGTACTATGACTGGACATTACAAAACACAAGAACTGACAAAAATTTCTGTGAGGATGAGGTGTCAGATGGCCCCTAAAAATTGGAGTAATTTTTCCCCTTGAAGCCAAGGGACCACATTTTGTCAGCAGGAAGAGCTATGGATATACATTCCAAAAATATAAAAACTGACAATATTGTCCATCGGGAAGTGGGTGTCAGATCCCCTGAAATGAAAGATCCCAAAGTGCCCTTTGGCAACACTTTATGGAAGTAATTCCTTGAATTCTTTCATTGCCTTGGGGCAGCATAGCTACAGCCAGCATAATAGTAGTACCTTATAGACAGCAGCATCCCCTGGGATAGTTATGTGAGCAATATAAATGTAGCTGGTATTATTGTAAGAAAATTGTCTTTGCCGTTTCTGGACGTAGAAAGTACCGCAAGGTGACTGGTTCTGCAAGGACTGTGCCCCTAAGCAAATCAAGAGGAGTCCTCACAAGCAGAGAGCTAAGAAGAAGCAAGTAGTGGAAGAATCGTCCAGCGAGGAGGAGGAGGAAGAAGAAGAGGAGAGTGAAGACAGCTCAGAGGAGGAAGAGGAAAGCGAAGAAGAAGAGGAAGAGGAAGAGATGGATGTTGATGTAGATGAGGAAGAAGAAGAAGAAGAAGAGGAAGAGGAGGAGGAGGAAGTTGAAGATGAAGACGATGATGGAGATAATGAGAGGTAAGTTTTTGCATAACGCATGATTTTGTAGAAGTTTCTTTTCTTTCTTTGTTGAGTTCAGTCAGAGGTAATCTTGTTTTCTGGTAATGGAAATTTACGCCAAGTTATTCAAAAAGAGTAAATTAAAAATGGAGTCTTTTTGTGACCAGCAAAATGGAACAAAACTCACATAAAGAGAGGTGAGGACTGCATACAATCATATTTCCTTATCTTTCTTTGCATAGCACTGCTTTTTCATACATTTCCTTTCAAAATTTGTGTGATAAATAGTAATTTTGTTTTCCTCTGGGCATTCACTGTAAATTTCATTGAACTAGGTGAGAATCCTGTTTCACCAGAACTCAAGATGGCTTTAGATAATGGCAACCGATGTCAATCTGTTTATTTCAATTTGTTTCACATGTAATCTTTTCATTTGTATTTTACAACTGATATTGCAGTGTGTTAAGTGTGACTTTGCAGCAGTGTTTAATTCTGTCATAATCACTCACCTTTTCCTTTGGAAAGAGGATGTTTCCTGTCAATCGTAAGATTACAGTCTTGGTCATAAAACTGTGGTAATTGATTAATGCCATAATTGATTTTCATAGATTTCCTTTGGAAGAAATGAATGTCAAAATTTACTTTTAGTTGTGAAACTAAAAATTTAGTTCCTTGTAATTTGAACATTTTCTGAAATATCAATTAAAGTGAAAATATGATGCCTGACAAGACCTTATTGACTCAATGTTGCAAAAGTCTTTATTGAATTTATAGAAATAAGTTGTTTTGAAAAGATGTAACCTTCAATATAAGCTTAAACTGAAATAAATCTTGGTTATTTATCTTGTGGGATTATAAAGCATGACATTTCAGGATTTTGAAAATATATTGATGCAACTAATTTGTGGTTCAATGAATGATATGAAAGTCTAAACACTACAATAAATATTGCTAGTTACATTTTAGACATGTGTTGAAAATAGGGTTTAGTTCTTTGTAACACATACTAGCATATTTGAAAAAATACTTCAAAATTGATGAAGGTGCAGTGGTCTATCTTCTTCTCAATCTATCTCTCTTGCTATGCCCTGTCATATTTCCTCCTGTGTAAAAGGAAACTGGAAGCCATGAACCGTGTAGCCCGGAGGCGACTCCGTGGTCTCGATCACAATGAGCTGTGTCAGTCGTGTGGCCATGCCGGCCAACTCATTCTCTGCCATGACTGCCCCATAGTCTACCACTGCGAATGCCTTGACCCTCCCTTAAGTAAACTTGCCCACGATCAGTGGTTTTGTCCACTTTGTGTACAGGATCATACCGCTAACGGGTAAATCAGACGTTGTGTCAATCCCAGTCTCTTGTCCGATGCATCCAGAACTAAAATCCCGGCATGTGTTTCGTCTCATCCATCCAACATTCCCTCAAATTAATGAGAAGCCCCCTATCAATCCCTTGACCATGTATGTGTGGTACTTGGAATGTAATCATGTCTTGTCTTATGTGCATTTCTAGATTGCTCTTACTCAGTGGTTCTTCACCTGGGGTTGTGACCCTCATTTGGGGGGGGGGGGTTGCTTTGGCTTTAGTTGCCATGGGGTTTATTTGGGAGATAATGAAGGGTCATAAATAAAGCAGATCTATTTAAATCTTTGTACAGTGTATTGAAGAAGTTATGGCGCTGACCAAGATTTCCATTTAGGGGATTTCCGGGTCATGCGTCCAAAAGGTTAATAACCACTGCTCTATTCTTTGTGACTGATTGTATGTGCATGTCTTGTAGGCAATGCTACTAAACAAAGAAATTCTGCATCCATATTGAATCTCTCTTGCATATCCAATTCTATTACCTTCTTAGTTTAAATCTATGTGTATGATTTTCACTGAAGATCATTTATAAATCCTCCCCCCTCACACCTGTTTGGTTTGTTCTTGTGAATGATGTAGGATTTCCATGATTCTTATGTTTCTTCTGTATACATGTATCTACAATATAAATATTTATAAATGTGTCTTACAACTCATCTCCATAGCTGTAAATACTCTTAAGTCAATACCACCTGTCATGCATGTTTTTATGTTCAAGCAATGTATTGTAAAAGAGATGGATGTAGGGATGACATTCTTAGTCTGATTTCAACTGAAGAATTTGTAAATACCTCTAAGAAGTTCTGAATATCTGTCTCTTAATATTGTGGAGTGCGAGGAGTGTCAAGTCTGACAGACATGTATGCTATACAAGAACCCACTATTATTATTAATATTTGATGTGAAAATCAATCTGTCTTCCTCCTCCTTATTTCTGTAATATTTGTATTCTAATTGCATGCTATAACCTTAACCATTTTTTCTTTGTTATGCATGTACCATGCTCCCTTTTCTATTATTATTCACCACTCCTGTTCATATACCTTTTTTACATCATGCTATTTAATTGAGATGATAAGATGACATTTAGGTCAAGATTTATTCAGTGCTCAATCTATATAGTCATTCAGGAAACATTTGAAGTTATTAATTTAGCTTTTTTCTTTTTCAATATATTGAAAATATTTTTAATGTGGCTAAAGAAATTTATTTCGGTTTAAGAAAAAACATTTTGAAGCTATTCTATGTGTTACTAAATTTCTTGCAAATTGCTATCTTATCTTTTCTTTACAAGCTGCTATTCCTTATAAACAGTAAACCTGAAAAATGTCTAACCCAGTTTTTCATTTTTGTAAAAAAATTTTGCTTCTTTGCTGAAAGAAAATATCCCTCCTCATAAACATATATCTTTTTTCATATGTAACTAAAAATATTGTTCTGTTGCTGTAGAGTAATGTTCAGTCGTAATATCAACTCAGTGCTCTATAATATGAATGAAACATGACTATTAGTATTTTTACTTATTTCCCAAAACTAAAAATGTGTAATAGCTCATTTATTTAACAACATACTGTTGTAATAATGTCCCTTGAAGAACATTGCAATTTGATAAGCATCTCTCTTCTTTGATATACTTGAAATGTTTTATTCAAGAGAGCTTTGATAGAAGTTACCCCTACAGGAACACAATTTTCATTGAGAAATATACAGTAGATGATTATTTGATCCAGCAGTATACATGTAGGCTAACTGCTTAACATTCATCTCAATTCTTAAATTGTAAATTACAACTACCCAAATATATATGATTGAGATGTTCCTCTTATATCCTACATTTCACCTTCACACAGTTCACCCTATTATAGAAGAGGGTCATTTTTAAGATAATACCAAAAATATATCAGGGCCTAGCTCTACCTCTTTAATGGAATAATCTTTGAAATTTTGGGTAGATTTGCATGTAGAATACTAATGTTTAGACTTGATTTAGCAAAGTTTTATGTTCTGTTAGAATTATTTATACATTTAGATCAATTACCAGAATGAAAGTTGATAATTTGATGGTGGAAAACGCTATATGGAAAAGTCCAACTGGTGTATCACTATGCTGCATTCATATATTCTATCAGGGTATTATAATAATCTTCTACATGTTGTCCACATATTCAGTGCTGAATCAGAAGAGGAGGTAGGATCTGATGAGGAGATAGAACATGAGGATATATGCCACCGATGTCGACATGGTGGTGAGCTGATATGCTGTGATATGTGTCCCAATGCCTTTCATATGGAGTGCTGCAAGCCGGTCCTACGCAAGGTGCCTCGTGGCCATTGGGAGTGCGAGGACTGCAAGAAGGGGGCCAAGTCTGCAGCAATCAAAGTACCAACTGGCAAGAAGGGTAGGTTGTTCACTTATAACAGGATTTTTGGTTTCAGGGGGGGGGGGGGGGGGGGGATTGCTAAGCATGTTCTACATGTGATAGATTAAATAGTCTTTAAGTGATTCAAATATATATCTTGCTGTTTTCTCTTCAGTAATTTATAGGGTAATTTTCTTGTGATGGGTAGAGATTTTGAGACACAAGGAAGACATAAGTATTTAAGGGAAACATCAGGTGACAGTCTAAGAATTACTGGGAAGTTTATATATGTCTACATGTAATAGTACCTGGTATGTTCTGCAATTTGGAGAAACTGGCAAACAGAATTCTTGATTTATAAAAAATAAAAAATGATGTAAACAGGAAAAGTAATTTTCTGGAAAAAAACGCCCTTGAAAATGGATTATGTATATGCTTCATCAGGACCATCCAAGAAGTTTGCCACCAAGCCAGCGAAGAAGGAGAGTCCCAAGACCCAGCCTAAGGCTCAGGAGAAGACTGGCTCTAGGAGCAGATCTCTGAGCAGAGGTCGACAGTCAAGGCAGAACACATCTGAACCCGCACAATCAGCCAAGAACACCAAGACCAAGAAGGGAGATGCCCAACCTGTCTCTGGGTCTAGTGGCAAGAAGGGTCAACAGAGCTCTCAGGATAAGAAGGGACAACAGTCTTCTTCCTCACAGGAGAGCAGAGGCCGATCGGGGGCACAGGAGAAGAAGCGGGGTCGAGGCACGTCCCAAGACAGGAGAGGGGCTTCCTTGGAGAGGAGGGGGCAGAAGAGGGGATTGCCTGCTGTGAGTGTAGAGTCTACAGACTCTGAATCATCACAGGAGGAAGTTCAGAAGAAAAGGAATTCTGGGAGAGGTCTCTTCAAAGTAGCCCTGAATGGAAGTTTGAATGCAGATGGTAAGTATGATGGTGTCCTCATCTAGCATAGCTGAATGCAAAAGAATATTAGATATTAGTTAGCTTTTCTCTCTCTCTCTCTCAGGAAAAAAATATTAATTCAAAATAGATTTACAGAACATTTGAAACATGGAATTTGGTCAGTTTAAAATACATGTATATTGAATATTCTTTTTCATTCTTGAATAATGCATGGTCTGATAGTGCATCTTTTCCTGTCCTTTGAGATTTTTTTTTTGTTAAAGATTTTAAATACCTTCTAGTTAACATGAAGTAAATAGGCCTAAAATTGAAAAGGGTTACATCCACCTGTGAATCAGAGTCAGAGGAGCAATACTCATCTGATATTTTTTAAATGGAGTGGGTAGCATATTTCTCCAAAAAATGGTACATATTTCCAGGCAAATTATGTTTCTATAGAAGGCTGTGAATAAAAAACGAAGAGTAGTTTCCTCCTGTAAATTATCAGATAAAAGTGCTCTATGCTGTATAATTTTATAAACAACAAAATCATATTAACTTATATTTCTAATGCAGATTCAGCTTCGGACTCATCAGGACCATCAGTCAAGAACCGCAGGTCCTCCAGTGGTCGTGGTAGGGGTGATCTAACCCAGCTTAACAAGTGCGAAGCCTTATTAAAAGAACTCATCAAACATCCAGATGCTCGCCCATTCCTTAATGCTGTCAGCAAGAAATCGGTCAGTATAATTCACTGTCGGGTTCATTCTTTTTTAAATGTGTATGAATGATTTAGTTGCATAGTCCATAGAGGGACTGGTTCTTGTTGTGCAAGTGCTGAGTATGGGGGACTTGTTCTTTTATTGTAAATTATTATTATCTCTAACTTTAAGTTGCTTAGTGCATTGGGGTACTTTGTCTGAGAACTCTCTACCTATCCGCACGACATCAAGCCTTCAAAGGTTTGATGTATAATCTGGTTTCTTTCCCATTTTCCATTTATCATGCATATCCAATATGTTTAATCAAAAGTTGTTCTGGAATTAGTTTTGAGTAAGTTCCGTCTTCAGAGCAACTTTAAAGAGTAGGCTGAGTTCTGGGAAAGGTGAAAAGAGAATTTTTGAGCTTTCTGACTCCTTTTATGTCAGTTTGGAAGGACATCATAGTAGAAATGTCCCCTGAAAGAGATTGATCCTCAAATGCCCTCATATTCAAAATGTGGCGTTAATTAGCTGTTCGGGTTGAACATTCATACCACAAGTGTATGCAGTACAATATACCCATTTCTGTGTTTAGTGCATGTGCTTTTCAGCGAGATTGGGTCAATTTCTTATTACTTTGATTCCAAAACCTCCAGTATACACCAATTCTTAAATGCAGATGTGATCAACCTTTCCCATTTGCTTTGAGACAGTTTCTTTCACAATGTAATCACATGACCACAACTCATCTTCATCTTTAAAGGCAAGAAGGAGTTTGAAACTACTAAGATCAATACACCACATACTGCTTCTATCCTATTTACACAAGGAATGCTCCTCACCAAAGTGGAGATAGTGACCTTACTGTGTGTGAACTGATAGTGACGATGGTTACAGTTGTAACTATAGAGTTTTATGGCATCCTACTGGATTCTCTTCTTTGTCAAGTTTTTTTCATCTTTATCCTCAAAGATGTAACAATATTACTGCTTATTATGAATGTGTTGTCCATTCTAATTTGCTGATATTTTATTTTGTCAGAAACTGCTTCCAAAGAAATGTGCCTGTAGCAAAGTTTTCTCTTAGTTCCTGTGAGATATATTGTTATAACAGAATCTGCTTGTACCTGGATAGCCAATTTACCCACAAGCCATTGTCGATTTACACTTTGTTCTCTCTTCCTCTCTCACTCAGGCCCCTGACTACTACCGAATCATAAAACGCCCCATGGACTTTGCGTCGATGCAGACCAAAGTCAACGACTTCCAGTACTCAAGCCCCGCTGAGCTCATCGCCGACGCCAGGCTCATCTTCACCAACTGTCAGCAGTACAACCGACGCTCCAGCTTTGAGTACAAGGCTGGTCTCAAGATGTCCACCTTCCTAGAGAAGCGCATTAAGGAGTTAGACATAGAGGTGAGCCTTGAGAATGAGGATACTGCTCCTCTAGCTGCTTCAAGAGACCAGGACACACCCACATCTAGAAAGCGATCCCGACAACGATAAAATGATAGACTTGAATATCTCAGGATGCTGTTTGTTTGTTTTTTTCTTTTGATGTAAAACAAGATTGTGATAGCAAAGATGTTGTGTAGGATTGTTTTATGATTGCCTTTTCAGTTGATTTTGTGAGAGCAATTTTTTTTTTCTTCTGCACGTTAAAGTATGCTTAGCTAGGAGTTATGAGCTTAAATGGTGAAACATCATTTGCAAGTGTCTTTTCTCCACTGATATAGAGATCTGTTGTTTTACTTATCTGTGTTGAGGTCAGGGATATATTGGTTGTGAAGTAAAGTAAGATTTTTTCTTTAATTTCAAGCAGTTAATATTACTTTGTGAAAGGAATTAAGTATGTTATTCATTTTTCTTTTATACCAGTCACTACAAGTGATAATCAAATCTTGTGATTTAATCCAAATGTTCACACAGTTTTCATGCAGAGAAATAAGTCATTATAATTTTTCTTTTTGAACACCAATTTCAGTTTCTTTAATTGACTTTGTAGATGATGTAGTTACTACAGTTGTCTAAGTTTTACTATTATAATATGGTAGTTTGAATTTTCTAATAAAAATATAAAATAGAAGGAAAAAAAATATAGTGAAAGAAAATAAAACAATTGATGTAAATATAGTTTGGACCACAAGATTGACATGCTTGAAAAAGAGGTGTTGAAACATGTGAAAGAGAATGTATTTATTCAAAATTTAGCAGGATATTTTGCTAAGAGAATTGTTTTTCTGGAATGTAATATAACTTAATAACCAAGATTGATTTTGATAACAGTTTCAAAGAGGTAATTTATCCATAGACCTTGAGTAATTTAAACAACTTCAATACTTAAAGACTATAAATGTTGATCTGAAAAGGCTCTTACTTCAGATTGGATTTTCTTTTCTATATTATACTATACATATGATATTGAAGATACTGAAAAGTAGTACTTCATTAGTACTCTTTCCATTTTCCTACTTTATTTGTTCAGAATTTATTATGCTGATAGCTACAGATTTTTGAATATAACTGTTGGTATCAATACATACTTTCTTTGTAAATACTTTATTGTTGCAAAGGAAAATAAACATGGCTTCAATGCCATCTGACCTCATGTAAGTTGCTTCTAACTAAGGATTGGAATGTATTCCTCATTGCAGAAATGTTTTGGTATACGAGGGAGGGCTAACCTTGTGTTATTTCATGATTATTTATGAAGGGGTTGTCCCAGAGCTTAAAAAAGAAGTCTTCCTTGTTCTGTTCATAATGTTTGCTGTAGGAAACAACTTTTTCATTTTTTTAATGATACAGTTATTAACAGTCTAGTTATAATACCATGTAGATATAATTACACTTCATTATTCATAATATTGGTGTTGATAAGTTTGTTTGTTGTTATAGCTGTAGATTATGATTTAAAAAGTCAAACCAAATTTCTTTATACTAGTGAAGTAGATAGTTTATTGCCTTTCCTGCAGTTGGTCTTTTTTTTTTTTTTTTTTTTTTTTTACTACGGTACACATATATTCATTTTGACAGTGATAAAAGAACACCGTATAATAGGAGCAGTTAGGAATGTAGTACATTGGATACTTGTACATGTACTCATAATATGTTATATACTGTATTGTTCTTCAAAAATGTTAGGGTAATTCAAAAATTATTCAATAATGTCATAGACTGTAAAAAGATCTGTAAATAGTCATTTCAAGTTTTTGTACTCAAGTATCAGTTGAGCTCCTCATCCTTCTCTATCAAAAGTCCCTTTACTTGTATTGCAAGCATTATTTATCAAAATTTTTATTCTGGAAAAGCTGATGTTTCTGACTCAATTTTGCAAGATATTGGTGAGATAATAATCTGATTGCATTTCAAAGGATTGTATGTTGTGCCTGTGTGTTGCTGTTCAGTTATTACCGTCCCCTTTCAATATGGCTGTCAAGCAACAGTCTATTTCAGAATTCACAGATTTTTTAGCTCAGTAGATAAGTATAGAACTATTTATGGTATCCTTCAATTTTGGGTCTCTTCTAGTGTACCCCACATTTCATGGAAATACATGTAATCATCAGTCAGGTATTATAGAGTATAACTCTGTTTAGATCCACTTTGCACTTGATGTAATGGTACTTACATTGGTTTTCTTCTTAACAGTGTGGTTTTTCAGCTAATTACTTTTGGATTACTTTGAGTGTAATCAGAAGAGTTCTCAGTGTATCTTGGGTGAAATGAAATGCAATTGTTATTGAAATGCATCTACAGTTTAACAGACAACATACATTTTACATGATAAACGAATACATGCTTTGTAGAGAATTTAGTGGGATCATAATTTGTGTCATATAGGAGACTAATCCAGAAACAAAAGTGGAGATCATTAAATTATGTTTGTTGGTGTTCTTTTTTAGTCCAAACCCTTAGGCAGTAATATTGTATGGCATTGTAGATGGAAATTGATATTCATATTGAAAAAAAAGAAGAGAAACATGATGTAACCCTTAAGTTAGATATGACATGTAAATATCAAACCTACTAAATATTAATTTATGAATTCAAATTTCCCTTTGCTTGTTAAAATGTTTTGTCTGGGTCAGTGGTTATTTCATATCCCCCAACTGAGAGATTACTGAGATTGATCAACATAATTGATAGACAATAAAGAATGGTTGAGGACCAAAAAAAACTTATTGACTTTATATTTTATTTTTGTTTCAGTTTTGTTTCAGAAATGTTTGCATGAGGTAGCTGAGCGAAACGCAATGGCGCGTAAAGGCGCGGGAAAGACGCAAAGAGCGAAACTGCTAGTTTTGTATGTGCATTTAAAATCACAATCAGATTGATCAGAATAAAAGTTTTCATATACATGATTATTTTGCTTAAAAATGTTCATAGAGTTGAATACTAATTCCACATCCTAATGTTTTGATTCTGCCTCTAAAGAACAAAATTATGATTTTGAATAATTTTGTCCTATGCATCTTTCCCGCTTTCTTACGCGCCATCACATTATATGAACTAAAAGAAAAAGAAATTGAAAATCTATTTGAAATTTGCTAGGTTGTATTGTTTTGGTAATGATGAAAAATGTGAATATGTAATACCTGAGGAGTGAGCTTAGAGGGATGAGGTGTCATGAATACTGAGAATCTTTGTCTTCATCACTTTCCTTATAAACTACCATTTCTAAAAAGATGGTTAGTATTGCAGAATCAGAGAATAGTGTTGAATAGAAGCATACTAAAGCTTTTTGTCTTGCACTCGGAGTAAATCACAAGAATGAACAGAAAGCCGAAATTGAACAATACTGTATAAACTGAAACTAAAGGAACAAAGCGCGCAAAAATCAGAGCCTCTTTGTTTTCACGTTCTTTGATCCTTTAGTTTCCATTTATATTGTTCAATTTCTCTTTTCTGTTCATTCTTGCAGTTTACTCTGATGAGTGCAAGACGAAAAGCTTCAGTATGCTTCTATTCACTGCTATTCTCTACCATTTCTCTTCTATACATGTATCACATATCTATTGAATTATCCTCTTCATAAGTTATTTTTCTTGTCCATCACATCTTTCTTCTTTTTCTCTTATTATACGGTGTCCTTTATCTTCTCTATCAGCTCCAATTTCCCTCTGTCCTCTCACTTTCTCTAAACATCTTCAAACTTTGCCTTGCCTTCTACTCTCACTCTTTCTATGTATTCAGCAGTGCTGTAGTCGAGTATGTCCCATCCGAGTCCGAGTCCAAGTCCTGGCATCTGAGTCCCGAGTCCTGGACATCCGAGTCCGAGTTCGAGTCCGAATCCCGATGGGAACATCTTAAATTGCAATTTTGTTTTATGTCACATCATTTATATTATGTTTAATGCCTTACTGTGAACTAGATAATATAGTTTCTGGTTCATTGAAAACTTCCATTTGTCAGAGAATTTGATTTATTGTAATTTTTCTTAGTACAAATGCTGACAAAACTATAAAGGCTTGCTCACAAATGAGTGATTTGTCGCTGTGACATGTCGCTTGGTGCTTAAGAAGATCAAGTTCAGTAAAATTTCCAGCTATTAACACTAAAAATTCTGACAGAAGGCAAAAAAATTGTCTATCGTTAGATTTTCGGTGATGGTTTGGTGTACTAATGGAATTTCAGAAGTTTTATTGACCAAAATACTGAACAAGTGAACATGCATTCCTTTTGTGCCAAGGTACATGTCTCGTTGACAAATGGCTCATAAATTATGTGAACAAGCCTTATCAGGCCAAGTATTTTGCTTGTATTCGCAGTTATTATAGAGAGTTTACTGTATTGTTTCTGTGATACCTCAAAGAAGAAAAGATACCCAAATTAATATTCGTTCATTTCAAAGGCCTGTAATTTTATATTTTTTTAAAACAAAATTCTATAAACATATTTAGTTATCAGTAAACAGCACACAAAAATAATAGGTTGAATGCCATTAAAGCCAGATTATAGAAAAAGTTTCCAACTGAAATGGAAAAAAATGAGGTAAAAACAATATTTCACCAAGAACACCAATCATGCCAATAGTTCAATCTTATCAAATAGCTGATTTAAGTAATAAAAAAGTGAATCGTCAAACCCTAATAAAACTCTAGCTTGTACATATATCAGCTAGTTCATTAAACTGGCTTAATGGCTTGTAATACAAGTGCACCATTAACATTCATTTTGGAAACTGACTACATGACTCAAGTAAAACGAAAGTAATTGTTAAACTGTAATAAAAACTGTTTGACACTGCCAAAAATTATAAATTGCTGACTGACTTTTTGCCACAGGAACTTAGGTTGCAAGTAAAAAGACAGAAGATCAAAACTGTAGTTCATAATACTGGCTTGAAATACAAGTAGAATATTAATCTGTTTGAGACTGCCCATATTGCAAGATATCCCAGGCTGGGTCTATGGGGAAACATGTGTTATAGATTAATCCATCTCCAAATGGTTAATATCAATTTCCACACTTGTCTGTCATACGAGCGTATACGAACATAAAACAACCAATCTTAACCAGTAATGTCTATTTGGGAACATGCTCGTAAGTTCATGTTCAAAATACCACTCAATCGAGCAAGGTACACAAAAATAGCGGAGTTTTTTGCTTGCCCCGGGGTAATATTTTTTACTAAAATTAAAAGTGGAAAACGGAAAAAATGACCGGTCTCTCTGCCGGTCTCGGCCAATTTTCGCCTGAGTCACGAGTCACCATTGGTCGAGTCCGAGTCCGAGACCGAGTCCTTGTGGTTCGAGTCCGAATCCAAGTCCGAGTCCCGAGAAATACAGACTTGAGACCGTTTTCGAGTCCAAATCCGAGTCCGGACTCGAGTCCCACAGCACTGGTATTCAGTAGTAGTACCAGGGGGGGAGGGTCCCCATGGTAACATCCAAGAGCTTTATGGATGTTTTTTCATTGCCAGATATTGACAGGTTTCTGCCTGCTCGTTTCTTTTTGCTTGCAAGATATCTCTGACACACACCTGTGTGCCCCTCCCTGACTGGAAAATAATCCTGATCTGCCAATGATATTCATCCTCATGATATTCCTGCTCCTCTTCATCACAACCCTTTCCAACTTGTGTTTTTGTTTCTTCACCCTTATCTTCCTATACAGTTCTCTCTCTTTCTCTCCTCCATCACACCACATCCCTCTTTCAATAATATTGTCCTCTCTTTTGTGTTGGCTGTCCAATGTCTTCGCCATTCCCAATGCAGTTACTGATTTTATATCATCTCCCCATTTTGTTCTCAATCCTCTATTCTTACTTTATCACCTCTTTCACTCAGTCAACCCCCCCCCCCCCACCCACACCCACACATAATCATAATGTACTTTCTCATCTCCATAACATCCTATCATTCAAATTCCTCTATTACATGTATATTCATCTCTCTGATGTCATCATCTTTAGTTTACATACATTATGTTCATCACAATTCATCTAAGTCAAAGGTGGCATAAAATACATACACACAAAAATGTCTGAGATTGACGATGGTGTTATATGGATAATTACTTTAATATACAGAAGGAAAAAAAAAGACAATTGTATAAATACATATGACATGCTACACTTTTAACATATTTAACTTCTACATTTGTCATAATGTAGAGAATTCTGTCAATCTGTCAAAGGAAGTGTCAACCATTTGCAAGATACAAAATATACAATACACAAAGTGAATCAAATATCACTTGGGGAAACAACAACATCATAAAGACTAAATCCTGGGTGGAATATTTCCTACAAAAATGAAATGTGGAGATACACTGTAATTACATAAAATTCTTTTTGCCCTATTGAAGACTTTCATATTTGATCCTAATAAGTAATGCCAGTTGTCCTATCTTTTATCTGCCTTTTGATAAACATCAATACATGTATTGCACTATACATTTTCATACTTGCCAACATTTGGAATTCAGAAAACTGAACGCACATATTGATATTGGCAGGGGGTCCAGGGAGCGTCACCGCCACCACCGCCACCGGCGTTGGGGGTGAAGCTCCCTGGAGTAAGGGGTCCAGCAGCCTGCCTCAGGGCCCCTGGCTGACACTGTTCCGCTCATAGTTGCTTTTATTTTGACAGATTTTCACCGAATTCGAACCAAATCACAAATCATATACGACTACTTACTGTACCGGATTCAATTAGTTTGTATTAGACCCTAAAACTATTTTCCCAAAAATCTGTATGTTCAGTTTTTTTACGGCTCTAAAAACTTCAAAAACTGAACGGTTCAGTTAAAAACTGTACGGTTGACATGTATGCATTTTTCTTGTTTCTTTTCTATGATTATTCACTATACAGTGCGTCCCAGAAAAAACGAAACCGAGATTTATCAATGTTTAATCATATCTTAATCACAATTATGATTAATAAATGACACATATTTGTAAAGCTTGGAGTCTCTTCTTTCATTTGATGCCACTCATACAATACATACTTCACGCATGAGTGAATAAAGACAATATGAACCAGGGCTACCCAAAAGTCGTTTGGCCAACAATATATGAATTTCAAAGAGATAATCACATTTCTAGAAAGTTCATTTTCTGCCCTTTCATACGACACCTCAATCACGAAAAATGAGCCAGGGATGACAAAGCTCTGTTGGTGTATATTGATGCTTGCATTTCCATGATTTATTAAATGCTCCCAGATCGTCTCCATTCAGTGACCAGAAGTACTTGTTGCTCTGTTAATTGCATGGTCAAATAGGTTTAATAATGAAAACGTACCTCACTATCAAGCAGCTTTTATCATTTTGTACTCACCACTCCATTTTGTTGATGATCAGCCATGCATGAAGTCTTTTGTCTTGTTTGTTGCTAGGACAGGCAGCAAGTGCAAACGGATTCGTCTAATAAATCATGTAAATGCAAGCATCACTTTACACCAACAGAGCTTTGTCATCCCTGGCTCATTTTTCCTGATTGAGGTGTCATATGAAAGGGCAGAAAATGAACTTTCTAGAAATGTGATTCTCTTTTTGAAATTCAGATATCGTTGGCCAAACGACTTTTTGGTAGCCCTGCTTCATATTGCCTTTATTCACTCATGCGTGAAGTATATATTGTATGAGTGGCATCAAATGAAAGAAGAGTATCCAAGCTTTACTAATATGTGTCATTTATTAATCATAATTGTGATTAAGATATGATTAAATATCGACCTATCTCAGTTTCGTTTTTTCTGGGATGCACTGTTTACATGTATTCTATACTAGTTTCTCTATAGGCATCCATTCCATAGATTCTAAACCACTTCAGTACCAATCCTGCCCAAATTCTAATCTAGCATTCAATATAACGCCACTCAATCTCCAAGGAGTGTACAGCCCCTCACCATTATGCTGTGCATTGTTACCTGACTTCAAAAGCTTCATCATGAGACAGAGCTGGCCAAAAGATGTGACTTTTTAATGAGGACAATTCGCTTCACCAACCCATCGTTAGAGCCTGTTGGCTCATGTCCGTAAGACGTAGCTGGGAGAGATGAGGCTCTTCCCAAACTCTGCAATGTAACTCACTGCTCAGCATCTCCTCTAGGATGACGCAAACCTTCTCCAGATCAAACATGACCTGGGCATCTCCTGTAAAAAGAGACAGTAAGGCCCCTTGCCCTTACACTATTCCTTGGAGCCTTGTCATCATCATGGATTTCAACAGTTGGAGATGCAGCTGGGAAAGAATGTGGCCATGATCAAGGACAGTCTGACCTTTCCTGCAAACACTGGAATCTTGTTGCCATCATCACAGATTTCATCTGTTGGAGTCCATAAGACGAAGCTGTGATAAGATGTGACTCTTCCTAGTCTCTACAATGTAACCATTGCTCAGCATCTCTTCTAGGGTGATATGTACCTTCTCTAAGTTGAACATAACCTGCAGATATTATGTTAAGGCTACAACTCTCATCATAACCCACATCATGGTTACAATAATTGATTAATTATTCTCTGTACATAACTAATATCATATTCAAACTACTTATGCATACTTGGTATTTTTTCACCTTCTGAATTTTGGTAATGTGAATTTTTAAAATTTTAATTCGCTACTAAAAAGGAAAAAACAAACAAAAACAAACAACAAACAAACATAAACAGCTCACTGAGTACTGCCAAATTTTTCTTTTGAGTTTCTAAGGGTGGGTGCTCTAATGCATTGTGAAAGGGAAAGGTCAGCAAATGTACTGTCAGATCCACTGGTGATTTTCAGTGGCATGCTCATTGGTTCTCATTCACATGCCTGTTGAAGCTAAATGCATGTATCAAGCAGCATTAAAAGAAATCTGTTGCATGACAGCTGTAATTGATAACTAATTGTAGAATATCCCCTTTTTTATACATGTACAAAATTCTTTGCAACAAAATCCAGCTGTAGTACATTGTACATATACCTAGTTGTCCTACCCCAGAAATGAAAACAACACTGTCAAAACAATGACAAAAAAAAAGTTACATGCTTTTTATATACTGGAGTATTCATAATACTAACCATCAAGTCGATGCAATAGCAGAGTGGTACACTTTGAAAATGCCTCTCATATCCTTCATCATCATTCACTCTCTCAAAGCTAATTAAATCAAGTAATCCTTCTAATAATGGTTTTAGTAGTTCAGATAAATTAGCAAATTTATTCATTTATATAGCCTTTACCAGAAGATGCTGTATTCATAAAATTTTCAGTGAAAATGTAAAGCAATGTAGGTAATCAATTACATGTACATTATGATTGTCTCAAAGGATACATCAAAGTCAGACTGTAAAGATAAAAATAAAAATAAAATTATTGATTCCTCAATGAATTAATTCACACTATATAACTACATGTATAATATAAAATGAATGCGAATGAGTCTCCTGTATGCCTCTGCCTAAATTCAGTTAAGTTTATGGCTCAAAGTGTTCTTGAAATATTATGATAACCAGAATAAAAAGCCTACAATTACTTGTTACATGTAACTGATCTCTTTTAAATTAGAACTTACAACCCAAAAGTCTGATTACTTTATCCTGTCCAAGTCATACAAATGTATATATGCAAAATAGTTGATAAATGGTGATAACAAAACCAACGCATCTTTAGTTTCATGCATATTGACCTCTATGACCGTAGGCCTTCGACCGACTAAACCTGAATTTAATCACGTCATCTCACAGTTTTAATGAACACTGGTACCTAAGTTTGAATTTCACAGCTAAAATAGGAGATTAAAAAAACAAAAACAAAAACAAAAAAACAAACTTCACAATTGTTCACATATATTAACCTTATGACCTGTCACCTTTGACCTATGGAAACAAAAATCTGATTAATTTGTCTCGCTATAGTAATGCATACTAGTACCAAGTTTGAAGTCAATGTTTCAAATTGTTCAAGAGATATGCAATAAGATGAATGCGACTGCGTCTCCTATATGCCTCCGCCTAATGGCTCAAACTGTTCTTGAAATCTTGTGATAACCAGAATAAAAAGCCTCTAATTACATATTAATTGACCTCTTTGACATTTGACCTTACACCTTATAATCCAAAAGTCTGATCACTTTATCTCCTCCTAGTCATGAATACAAAATAGTTGAGATATGGTGAAAACAAAGGTAAAAAAACATTAATTTCACATACACCTGTATAATGACCTCTATGACCTGTCACCTTTGACCTATGTGAACAAAAATCTAATCAGTTCGTCTCATTATGGT
The DNA here is from genome assembly GCA_025618425.1 of Heliocidaris tuberculata. Taxonomy (NCBI): domain Eukaryota; kingdom Metazoa; phylum Echinodermata; class Echinoidea; order Camarodonta; family Echinometridae; genus Heliocidaris; species Heliocidaris tuberculata. The sequence goes on from CM046834.1 coordinate 5,488,239, forward strand.
GATGCATACTAGTTCCAAGTTTAATGTTGGATTAAATGGTTCTTGAGATATCCCGTTAAGGCTAAAACCTGCAAGTTCAGAATTGACCTCTATGAACTTTGACCTTTGACCTACATATCCCAAAATCTAACCAGATTGTCTTTTTATGGTGATACATACTGGTACCAAGTTTGAAGTTCATACATTAAATGGTTCTTGAGATATTGCGTTAACAAGGCTAACACCTGAAATTTCAGAAATTGACATGTGACCTTTGATCTTTGACCTACACACCCCAAAATCTAATCAGATCATCTTCGTATGATACATACTAGCACCAAGTTTGCAGTTCATAACTTCATGGTTCTTGAGTTATCACGAGAACGAGGCTAACACGTGAAATTTCAGAAATTGGCCTCTGTGACCTTGACCTTTGACTTACGTACCCAAAAATATAATCAGATCATCTTCCTATGGTGATACATACTAGCACTAAGTTTGAAGTTCATACCTCAAATGGTTCTTGAGTTATCGCGAGAACGAGACCAACACCTGAAATTTCAGAAATTGGCCTCCGTGACCTTGACCTACGTACCCCAAAATCTAATTAGATCGTCTTCCTGTGAAGATACATACTAGCACTAAGTTCATACCTCAAATGGTTCTTAAGTTATCGCTAGAATGAACCTAACACCTGAAATTTCAGAAAAATTGGCCTCTGTGACCTTGAACTCTGAACTACGTACCCCAAAATCTAATCAGATCGTCTTCCTATGGTGATACATACTAGCACCATGTTTGAAATTCATACCTCATGTGGTTCTTGAGTTATCGCTAGAACAAGAAAGCGGGATGGACGGACCGACGTATGGAGAGACGTACAGATGGACGGACGGATGAACAACCCGAAAACAATGCCTCTGGCACCACCTTCAGTGGGCGGAGGCATAACAAGGGTAAAAACTTGAAATTTTAATGGTAGATGACCTCTATGACCTTTGACCTTATTACCCCCAAAGCTAATAAGTATGTCTCACTATGATGATGATGCATACTAGCACCAAGTTTGAAGTTCATACCTGAAATGGTTCTTGCGAAATATAGCAATATAGCATGAAGCTTAAAGGGCAATTCAACCTTAGTAATAAGATGATTTGTGTGAAAGCAGAACAATAAGAAAAACAGGATGGGGAAAGTTTGAAAGAAATCGGGCAAGGACTAAGAAAGTTATGGATGTTTGAAAAATGAAATCACTACATCTATGCGAATCTCAAATTGGCAATTTGGTGAGTCGATTGTGACATATTTGTGGACAACTCTCCCATTTGTCGTACACAAAAATATCATTTATTTACGGTTTTCTTCGAGGTGCTTTTACCCTCGGGGCAGTACTCAAAATATATTGGAGACAGCATATTGTTATAAGTCCTCATGAAAGAAAGAGATCCTACTGAGTAATACATCTTGAAAAAAGTGACATTTTAGTCATTTTGTGTTGGAGCGAATGGGAGAGTTGTCCACAGCTACATCACAGTGACATTACCTATTCGGCCAATTTGAAATTCCCTAGTATAGTGATTCCAACTTTCAAAAATTCATAACTTTCTTATTGCTTGTCCGATTTCGTTCAAACTTTCACCAATCTGCTTCTCTGATTTTTCCTATTTCTTTCAAAACAACTTGCTATTAAGGTTGGATTTCCCTTTAAGCCGTTAACAAGGCTAACACATAAAATTTTAGAAATTAACCTCTATGACCTTTGAACTATGTATCTCCAAATCTGATCACATCGTCTTCCTATGGTAACAAGACCAGCACCAAGTTTCAAGTTCATACCTCAAATGGTTCTTGAGGTATTGCGAGAACAAGGCTGACACCTGAAATTTTGGAAATAAACCTCTACGACCTTTGACCTACCTACCCCCAAACTCTAATCAGAATATCAGATCGTCTCCCTATGGTGAAACATACAAGCACTACGGTTGAAGTTCATACCTCAAATGGTTCTTGAAATATAGCAAGAACAAGAAAGTGGGACAGATATATGGACAGACATATGGACGGACCTACGGAAGGACAACCCAAAAACATAATGCCTCCGGCACCACCTTGGGTGGTTGGAGGCAATTTAAATGCATTGAAAGGAAGCACTCAAAGAGGTGTTAAAATGATAGAATGTAGATTTAATATTTTGAATCATACTTCTGGCATACATGCAAGAGATGCAGCAATTACGAAAATTGACACAGGAAATAGCAAGAGCATAAGATGTTATAAAGTATTCTTTTAAAGGAGAATGAAACCCTGGGGAAAAATAATTTTTAATGAAAAGAGAGGATAGAGAGAAGAAATTTGAAAAAGTTCCATCAAAATCGGTTAAGAAATGAGAAAGTTATGAAAGTTTGAAAAGTCTCAATTTACTTTCTATGGCGATCCTCAAATTGGCAATGTTGCTTCAAAGAGACAGGTAGAGTAGGACAACTCTCCATATGTTTTGTACACAAAATTTCATATTTTCCCCATTATCTCTCAAGGTGCAGCTTGTCTCCTTCTTAGCTCAAGATATATCATGGAAAAATGTATTTGACACAACATATGTTGAGTTCACAAAAAGACAAGCATCATTTTTAGAGATAATGGAGAAAATATGAAATTTTGTGTAGAAAACACATGGAGAGTTGTCCTACTCTGTCACTTTGAAGCAACATTGCCAATTTGAGAATCACCATAGAAAGTAAATTGAGACTTTTCAAACTTTCATAACTTTCTCATTTCTTTACCAATTTTGGTCGAACTTTTTAAAAAATTACTTCTCTCTATCCTCTCTTTTTATTAAAATGGATTTTCCCCCAGGGTTTCGTTCCCCTTTAAGTAACACAGTTTGTAATATAATTTCAATTCTAATGGACAACAAATTTTAGAAGAAAAGCCTCAGATTATAATTTTTTTTTCATTAATAATTCATAGTGAAATATATGACAAATAACAATTCCTCAGACTACACAGTTCATTACTCACCACTTTTGGAAAATAGCTGTCCAATATTTCCACAAAAAGTTGAATAAATTCCAATATGCCTATTTCATTCTGAAATAGAGAAGAAGAAATATGAGTGCAGAAAAATAAAACAGTGCGTTTTTAATTAAATATCTTCATTTACAAAGGAGCATGTGCAATTGTAAATGGCAAATGTGTTGAATCGTCTTTATACCCCTTTATTGGAACAAAATGGAGCAAATTTATTATTCTATTTTTTTTAAAAGAAGGTAAACCCCCAATAGGAAGACCTATACTGACTAAACTATAAAAATACTGAACAGTTCGCATCACCCCCCCCCCCCCCCCCCCACCCCCACACTCACAGCTATTCACTGGTAAAAACTAGAGAGATATTAACACAAATTGTACCTGGGGTTTAACAAGGAATCATGTAACAAAAACAATGTCATATCAGTCTTAATACTAAAATTATAGAACATTTTTTTGACATCTCTCCCACTCCTGAATTAATCCTTTATTTGTTTAGAATATATTATATTACATATTCAAAAAATCTGTTGACCTAGAAAGATCCCTACTTACCTCCTCCTCATCCACGCCACATATGATGAAAACTGATGCAAACTGACGGAACACTATTTTCAGGTCTTGGTAGTCAAAGAAAGAACACTGTATGAAACAAAAGCAAATCCCTTACTAGCTAACAATGTATTTGAAATACAATGATAATGATTGATGATGGTACTGAGGTGAATGAGGATGATCATGATGATGACTGATTATACTGATGATGGTTATGAGAATGATGTTGATGACATTGATGATGATTATACTGATGATCATGATAGTTATGAGAATGATGATGATGATGATGATGATGATATCAATGATTATACTTATAGTTATGGGAATGATGATGATGATGATGATGACATTGATGTAGATTATACTGATGATAGTTATGAGAATGATGATGACGACGATGATGATGATGACATTGATGATGATGTAGATTATACTGATGATGGTTATGAGAATGATGATGATGATGACGATGATGATGACATTGATGATGGTGATAATACTGATGATGGTTATGAGAATGATGATGACACTGGTGATGATGATTATACCGATGATGGTTATGAGAATGATGATGATGATGATATCAGTGATGTTTTAAACAAGACTACTCATTCTTCATGAATCATCTACTGTGCCCAAACTATAACAATACTTTTTTCATTGTTCCATACATCCATTATATTAGCTTACTTTACTTTTACTCACATTCTAGAGAACACACTTTTTGATGAAATTTCAACAGCCAAATTCAGTGACAGCATTTCTTTCCAGGTTTGGTAGGATATAAACTATTAGATCTTTTCATCTTATTATTACAATCCTTACACTGTGGTTTTAATGCCAGTGCTCAGTCCAGAATAATCAAAATTACAGTAAATTCCCACAATTTAAGATGATTGTTGTTTTCCCCCCTATATGGATGCATAATGCTTTTATACATGTCAATGTCACCTTGAATGTCAATCACTGCATCATAACATATTCCAAACATTTCAATTTCTGGTTAATGCCCCTGACCTTTGACCAGTGTCCTGCTTTGACAGTATTTTATGAAATTATGGAGACTTCTAGTTCACCAACTCTACTCACTCCCTTGGTTTTCCTGGCCAGGATCACTCTAATAAGATCAGACTCTAGTAAAACTCTGTCTTTCAATTCTCTGTGTTCAAAGTAACGGGAAAAGCATGTCCGGCCAGACTTAGAGATCATCAACACGAACTTAATCATGTTTGTATGGCTAATGAACTGATTGCTACCTGTAAAAGGGGATAAAGAAAGAAAATGTATATAAGTATCACACATCACTATTTTTTAGCTAAAAATTCCACAAAATTTTTTTGAACAAAACATGTAATAGGTTATCAGATGCTGATTTAATTTTTTAAGATTGGTTTTCATGAATAGATTTTATATCAATTGATTTAACACTCATACATGTGCAAGGTTATTAATAACAACTTTGGACAAATATGTCTACACTGCAGACTGCAGATTATTTTGTTCTTTCTCCCTGCCCCTGAGCCTTGCAGTCAAAATTGGACGCGTGGACCTGGTCAAAGGCAGTGGCGTAGCCAGGATTTTTTGATGGGGGGGGGGGGGCCAAAACAGATGTGATGAGCACGCGAATGTGCTCCCCAGGGGGGGGGGTACAGGGAGGGGGGAGATTCCCCCCTCCCTGCTTTCGCGAAGTGTGGAAGCTCTGACGTTTCATAGCAAATTTGAGAGAAAGATAACGGCTCGTTGCATCTTTTTTTAGGCGGAAAGTTAGTACGATGGCCGGACTGCTTTTCAATTATTTGGATGCAATACTGCACTGTTTATGTAAAAGGGTTGGGTGCAGGGAGGTGGGAGTTATTTCCCCCTTCCCGCACGAAGCGCGAAAACTTTGACATTTTAGCAAATTTTGAGAGAAAGATAACGGCTCATAGCGCCTTTTTAGGCTTTTTTCTCTCACTTCCCCTCCTTTTTCACTTTCCCCAGTGGTCACATGCCCTAGTTCTTCTTCTTCTTCTTCACTGTAAGTACAGGCCACTGTCAGGCATGTGTATGATGGGGTGGCCAAAGTTCATGCACATAACCTCGAACTCTGTACCTTCGTACTGCGAAGAATTGCTCCCAGGCAAGGCCCAGAAAGTGTGTGATCTCTGCTGACTCTAATCTAGCACATATGATATAGACCTCTATGACACAGATATAGTCATATAGACTATGTGCTGGAAAAGAGGAACAGAGCAAGATCGCCGGCCCAAAACAGCCTGAAAATTGCACTTGATCAAAATAATAGAGATCCTATTGAAGAATCTGACAAAGTGACAAGAAATCAGATATTCTATCATCCTACAATGTACCTAGGGATATAGGGAAAATACTGAACGCAGGCATTACGCCTCTGTATTCAGCTCCAACTCAAGTTCTTCTTCTTTTTCAAGATGGCTGGATCATTTCCTGGTGCAGGCGATTCATAATCGTACTTAAAGGAGAATGAAACCCCAAACTTGTATGCACTTTAACAGAAGCAAAACAATCTTAAAAGTATGCATATCACTGAAAGTTTGAGAAAAAATGGACGAAGAATAAAAAAGTTATAAAGATTTTAAAAACATAAAATTGCTAAATGAAAATTGGCAACATACTCATTATGCTAATGAGATGCTATTGTTTTTGTGCTCTCTCTTTATAGGTAATAAATAAGAAAATCATCAGATTTCAGCTTTTAAATAAAGAAAATTGAATTATCAACATTGTGCTTGAAAAATATTGTGAGGAATAAATTCATGAACACCACCTATAATACAGAAAGCAAATTTTCTAAGATATTCAAGGAAAAGTGGATTTTTACATTATTTGCACAAGGCAATTGGAAAGTATAGCACATTTACATTACAGCATCTCATTAGCATAATGAGGACATTGCCAATTTCAGATCTCCATTCATTTAGCGATTTTAGGATTTCAAATATTCATAACTTTTTTATTAGTTGTCCATTTTTCCTCAACCTTTCACTGATATGCTTCTTGATTTTTGTGCTTCTATTAAAATGCATTTATTTTGGGGCTTTCATTCTCCTTAAATGGGCTCATTTTTCCAGCACCTATTCAAAGCTAGACTGAAAATTCTGTCTCTCGTTCTTTAGCCTCTTATTTTGGTAGGGTCGACTCCTCACTTAGAGACAGAAACGGGCCTATCGATCTGCTGTGCAAACGGACTACACACCGACGTGTAGTCGAAATGTAGTTGCAAAAATATCTTTGATTTTAATCATGTTATTTTTTTTCCATATTTTTATAAATTAAATAGATTAGGCCTAGGCTCTAACCCTTAATGAATCTGTTCAACTTACCAATTTGACTGTTTTATTCCTTTTAATGCTCCTTTTTCAGGTAATTCAGGGTCCAAGGTATTCTCTGTTTGAAATCTTGCAGCCGTATTTCCACTGTTTCCTCAGCGTAGGAATGAAGATGACATCGCATCCGTTCTAGTCTATGTGCAAGGGAAAATGATTATGAAGGAAAAAATCAATGTGCACAAGTTCCAATGAATTCATCACATTGTTTCCTTCATAATCATTTCCCTTGTAAGTAGACTAGATCTAGAATAGAATGGATGTGATTCAGGGGGTCGTTTCATCAAATCAACTCCATGGCAGTCATAACTTTGCCGGCCATCTACGGAAATGTCATGGACTTGACAAACTGTTTCACAAAGACATGATAAACGACAACTTAAGGATATCGATACTCATCGGCTAAAAAACAGTCTAGATCTATAGACCACTATCCATTGGATTTATTGTCAATTACCCAAACAGACTTCAAGTCTCAGTTTACTCCCAAACTGTTCCAAAATGTCAAAAATGGCAGCGAAAATTAATACTGATGATACAACCATCCCGTTTACATGAAAAGATGTGTTACTTATGGCATCTTAGAATTTATAAAATTTAGAAAACTCGAGGATGCTTTTGTGACGTAAGAATCTAGATTTGTAAATAAGAGAATACCATAATTGACTTATTATGGAAAGAAGACCCAAATCGTGTACACTTTAGAGAAAATTGACACAGCCCCTAATCATGAACGAAGCCTAAGGTTCTTGACTTGAGTGACACAGAATCCAGATATTGCAAGGATCCACAAATCTGGTGCAGGGCACTTGAGTTTTCCTCTTCACATTCTTTCTGAAGACTTTATTTTTCTCGAGTCTTCAAAAGTTCAAGTCAACTTTTCAAGTATGGTGGTGGATCCAGTGTCCGAACACTTTTCAGAAAATCAACAATAGCAAATAAAATATCAAACGAATATCTGTCAAACTTACATAATGAATGCTCAAAGTCCTACAGAAAAAGAAGTTGATGGAATTTTAAGAAGACAGCGTAGGCCTAGCTATACGAGCTCTGTGGCTTATCAATATGGTACTGGCCACAGAGCTATACAGCCCATGCCTATGCTGTGTGTGGAGGAGGATATCAATCAAAAAATCTAGATCTAAATATCACCATTTCCCACATACTGTGAGCCATGCAAACCACCCTCGGAGTTTGCTAAAGGGGTTACCTTCCAGGATCAACTAAGATTGTAAAAATTGAATGAATAAAAAAGAAAAAAAGCCACAAAATTGGCAGGTGTGATCAGGTTTTTTTACCTTGCACTTGTAACTTGTATATATGGGACTACACATGCAAGGTAAGATTGGTGTAGTCCCATATATACAAGTTACACAGTGTAACTTGTATATATGGGACTACACCAATCTTACTTTGCATGTGTAGTCCCATATATACAAGTTACAAGTGCAAGGTAAAAAAACCTGATCACACCTGCCAATTTTGTGGCTTTTTTTCTTTTTTATTCATTCAATTTTTACAATCTTAGTTGATCCTGGAAGGTAACCCCTTTAGCAAACTCCGAGGGTAGTTTGCATGGCTCACAGTATGTGGGAAATGGTGATATTTAGATCTAGATTTTTTGATTGATATCCTCCTCCACACACAGTATAGGCATGGGCTGTATAGCTCTGTGGCCAGTACCATATTGATAAGCCACAGAGCTCGTATAGCTAGCGTAGGCCTAGATTTAATACGATATTCCCTTCCGAGTATAGTACGAGTGCGTGAACCCCTTCCCAACGACACGGCGTTTTGGTCCCTTGAAAAAGGAATGCGGGCTAACTCGGCACTAGGGCGAAGTCGGCCCTACCGGAAATTCGAGGCCGAGTTAGCCCGGAGAGGTTGATCATGAAATATCAATCCGTAAGGTTTCCTTTTGATTACTAAATACTAGCTAAGACTACGTTTTTAACCTTTCTTTTGATAGAATTGTATGAAATACTTATTTTAAAGATAAAATCTTGCAATTTTCTTGAGCTAATATCATATCAAAGTGACATTTTAGGCAATTTAATCACAATTCACAGCTCGCATTCGCAATCGCCGTGCGTTGCACACTTGCACTCACTGACTCAGTGACTGGGTTTGGTACTCGGACTCGATATATATTTTGATGAATGAATGACTGCAAAATTCCGTAGATATTGATCATGTCTCAAACATAAACTGAAACTAACAACCATTCATTTCATTATATTATATTACTTCCATAAATTCTTGATGGATAACATTTTTTTACCGACTGTGAGGTTTTGCAAAATGTGTGTCCGACTCATCGCTCCGAGTCGGGGTCGGGCATAGAGATACATATAGTATGTATCTCTATGATTCAGCCTCACCGGGCTAACTCGGCCTCGCATTTCCGGTAGGGCCGACTTCGCCCTAGTGCCGACTTAGCCCGGATTCGGGCTAACTCGGCACTAGGGCGAACTCGGCCTTGGCGGAAAATCGCCACGCTGTTGGCGGCTTTTAGTAGGACCCGTGATTACTAGCTAAGAATACATTTATTAACCATTCTTTTTGATAGAATTGTATGAAATACTCAGATGATAATCTTGCAATTTTCTTGATGTAACATAATGTAAAAGTGACATTTTAGACAGTTTAATCACACGACACAGCTCGCAATCGCCGTGCGTAGCGTGCACTGTGTTTGCATGGACTCGGAGAATCCGGGCTAACTTTTCTATCAAAAAGAATGGTTAATAAATGTATTCTTAGCTAGTAATCACGGGTCCTACTAAAAGCCGCCAACAGCGTGGCGATTTTCCGCCAAGGCCGAGTTCGCCCTAGTGCCGAGTTAGCCCGCATCCCTCTAGCTCTGCGCGGCACTTTAATACTTAGTGCACAGATATCAGGAGTGAACCCAGAGAGTTAGAGTGATCGCAAACACTTGTGTTGAATTTCGCATTTAATTACACATTTCAAAACACTTAAATTCAAATTATTTGATATCAATGTGTAAAATGATTAGCAAAGAAGTAATGTTGACAATTTCAAGGAGTAAAATTATGCAAAAAATGAAATTTAAAGGAAACCAAAACCCAAGGAGAGAATCAATGTTATTGGAAAGTGAGAATTCAGAGAAGCACTTTACAAAAAGTTTCATTAAAATTGGTTAAAAAATGAGAGAGTTATGGAAGTTTGAAAAGTCTCGTTTTACTTTCTATGGGGATCCTCAAATTGGCAAAATTGCTTCAAAATGGCTGATTTTGTGAACAACTCTCCATTTGTTTTGTACACAGATTTTCAGATTTTCCCCATTATCTTTCAAGGTGCAGTTAATCTCCTTCTGAGCTCAACATATAATATAATGGGAAAATGTATTTTACACCACATATGTCGAGTTCAGGAGGAGACAAGGAGCACCCTGAGAGATAATGGGGAAAGTTAGAACAGAAAAAAGAATTAAATAGAAAAAAATTAGTGCAAATAACTATAAATTGTATTTAAAAACTGTCTAAATTGGCAAAAGCATAGTACCGGTAAGCACGCCTAGAAAAGTAATTTTAAGAGGGTAGCTCGAGCGTACATATGCAGGATGATGCTGCAGCTCGAATACGTAATACTAGTAGTAATGCATCGATATCGCGCGCTATATGCGCGCGCTAACGTAACCGTGCGCGCGCTATGTACCCTAGGCCCTCTTTTTAGAAGGATCTTGTCGTGTTTCCTGATATTAGACACAATTTCTTCTACTCTGTCGCTCCGAAGTTGAAGGCCACCTTAAAATTCACAGTAGGGTAAGTGTACCGGTACGTTTGTTCTTCTCAGATCGTGGGTATGGATGTGAAGTAGGTCTAGGGTGATGAGGTGATGATGAATATGATGTCTGATGTCTGATTCTGACTGTATATCGAGACGAGATTGTGGCTGTGATGTTCCTGTACTACTATACTGCATGCGTATGAAGGAATCCCGTATGAAGCTGTGTAACTTTTAATAGTCTTGCACTTACGTAGCTCACACATATGCGAAGTTATTGTGGACTTCATCTCTTTATTCACCTGTATTCACCTGTATTCACCTGTATTGTCGGGCTCCTTGTAAGACGATTGTCTTAACTGTGTAATGCCCTCCCACTTTCAATCGAACTTCCAGTGGGCCACTGACACTGTGACTGTATGCCAACTTGAAATTGAATATCTTTAACTGTCTTAAGCTAAGTTTAACATCCTTTGTTTTGCAGTAGTATTGCCTATTCATTGGCTGCTACTATTGAGTATTATAAAACGGGTTCAAGAATGTAGCCATCCTGATTGGTCAAATAACACCACGTGACCGTGCAAAAAAAAAGTGATAACGCACGGTGAGGGGACTAACGCACGGCTAATCCGGATCAAACACTAAGATTGTAAGAAAACACTAAAATTGTAGACCCGTTTTATAAAACTATTAATACATGGTTGTGAGTTCGTGCGTTAGTGCGATCCAGCAACACGCAGGTTTTTATCGTGGTGACTAACACACTCGGCTACGCCTCGTGCGTTAGTACACCACGATAAAAACCTTTGTGTTGCCAGATCGCACTAACGCACTCCCAACCATGTATTAATAGTATACTAATCTAATCAGCTAAAATGGATGCGGGCTAACTCGGCACTAGGGCGAACTCGGCCTTGGCGGAGTGAGCCCAGAGAGTTAAAGTGATCGCAAACACTTGCGTTGAATTTCGCATTTGATTACACATTTCAAAACACTTAAATTCAAATTATTTGATATCAATGTGTAAAGTGATTATCAAAGAAGTAATGTTGATAATTTCAAGAAGTAAAATTATGCAGAACATGAAATTTAAGCCTAAAAAAGGGTACGGTGCGTAGCGTGGACTTCAACTCTTGAAACATAGTCACCGCGCAGTGCCGAGTTCGCCCTAGTGCCGAGTTCGCCCTAGTGCCGAGTTAGCCCGACCCCGCTAAAATTTAAGGCAGTGTATACAGCCACACGTGTGTAGCTGTTCGCCCGGCCTGAGGATACAGCCACATGCGTCTACTTAGACTCTACGCAGCGGCGCGGGATGTAGCAAGTGCATAGCATGAGCGATGTGTATATTTATTAGGTATGTGACAAAAAAAATAAAAATTGTGGAATTACATTGTAATTTATATCATTGGAAAGGGCTTGAAAAACCATTGAAAATGGTATATAAACCATAGCTCTAAGGACAAATATTAAGCATGTTATGATTTTTTAAATATTAAAAATCTGCTTTAAATATCGCCATTGATTTACCATTGAGACCTCTCAAAATCTGTGACCGATCATGACCAATATAAAGGATGGTCTTATCAAAAATGTAAAATCATTCACTTTTCTAGATCAAACCTTAAGGAAAGAAACTCAATGATTTATTATTTGATCAATGTATAGACCCTTCTGTAATTAATCAGTAATTATCAATTAGCATATTAATTAGCTAATTATTCGTTAATGAGCTCACTGCCGCAAACAGACAAATTTCCGTAATTTCCTTATTATTTGGTATTTTGATGGGATTTTCACCAAGTCATAGAGCATACATTACAAAAATAATTATTTTGTAATTCAGTTGTAGTTAATTAACTACTCATTAGAAAATTAATTGATAGATTTAATTGGTAGATTAATCACTTGTTAAAGTACACATTCAAAGAAAATCACAAATATGATAAATAATGTATCACTAGAAACTGGCAAGTTAACAGATAGCAATCGTATCAGTTTAAAGTCAACTACATATCAGGTAATTAAACAATAATACAAATAAAACTACCTCCCAGCATCTGCGATATACAAGCGCTTCGCCAAAAAAATAACAATGTTTCAATGACGTCAATAAAGGGAACAATCCTGTCCAAGCAGACGACGTCCCATAAAGAATGAACATAAGTGCAGTGCAGTTATTTCTCAAATTATAAAGAATTTAGTGTATTCAAACGTGCCCATATTTCACACCATTCTAAAATGGGAACGAAACAGATTCTGATTACTGAAATCTTTTGTTTGTAAATATATAGGATGAGGGTTAATGAACAATCAAAGAAACCACACTTTCAAATTGTAAAGCCCGCTGAATGATTGCAAGGACGGTATTCATCCCTCATTCAACGCCGAACGTCCAGCGGTGTATGCAGCTGTGAATGCAATGGCGTCTATTTTGTTTACAAGCAACTGATTCCTTTATTCTTGTAACGCTTCATTTTCCATCCAAATAAACCCATGCACGGGGTTTAGAGTGAGGCAATATATGTATTAAACATAATAGACTAATGCTAGTGAAGTGAAATAACTGAAGAGAAGATGACAAAACAGGCACTGAAAATATGTGAGATGTTATGGGACATCGTCTGCTTGTGCAATTAACGTCCTGTCTTTGACGTCACACATTTCAGCGGCTTTCGGAGAGCTGTTCAGGTGCTATGTCGGGGCTGTATTTTAGCAATTTGTAATTGATAATAATCATTACTTCGAATGTTTGCAAGCGTTGAATTTTGACAAACTTGTCCGGTCTAAGCTTCACCTACGCAATAATGAAACTTAAGTCAGTTTTAAAAATCAATGAATATCTACTTTAAAGAATTGCTGCAACAGGAAAATCCTGTAACTTCATTAATATTTGGAAGATTTTGATTTGTATTCAACAGTATCGAAAAGCAGAGTTCTCTAGCAACTTTCATATAATCATTGTACATGTCACTTGTAAACAAAATTTGTACCTTTTACTGCATACATGTAATATAACAAGATATTCTGTTTGGGGTCGGGCTAACTCGGCACTAGGGCGAACTCGGCACTACGGGAAAAGTGAGGCCGAGTTAGCCCGGAGGGTTTAAATCGATCATGAAATACCAATCCGTAAGGTTTTGTTGTGATTACTAGCTAAGAATATGTTTATTAACCATTCTTTTTGATAGAATTGTATGAAATACTCACTTTGAAGATAATCTTGCAATTTTCTTGAGTTAACATGATATAAAAGTGAATTTCTATGCAGTTTAATCACACGATACTGCTTCGAATCGCCGTGCGTAGGCCGTAGCATGCACTGTGTTTGCTACGGTATTCGGAGCGATGAGTCGGACGCACATTTTGCAAAACTGCAAATTACTGGAAAACCCGGTAAATTTGTTTTTATCCATCATGAATTTGGAACTAATTAACATATAATGAGTTATATGTTTCAGACATGATTAAGATCTACGGAATTTTGCAGTAATTCATTCATCAAAATATGTCTCCAGATACGAGTCCGAGTACCAAACACAGTCACTGAGTCAGTGAATGCAACGCACGGCGATTGCGAATATATGCGAGCTGTGAGTGATTAAACTGCCCAAAATGTCACTTTAAATTGATATTAGCTCAAGAAAATTGCAAGATTATCTTCAAAGTAAGTATTTCATACAATTCTATCAAAAGAATGTTTAAAAAACGTATTCTTAGCTAGTATTTAGTAATCAAAACAAAACCTTACGGATAGGTATTTCATGATCGATTCAACCTCTCCGGGCTAACTCGGCCTCGCATTTACGGTTGGGCCGACTTCGCCCTAGTGCCGAGTTAGCCCGGATTCTTCTGTTTCTATGTCAATTTCTGTATTTTGTTATCAATAAGAGTAATAATAAAATCACTTGAAATTCAACATAAAATTGAGTACGAGTACATTCTTTAAGTTATAACAGCTCACAGGCATATTTTTTTTTTTTTTTTTTGGTGGGGGTCCATCACTTAAATTACATCCTTCCCAATTTACCCAACAAGCAAAAAAAAAAAAAAAGACACCCCCACTGATAGTTTGAAAATTGTAATTAATATTCTGGCAAGGAGCATCTCATATGAGATGCGAGAATATTAATTACAATTTTTGAAACTCTCAGAGAGGGTGGTGCTTGGGGTGCTGATGCTGGTGGAGTGATCACCCCCAATGAAATCCCCATCTATTCTATGATCTTATTTATTCTGTTCCACATACTTTTCATGTCATGGTATTTCTAGATCTATTTAACATTATTATGATTAAACAAAGAAGGAAAAATACAGAGCTTAAATTGTCTGTAGCAGGTATATCGGAATATGTAAGAACTAAACTTCAATCCATAGTAAAACACAAAAATAATTGAGCAATGCAACCAACAATGCAAAGCAAATGGAAACTGCTCGTAGTCTGACCCCGCTGTGCCTATGCGCCCACACCAGTGCTCCTGGCATGACTGCGCTCAGTCACATTGTCCCGCTGCATGCTACTCTCGGCATCTGACATTCAATTTTGAGGAGTGGAAAAAACAATGATAGTAAGTTCCGATTTCATTTATATTCATCAGGTAGCAAGAAAAATGTATGAATTAACTCTTTAATTAGTTTCAGAACTATTTTAACTCATCTTCAAGGAAGGTTACGATGGTAAAAATGACACTGAACTTTGACTTGAAAAAAAATGCACTTTCACATTCTCAAAATTCGAAGTCGAGGCGAAAGGGAATTTTCCAAAGACGTAATCAGCCAAAGCAAGCCAAATTTGGCGAGAAAACGCCGTTTCTATACGCAATCAAAGAGGTACCCTTCAGAGTAACTCGCACTGGGCGTGAAACAGCTGCCGGGATCACGGAAACCAAGCCAGTGTGCGCGATAGTCACATACCTATATTTATGCAACGGTACATGTTGCAAAACTTCATCATGAAGGTTTTATCTCTTGAAATTCACTGACATAGAAAAATATGCACTGTTTTTACTTCATTGTCATCTGATGACAATGAAGTAAAAATATTGTTTGTATGTCAGTGAATTTCAAGAGATAAAACCTTCATGATGAAGTTTTGCAACATGTACCGTTGTATAAATATACACATCGCTCGTGCTATGCACTTGCTACGTGCCGCGCCGCTACGTAGTCGTAGAGTCTAAGTAGACGCGTGTGGCTGTATCCTCAGGCCAGGCGAGTGTATACAGCCACACGCGTGTTGTCTCTACCTTACCTTAAGCGTGTGGCTGTATACACTGCCAAAATTTAATAGTAAAAATGTAAATTTGTTGTAGGTCTACTTCTTTGAGAGGAAGGCATCGACTTCTGACTTGAATCTATTGATTGTAAATGCTTCCACTGCTGACTTTGGTAGCATATTCCAGTGGGTCACTACTCTGTAGGTAAAATTATTTTTCCGGATGTTTAGTCGTGCATGTTGTTTCTGGATCTTGGGATTATGACCACGAAGATACACTCTTATATCTTTTGTCTTAAAGATTTTGGATCGGTTAGTGTCAGTAAAGCCATGCATGATTTTGAAGACTTGAATCATGTAACCTCTGAGTCTCCTGAATGCTAGTGTTGGGAGATTTAAAGGAGAATGAAACCCTGGGGAAAAATCATTTTTAATGAAAAGAGAGGATAGAGAGAAACAATTTTTAAAAAGTTCCATCAAAATCAGTTACAAAATGAAAAAGTTATGAAAGTTTGAAAAGTCTCAATTTACTTTCTATGGCAATCCTCAAATTGGCAATGTTGCTTCAAAATGGTAGGTTTAGTAGTACAATACAACTCTTAATATGTTTTGTACACAAAATTTCATAATTTCTCCATTATCTCTAAAGATGCTGCTTGTTTTTTTTTTTTGTGAACTCAACATACATGTATGTTGTGTCAAATACATTTTCCCATGATATATCTTGAGCTAAGGAAGTAAGGAGACAAGCTGCACCTTGAGAGATAATGGGGAAAATATGAAATTTTGTGTACAAAACATATGGAGAGTAGAGGTGTCGTGGTCTAGTGGATATGTCACCGGACCGTGGATCACATGGTTCGCGGTTCGAGTCCCGCCGCGGCACTAATGTCCTTTGGCAAGGCATTAATCTACATTTGCCACTCTCCACCCAGGTGTTAAATGGGTACCCGGTAGGATGCGAATGTCATTGTGACTGGAATAGCATTTGTGCGCCTGTGAAATGGCCGCCAGACTGGAATGCTCCCTAGTGGAGTGGAGAATGTGCACTACTATATATTAAGTGCAGAATCGTAAATGGATCCAATGACCGTGGTAATAATACACTGTAAAGTGCTTTGATCAGTCACTTGGAAAGGCGCCATAAAAATGCAGGTATTATTATTATCATTACTACTAAACCTGTCACTTTGGAGCAACATTGCCAATTTGAGGATTGCCATAGAAAGTAAATTGAGATTTTTGAAACTTTCACAACTTTTTCATTTCGTAACTGATTTTGATAGAACTTTTTTAAAATTGCTTCTCTCTATCCTCTCTTTTCATTAAAATTGATTTTTCCCCAGGGTTTCATTCTCCTGTAACACAAGGTTAACGTCCATCTGGCTCTCAGCAAACAATATTATAGGCCAACCGTCCGCTTCGATGATGCCTTCAGTTTCGGCTAAGTCAATGCGCTTGCGCACTTTGGTCTTGCAGCTCAGCTTGTGAATAATTCATGAAGAATTTGCGTTAACATGTGTGGAAAAAAATTTACGGCCAGTGCATGCCCATGCGGTCACCAAACTTTAAGTTATTCTGAATTCAACTCTGCCAACATATCGAGGGAAACTTCCTGATTTGTCACTAAATTTCATAATTTGCATGCATGCATGCAGGATAGGACTAGACTACAGGTGGTTGTGTGTATGTATGTATGTGCAGGGCTAGGGCAGCATAAAGATATGTGTAATAGTACATACTGGCCGTATATGCTGCATGCACTGCAGATAAACAGAATAACAGATCGAGCTGCACTTACAACAATCGGACCGCATTTGTTTACAGTTATTTTGACAGATTTATTATTATAAAAGATGACGAATGATGAGCTATTTCAAGACCTTTTTACTATTTCTTTTTGTTAACGAGTTGACCCAATTATTGCCACAGCCCGGACCCAATTAGTCCGGCCTGGACAGCTCAGTCTGGCGGACTAAAGACCGACATGCGTTCCGGGCCACAGGACTAATCAAAGATCACCTACAGTTTAACTCAGTTAAAGGGAAAGCCCACCTTGATATCAACTTGGTTTTAAAGCAGAAAAATTAAAGAAACGGATCAGTGAAATTTGAGCAAAATCCAATAAGAATGGATTTCAACCAAAATTGACAGGAATCATCCTTAGGCGAGGATGTAAATTAATACAAATGGGGGTATCTGCCCATAGGTATAACAAAATTGTTTATATATATGGTGGAGAAACCTATATATATATATATATATATATCAGCCTAGGAAATAATTTTTTTTTTTTAGGGGCTACTTTTTTTTTTGCCTTGGGGCTACTTTTGAATTTTATGGGGCTATTTCTTATATTATTGGGGCTACTATTTTAATGGAAAGTGCAGATTGGTTATCAATTTGGGTTTTTTTTTTGTTGTTACATTGGTACTAATCGTACCTCATGCACAGGTTTACTTTACGTCATACTGCCCAATTTAATTTTAAAATAGACCTTCTATAGATTTTTAAAATCTTAACTTCACCTCCCCCATTAGTTTTTTTTTTTTTTCTTCAAAATTTGAAGGAATAAATCAACAATAGGTCAATTCAACAATACATCAATTTCACCCGAATTTGCTGTCATTAGGCGTATTTCCCGCGGAGATGTTTATTTTACGCGAAAAGGCGGGCTTGGTGTGTGTTTTTTCTCTCTCGCACATAATATTTCTAAATCCGCTTGGACGTATGTACGTACATATACACTGTGAATGCGCACAGTTCCGGGCGATTTTTCTTTTCTAATTTGTTTTTCGCGGATACCATCTCATTCGATGAGCATCGCTCTCGCGCGCGATAAGTAAAAAGCCCCGTCATAAATACACCAATTTCTTGATTTGTAGAGCGTTTTCGTTGACTCTGTTTCTCACAACCCGACTTAAGCGCCGCATGCTTTGAAAAAATGGCACTAATTCCGTATTTTTTTGGCAGGCTTTGGCTTTACAGATTGATATTTTGAGGTGACTTGGACTTAATGTGGTAAGGGACAATTTCTCTGTGTGGTGTATAATATCCGGTTGTAGATCTAGTGATAGTCTCATTACACAGATGATGGTAATTTTAGACCTATCATTGTAACAGTGATATTGCGTTTCGGAAAGGAAATTTTCACAAAAGGTGTCACGCAAAGACTAAGTGAAATGAAGCTGTCGATGAATTTATACAACCCTGATATAGAATGAGGGTACTAGTTACTGTCTATCTTCAGTTTCCCTGTCGATATGCGATTGTTGTCATTTGGTCTAGCGCTCACGATGCTACACATTCGCGATGTGCTAAGCTCCGAGTCAACAATGAGATAAAAGGTTGAATTTAGCTGCTTTTTGAGCATAATAGTGATTTTCTTTCGAATCATTGATGGGGGCGACTCATATGAAAACGGTTGCCCCCAAATACAGGTTTTCCAGCATTTATTGGGGCGATATGGGGGCCGACGAGGGCGAAATCGCCCGTCGCCCCCGTGTATTTCCGACGCTGATATATATATATATATATATATATATATATATAAGTCTTCGGGACATCACCCCCAATAATCCCAATAATGGCAATAATTTCACCTTATTTTTATGCCTCCGTGCTGCCCACCTAAGTTGGTGCCGGAGGCATTATGTTTCGGGTTGTCCATCCATCCATTCTGCTTTTTTGTTCTTGTGATAACTCAAGAACCATTTGAGGTATGAACTTAAGGTATGAATTTGAGATCACCATAAGAAGATGATCTGATTAGATTTTTGGGTACGTAGGTCAAAGGTCACAGGTCAATCTCTGAAATTTCAGGTGTTAGCTTCGTTCTCGCTGTAACGAAAGAACCTCAAACCTTGTGCTAGTATGTATCACCATACGAAGACGATCTGATTAGATTTAGGGGTACGTAGGTGAAACGTGAAAGGTCACTGAGGTCAATTTCTGAAATTGTAGGTGTTAGCATCGTTAACGTGATATCTCAAGAACCATTTGAGGTATGAACCTCAAACTTGGTACTAGTATGTATCACCATAGCAAGACGATCTGATTAGATTTTGGCAAATGTAGGTCAAAGGTCATGGAGGTCATTTAACATGAAATTTGGTTAGATCTTTGTTCACGTTTAGGTCATAGTGGTCATTATATGTGAAATTAATGTTGTTTTATTTTTTATCTTTGTTATCACCGTATCTCAACTATTTTGTATTCATGACTAGGAGGAGATAAAATGATCAGACTTTGGGGTTTGGGTTTTGGGTTATACATGTAAGGCATACATGTAAGCTAACATTAACATGTAATTGTAGGCTTTTTATTCTGGTTATCACAATATTTCAAGAACAGTTTGAGCCATCAACTGAATTCGGAGGAGGCATATAGGAGACACCATCGCATTCATCTTGTTTGCTTCTTCTTTAAGCCCTATTGCTAGATTGTAATCAAACTTGGTAGGAATCATACTTAGGGGAAGGAGACCTCAATTGACCTGGTCAGACAAGGGTACCTTGCCCCCAAGGTGGCTCAGGGGCAGCAACCCTAAAGTGCCCCAGTGGTGAAAATGAAATGTTTTTAAAATGCATATCTGGGTTCTAACCAAACTAGGTAGGAATCATCCTTAGGCAAGGAGGATCTAAATTAATGCAGATTGGGTACCTATCCCTTAAGGAAGGGGGTGGCTTTGGGGCGCCCTTAAGTGCCCCATTGACAATAAATTGACCTTTTCCCCTTCTTTTTTAAAACTTATCGCTAGATTGTAACCAAACTAGGTAATGTAGGAATCATTCTTAGGGATTCACCCTTAAGTGCCCCATTGACAATAAATTGACTTCCCCCCCCTTCTTCTTTAAAACCTATTGCCATATTGTAACCAGATTACATGTAGGTAAGAATCATTCTTAGTTCAATTATAGTAGATATCTACACCATTTTCGTCTTCAAGGGGTCTGATCGAGGGGCAGCAGGAATACAACAAAATATTTCTTATAAAAAGGAAAGACAATAACATTTGAAAACAGACTACTGTAAAACCAGAAACTTTCACTCCATAAAATTTGCGCAAATTGTTAAAGAAAGCCAATTTTGCAGCAAGAAACTTTCTTGCTGCAAAATTTTATGTTGTTTCACTTGTGATTTAATTATTTCGCGGCATGAAACTTTCAAATCTCGACCACTCGGGAAATTGGCGAAAGTTTCTTGCACGCGAAAATTTCTGGTTTACAGTAAATGAACTATGAAATGGTTGGATCATCAAGAAGTTATGAAAAACTTATATATAGATGATCCATCTTAGTGGAAAAGATGACAATATCAGTTATAAGTAAAAAATGAATGATTGCTTTGGATGCTATAGAAAAGTAGTTCATTGGAGTTAAAAAAATGAAATAAATAAAATCAAATAATAATGTTCAGATGCAGTCTTCTATTTCAGCAAACTTCAAAGAGATCCTGCATGTGGCAAATAGGTTTCACCTGCCTCCCTGCTGCCGCAATACTAAAAGCAAAGCAAGTTGCTCTTTATAGCGAACGCTCTGATAA
The DNA here is from genome assembly GCA_025618425.1 of Heliocidaris tuberculata. NCBI lineage: Eukaryota > Metazoa > Echinodermata > Echinoidea > Camarodonta > Echinometridae > Heliocidaris > Heliocidaris tuberculata. The sequence goes on from CM046834.1 coordinate 5,509,650, forward strand.
TAGGCTGCTTGTGAACAACAGGAAATGTATTAATATGGAATGAATGTGTTCCATTGGAGATTGATAAGGGTTTCTAGTGATATAAAAGACTTTAGTGATCATGTAAAGAGAATGAGTTGAAGTATGCTGCAAGGTGAAGACTGCCAATTTCTGTTTACCATGTACATGTATGTATGTACCATATTTTCCGTCGTAAAGGCCACATTGCCGTGAAAAGGACGCACCCAACTTTGACAACTCATTTGGGCGGAAAAAAGTATGGGGAAAAATCACAAGCATAAGAAATCTTGCCCAAAAAAATCCATACAAAGAAAAAAAAAAAAGGGCCAAACTTTTTATTGTATTGACTTTTTGAAGACAATTATTCCTAGATGTCTTTGCCATTAAGAATTTTAAAAAAGAGAAGAAAAAATTCGAGTAGGAACGGGACTGTCAACCATGAATGCAACTCCCAAATTGAGGCACAGTTGCAAACAAAATTGGAAAGGAAATGTTTCCACCATTCTAAAAAATCATTAAGAGATATCTTGCATAGGTGCATATTCCATCAAAAGTTCCCTATAAAGTGATATGCAAAGACAGAAAAATACATACAGCATGATGGTTTTGAAGAGGAAAATGAAAACGTAATCACAACGATTTGCATGCTGAATCATGTCTTTGCCATGGCCTAGGAGGTCAATTTAGGGCGTGTACAAAATGTGCACGCCACGTGTGCTATAAAATCCACTGCGATGACCGTCTGTTCTCCGTACAAAATACACATATCTTCGCGAAGGATCCTGTGAGGATAGGACCCCGCTGGTGGAGCGGTGCCATTGATCTCTATGAGGGGTGCGCTACGCATTACAGAGTGCTTATATAGTGCAGCTGCTGTAAGATCCATTACAATAGATTAGAGTCAAGAAAAAATATTTGCCTCTTTGAAACTACCATAAATTAAACCCGGGAAGAAAATTTGGGTATTTTTCGAGGCTGTTTTCAGGACATTACTCAAGCTCAATTGGACTTGGTACGAGTGCTTTGTCAACTTCGGAAGACCATACAAGGCTGTGTTTGTTATTATTTATGAGATATTTACATGCAGTTATTAGATCTGATTGAAAATATTTCAATACTTAAAAGATAATTCAGACCTGCCAACCAGTACGATTTTGTCGTATTTTGTACAATTTTTCAATGAAAATACGACACTACGATTTGTCTAGATAAAATACGATTTGAAAGAAATCTGATTATGCACTATTCATCCTATATGTTGCACACATGTACATGTATTTGTTATCGCTCAAACTTTTACACTCATATTGTATTATTTTTGCTGTTCCCGGAACTCCGCACTGTGTATGTTAAAGTGCGTACAGAAAAGAGACTGCAACCATACATGTACACACACACAATTGTACTTTCACCGCACACGCAAACTTCTAGCTCAGGCCCCCCGTTTCATAAAACTCGTTATCAATAAAAACTTCCTCATTTCCATGACGAATTAGCTCTCAGCCAATCAAATTCAAGGATTTCCGTAGCTTATAACAATTATTGTAACTTGTTATCGATAACAAGTTTTATGAAACGAGGCCCCAGGCGATGCGGCTGCTGCTCTTACCATCGATCTCTTACACACTGAGGTGCTAGGCAAAGCCGGCCAGCCTAGTCCGCAGGTGGCGCAGCGTGGCTGCCGCTTGGTGAAACGCTGCAGTGGAGCCGTGCCGTAGTAGTGGAATCGAGAGGATGAATAAGGAATGTGAGTTTTTAGCTGGTTTATTAATGTTTCTAGATCTAGATCATCTTTTAAAAATATTATTGGGGTGTCATGAACATTCAGGAAAATTCTCGGACATTTTTAGATCTAATTTTAACAATTTTCCTGGCAGTTGCAGTTTAAAAATTTGGTATTTTTCAACTCTCAAAAAAATGCGGATGTCATCGGCAAATAATGATTTTTCAGCTTGTCAAGTACGGGAAAGCTGGCCAGAGGTTGGCAGGTCTGATAATTGCATCGATAGTGATAGAGCACAGGCTAACTGTAGTCCTGTCTATTCCAATACGTGTGGTTTAGACCAGGGTTTTGGAGGAGGTTCATTTTTGTCTGTTGTTGCCCATAGGCCGCACCCAGACTTTGCGATCATATTTTGGGTGAAAATACTACGGCCTTTAAAGTCGGAGAATATAATACACATGGTTCATTTTATAGCCCTTCATTCAATAGAAGTAGGATTTATTGTGTGAAGTCCGTTGCTGGATGCAATGGATATGATTACATGTAGGTCTATTTCAGTATGTATTGAAAGTTGAACAGAAAATGACCAACTCATCATCATCATGAACGCCCTTCTCAAGAGAAAATTTCTATTTAACTACAAATCTGACTACTCTGTCAAATAGTTACATGTAAATTTGTTTACATGTATGTTTCTTTGTAATTTTGGTGCCTGTTGCACTTGATTTTGCTTTTAAAATTGTACATGTATTTTGCATGAGAAATGTAGAATCCTTCATGAGCAATGACTATAGATGGATGATGAATGTAAGCCTGCATGTATGTTGTACATGCATTCAAGGAAAGTAAGAAACATTCAATGCTATTAGATGATACTGCAAGCTATTTATGTCTGCTTCAGTAATTTTTATGCAGTAGGGATGGATATAGCTTACTTTTGGTTTCAAATGAGGTTGCCCTCAAACACACTTATTGGTTATGAAAACTGTAACTCGATTTAGACTTGCAATGAGACTGGTTTCATAAACAACATAATGAATTTGTACCATACTGTACATGTACAAAATTGTACTTATACATGTACATGTACATGTACATGCATAAACATATTTTTTTGTTCAAGGGAGCTCTTTTTGGTTTTGCTATAAAAGTGATGTTTCCCACGGTTTCCAGGTGTTGATTTTTAATTTTTATCCAGAGCTCTGTTTTATCTGTTGAGAGCTCTATTCAAGCTTTCCAGCTATATGTAGCTAAGTCACTCATTTCTTCTGTGTATGTTTTTCATGCATATGATGCTACAACCTTTGGCAAATTTCCTTTTCTTTTCCACATCTTAATTTTCTGACCTGTATTTGTAAATAGAGTTCAAAACGCACATTGTTATTGTTGTTGTCTTGTCCCACATGCATGTAGAGTTGCATGTAACAACCACATGGATAGAAGTGGATATTATATGTTATGAAATATTCATTTCATCTACATGTATATTAATGTGAAATATCTGTCAGTTACTCACAGCTAAATTTGAAAAATATTAGATTTGTTCATAGTAATGTACATATATATATATATATATATAAATGAACATGAATATTTTATAGTCTGTTTTCTTTTTCTCAAGTTTGGTTATTCTACAATATGAACATGTACACAAGTTCTGTGCATATATAAGGAAGTTCCCTTTCCCAGAGCAACATATGATCAATAGAGAAATTGATTACTTGGACAAGATGCATTATTTCTTCTTTTTCTAATCCAAGGGAGGAAGAGAACTTTCAGGAAGTGACACCTACATGGACATGTAGGCCTATACTTTTTTTTCTTGTTATAAATTTGTTTATAAATCATATCATATTACATTTCAGAATGATATTGGCATTGTGTGTACTCAAGGTCTTCTTCTTATGGCAAGTGGAAAAAAACTGAAAAATATTTTTCATAAAGCTTACTTTCCAGAGCTCTTTTTGAAGCTTTCATGGGCTTGATTATTCTTTGCCCAAATATTCCTTTTCTTTCGGGAATAAGCCATGATAAAGTATTGATGATTAGTAAATATATACAGTATTTTTATTATGTTTTTGCTGAGACTGGTTGAGTGGTTTAATTGACACTATGGAGCTCTTAATTGGTTCTGTCCTGGAATTTCTCACATTGGTGCATTACAAATGTATCTCCAGAGGCTTACAGATAATTATTACTGAACGGCACAGGCCAAAATAGTCCGCTCTATTTTAGAGCTGCTTTTAGGAGCACCAGGTGCGGACTAAAGAATTATTGAAAGGTAGCAGCACCAAAGTCTGCCCTAAAATTTCTTGCACGGTCAAAGGTCACATTGAGCGTGCGCTACCGAAGCTTCGCCCTCCATGCGGAACGTATTTTAGGGCTGTCAAATGTCGCACGCAAAATTGTGAGCTCTTCCGCTTGACCGGAAGATGACGTCATGTATACATGGGTGTGTGCAGTACCATGACAGTTGCTCCCTCTTGGGCTGATTATTGAAAGCGTCCTCGTAAGAGAAGCGCGGTCCGCTGTGAATTACTGAACGCAAATTTTATTGCTTGGTGCAGACTATTTTAGTGCAGACCAAAAGTGGAAGAATTATTGAAAGGGGTATTACTTGTATGAAGTGCTCTAATCTTTTTTTTCCCTTTGGGGTAAAGGCAAAATAATTGTTGTTGTTGTTGTTCTTCTTCTTCTTTCTTCTTCTTCTTCTTCTTCTTCTTGTTCTTCTTGTTCTTTTCTTCTTCTTGTCTTGTTGTTGTTGTTCTTCTTCTTCTTGTTGTTCTTCTTCTTGTTCTTGTTCTTGTTCTTGTTGTTCTTCTTCTTCTTCTTGTTGTTCTTGTTGTTCTTCTTCTTCTTGTTGTTGTTCTTCTTCTTGTTCTTCTTGTTCTTGTTCTTCTTGTTCTTCTTCTTGTTCTTGTTCTTGTTCTTGTTCTTGTTCTTGTTCTTCTTCTTCTCATATTCCTTGCTTTTACATGAAACATATTTATCATGTAGTGTTCATGCACAATAATAAATAGCTAATGTGTACATATGTATACAGTAACTACCTTCTTTACTCAATCTTAAAAAAAAAGAAAATTAAACATACTGTATACAAAAATGTATTGACTCATAAGTATGAGTACATGTATGCTCGTATTCCGGCCATGTACATACATGTACATGTAGGCCTATAGATTACATGTGTAGTTCTCATGTTGGCAGTGTATCGTCCATGTACATGTAGGCCGACATGTACACATGTACCATGTGTGTATTCTTTCCTTTTCCTAATACCGTACATGAATGAACATGTATGCATCTGAAGACATATATACCATGTTATCTAGTCACTATACACTGTAGATGTATGGAGATTGATGGGTTGAATACCCTTGTTTAATATTGCCATTCATTACGATCCTTCCAATCCTATTGTATGCAATGTGCCTGGGTACGCATGCATGCTGGGCTGAACCAGCTTATTATCTGCTAACCAAGATAGCATGACTCGATATCACAATGCAAATTGATAACTGAATTAACAGGCTTGAGCAAACATTTATTCCAGGGGTTTCTTAAACATCAACCAGGACATCTACATACATTACATGTATGTATTTGTTTGAAATGATGTTTTAACCTATTTATGTGGTGGAATGTGCAATGTTTCATTGATATAGGCCTACTGGTACATACATCAGGCCTGTGAGACCTCCGCTTTAAGTGGAAATTCGCTTTTTTTTATTATTCTCGCCGATTTCAATTTCCGCTTTTTTCCTGTGTGCTATTCCCGCTATTTTATCAGCAACAATTATTTCATTGGTTTTAAACGGCCGGAAACGTAGTCTAGCGAAACATCTGCGAGCGCGAGCGGAGTCTAGCTCTCTTGTGACCAATATGGAAAACAACGTACCGTCATGTACATGTATGTGTTTTGCCTTCGCGCGCGCGATGTACTGTGAAGTTTATGCTGCTTGCATTCGTATACCGAAGAACTGTGGACCGCGCCGTCGCATGTGTCGGGCAGCCGTTCAATCTGCATTATGTCAGATATGAAGGGGAAGACAAGTAAATAGATCAGGTATTCTAGTTTCAGCTTTTTTCCGCTCTTTTTTTTAAAACACCAATCACAGGCCTGATACATATTGTAGGTCTCCTACATGAGTTAATGTCAAAAATGTGTGTGTTTGTGTTTATGTATGAGCATGGTCCAATAATCTATTAACCGTTCATTAGGTTTGTAATTACCAGTCATGAGAAGTAATTTGATTTAATTTCACAAAATCCACTACTTAGTAATTATTATACTGGCATGTCACCAGAAAGCCTGCATGTACTATATACATTTACATTTGCTCTTATGATTGGTTGTTATTGTTGTTTGTTTGAAAAGACAGCTTGTTATTGTATGGAGTACCAAATGACACTTACAGTACATGTCATATGTGTATCCTCTTTGATCAATTCTGATTAAAAATCATTTGCTATTATTGATGTTGATTTCAAATTCATATAAATTCAGGTTTACATGTATCTGTAGGTGAATTATATGACATTTATTTCACAAATGTATGAAAGTCCATTCTTTTCTTATTCTCTGTGTGATTTGGATGTTTAAAGATATGTACCTGTTTTCAACTTCTGATAGTGACTTTTCGATGGGTGTGCACCCCTATAGAGGAAGCTTAATCATTATTTTAGGTATTTCACCAAACTTGAGGGAAGCTGAGCATGGGGGCATGAGTGTTTCGGTTTATTTTTCTCCATGAGAAGGATATGATACATAGCCACAGGCTTGAGGTAAATGAGAGTATAGAGCTCTAACTGGTGTTAATGGCATTTGCTAGTCTTAGGGGTGATTGGATCAAGGACAGCGTTGCTAGTACTGAAGGGATTGCTGCGTGTGTGACAGTCGCTAATTAGAGAGAACGCAGCTACGCTTTGGGACATGCCACTCTTGTTTTGGTCTTTACGGTTACAAGCGTCCAAGTAGATCTCCATCTGGAATGATATTTTTGAGGGGATAGCGTTGGTTTTGTTCCGAGTTGGATCCTTTGTTCTTGAATATGGGAAAGTAAGTCTGTTGTCAGCCTTCAATTTTGGCCTTTCGTTTTCTGCATGTAGATATTTAACTTACACAATAATAATATTCCGTTCTTGTATAGTGATCAACATGAAATAATGTTCCTTTGCACTTTCAAAAAGCTTTGGATATTACATATTAGCAAGACTTATGACTGTAATGAGGATGTTTTTCAATGTGTAATTGTAGGTTCAGCAGTGAAAAAAGTCACAAATTGATCATGTCATGGATATACTGTATATCCATGATGATATTAAGGAGTTAATGTACATGTATAACAGCACTGTGATAACTCCTTGATCATATTACAAAACAGCTTAGTACACATACATGTACCCTCCAAAAGTGTTTATGGTAACAGGCTGACTGTGCATGCAGAAGTTGGATGGCTGCAAGTACATGTATGCACATTGACAGATTTGAGTCAGCTGGTATCATAGTAGTTAATGTGGCTTTCATTATAACAGACAGAAAAGTTCAACTTGCAAAGTTATCTGAGCAATCAAACAAAGGTAGAATAGAGAAGTTCATGCTGCATTTAATGCATTGTGAAACCATCTTTAACTCTTGGTGGTACTTTTGTATTAGTTTATTGACAGGGAGTATGCAGAATTCTGACCTGAGATATTACCACAATTGTTATCCATGCCAAATAAAAAATGTCTGTATACATAACAATAAATTGCATTCCATTGATTTGTGCAGAGATGAATTTGGTGTAAAGTAGTATGGTTAGCTACCATTTAGAGAGCTACCTGTAGCCCAAGTTGAGTGAAGATTTGACTGGGATCACTTTTGCTTGGAATAACTTGATATTTTAGTTATTGTTAACATTATGAGAAATGATGGAACACACAACAAAGAAAGGAAGAAGGTAGGAGCAACAAGAAAAAAACGTATTTATTTGTTCTGTTTTGTTGTTTTGCTGAAGGAAATATAGTTTGAAGGTTTACATGTACATGCATGACTTTCTCTGTAGGAATGATGCAATGGGAATACATGTATTTCCCATTTGTTCAAGAAAAACACATTGAGAGAGGCAATTTTCATGCAATTGTCTGATTTTAAGCAGCTTTATTTTTGAGATTTTGGACATCATATCATGTACTTTAGAGTGTGAATGAATGTACATGTACATAGCCCTACATGTACATGTATGGGCCTGAATTTACATGTACATGTATGTACTTGTCAGACTGTTAGAATATATTATAAAACGGGTTCAAGAATATAGCCATCCTGATTGGTCAAATAACACCACGTGACCATGCAAAAAAAAAAGGACTAACGCACGGCGAGGGGACTAACGCATGGCTAATCCGGATCAAACCGGATCTGTAAACATGTAAACATGTAGCGCAGACGGTACGACTCGATTTGGCTATATGTTTTTACACACTAAGATTGTAGATTGTAGATTGTAGACCCGTTTTTATTAAACTATTAATACATAGTGGTGTACTAACGCCTTGTGGGTTAGTACACCACAATAAAAACCTTTGTGTTGCCGGGTCGCACTAACGCACTCCCAACCATATTGTACAGAAATGATCAGATTTACCTTTTACTGATGCAACTTGTTGCATTTACCCCTTTAATGGCATACATATACATGTACATGTATGGTTAGGCATACATGTACCTGTAGGCCTAGATACATGTGCACTGGCATATTGTTACATGTACTGTTTGTGTTATTAAAATGCTATGTAGCACAATATACATTTGTAGGCCTCCACATTTATACATGTATAAGATATGAAATAAAACTTAGTTTAATTCTTTATATCACAAAAGGGCTGCAAAGTTGTTAAAGGGTACCAATCACCAAAAAATATTTTGCTCTGTATGTTAGGGGATCCATGTCGTTATACTATATTCAAAATATGGGCTTCAAATATTAATTCTATAAAGGGATATTGCAATTTTAATTACACTCTGTATAAGCGTAAAACTGACTCGTGATTATACTACTCGACACACCTGTACGCGCTCGCCAAGATAAGGGCTCGCGCGGAACTAAACTCGGAGTTCTGTTCCACTCGAGCATTTTCATGTTATCCTTTTTTCCTTCATACTCCTTAAAGCTCATAGACAGTCTCGGTAGCAAAAATCATACTGGCAAGAAACTTATCTGAAGTAGTCACATACTATTCTCCTTTTATCATAAGACACATGTACGAGATTATTTAAAATTCCATTCACGATTTCGAACAAATTTTAGTCTAAATATCTGTAAGAAACGCTTGGTAACGGCTTTTCACTGCCTCACGCTAAGACCATATCCACCCGAAGGTTCCCCGCACAATAAACCCAGCGCTTCGCACTATGTATAGCGTATTCTACACACACAGCAATCCTCGTGTAAGTAGTGTGTGTGGCCGTTGTTTTAATTTACATCCCCTCTTTTTTGGGCCAGGGATTTTTATTACTTTTCACCTCTCATTCGATAAATATTTGACTTGAGGAGGAAGAAACTTCACAGCATCTTAGTTATGTTAGTACCCTGCTGTTTAAGTAAAATCAAAGAAATCTCACGAAGAGTTTTTGAGGGCTTCCCAAAACTATCTGTTACCTTTAACTGTTGACCAATAGGATGCCAGATAAAGTTCTTTGAGATTGATTTTATACTTTCTAGCTGTACACAAATTATTTTTTCAGGTGATTGGTACACTTTAAAATAGGGACCTGGGCATTGTTTCATCAAACTATCATAAGTACAAGTTCGCGGACATCCCATTGAAATGTGTGTTAATTTTGATACATGCTTTTCAATGGGATGTCCGCGAACTTGTAGGCTCACTACCATTTGATGAAACGCTGCCCTGTGTTTTCAAATGATCACATGCAAAATAACACAATACAATATTACATGTAATCATTGAAGGTCATGTGTCAAGTTGTTTTTAACCTAAAATCAAGTAAATTGACTTTGTTTGCACAATCTCATTGTTTGTTTACATGTATGTACAGGTACCCTGGATTACTTGAACAATACCAACTATATTTGAAATTTGCTTCCAGGCACATTGATGTCTGTGGAGAAATTTTATTAAGATTTTGTTTATCTCTTGAGATTGAAACATCCATCTTTTTTCACTGAACATGTGAAATCATATTGAAAGCTGGATGTAGATAATTTGAGTATGCCTTTTTATATGTCTGTTATCTTTCTGCCCAAAATGCACACTTGGGGGGGGGGGGGGGTATGAATGGGGTATTAGAGTTGGTGTAAACTTAAAAACTCATTCAGCCTGAAAGCAAATGATGCAATGTTTACTTTTTGCACAGGTGTAGTTGTAAGTGATAGGAGTAAACGTAATTGGGTGATTTAGAAAAGAAAGAGGAAACTCAATACAAACACCAAACTGCAATTTTGTAGAGTCTTGCAATATAAAGTATATTGTAAATGTTTTTGATAGCTTCAAATTTACAAAATCACCCACTTCTGTACGATACCAGTAGGCCTACTACATGTAGTTGAAAATCACTGTAAGATCACAATTAGAGCTGTATTGTTGAAAAATAAATAATTTTAACCTTCCACTGAAAATAAGCTATTACCTGGTCATTTTAAAAAAATATATAAAGGAAGAATGTTATTTCATGGACTCCTGAAATATTAATATTGTATTCTTAGTATTCTAGTACAAGTATGTATTCATGGCTCATTCGTTTAAATGCACATATACTTTTGTACATGACTACAGTACATGTATGTCCAGTTCACTGTGTGTAATACAGAATCACTGCATGATATCATCTGTAGTAGTAATGTGCGAGAGATAGAGGGAGAGAGCGCTAGAAAAATAGCCGATGACACTACGATGACACATCTGTGAAAACACAACATACATGTGCACTTTACATTCAGGGACACACAACGAGGGGAGATCTTCAACACATCTCAAATATGCAGCTCCCTCAATGTTTCATGAGCATCATTCTGTTCTAATATCATCTCCTCACTGACCCTAACTGTACATGAGAGCAAGTCAATATTGATGATACTCCTGGTTGAGTCATTGAATGTGCCTTGATTTTCTTTATAGCGTGACTCATCCTCTTGGTTATATTTAGCTGCTTTGTAAATAACGTCCATCCATATCTAACAATCAAAGAAAGGTGTCATGCCAGCAATAGGCAACTATCAAATATATTCATTTAACCCATCCTGGACAGTTGAAGCTACTTGTACTGGAACTTTATTTTGTTGTCATTGAATCAAGATTTTGTTTTCAAGGGGTACATAATTGTCTCATTTGTTTTTCAGTTTCCTCTTTGAGTAAGATTATCATTTTTCCTCTTGTTGAGGTTTGACCTGGGTCCTGTCTTATAAAGAGTTGCGATTGATTCAAATCAATCATAACTTGATATCAATCGAATCTCCTATCTCTTTAGCACAGAGTTGTGATTGATATCAATTGCAAATTATTTGCAATCAATCGCACCTCTTTATAAGACGGGACCCAGATGTTGCATGTACATGTATGTTGTACATGTATGTACCATAATACATATATTCTAGATTTGTTAAGTATTTATGAGCAATGTGCGTTTTATATTGGATACTAAGATCAATTCATATTTTTAATCTTTTAAATTTTTTTTATATATCCTTTTTGAAAATGTTATTAATTTTCAAATTTCACAACAGAGAATGAGAAATTTCAACTATTAGTGGAACAGAAAATTGTTTATTTGGGGGAAAGTAATGAAGGGATGATACATGTTATGGAAGGGTGTAATAAATGTCCTTATAAATTGCGCACACTGTATATCATGTGTGAACAGTAATGAAGAATGTGTTCTTCCATTCATTTTTCTCCTGAGACGGTGATTGTAACTAACATTTTTTTTCTCTCTCTCTCTCTCTCTCTTTCTCTCTTGATCTCACTCTCTATCTATCTCTCTCGCTCCCCCTCTCTCTCCATCCTCCCTCTCTCTCTCTCTCTCTTTCTCTCCTCTCCCCCCTCTCTCTTCTCTCCTCTCCCCCCTCTCTCTTCTCTCCCTCTCTCTTTCATTTGATTTCTTCAATGCAGAGCTAGGAGAGGAGTTGGTCCTGGGCTGGACGAGAAGAGAGCTGGTTCACTTCATAATAGAATGGAAGCAACCTTGTTGTCGGATCAGGTAACAACGGGCATGAGAAAGGGAAAATGAGGATGTAGGGCACCTTACTGGTATATTTCTATTTAAAAAAAAAACTGTAGTATAATGCAAGGTTCTTGCTGGTACATAATGCCTTTGGCACAAGTACCAAGCATGGGAGATTTGAAGAAGAAGGAAAAAAAAAACTCCAAGGGAAAGTCCCCCCCCCCCCCCCGAGACAAGGGTAATGACAATGTAACTACAAGGGTATTTGATGTGTTAGTGCGTACTCTTTCACCTGCAAAATTGCTTTAGGCTTCCAAAAGCTACTCCCCCCCCCCCCCCCCCCCCCCCCCCCCCCCCCCACCAGGCCTTATTTTTACCAAGTCCTCCAGAGAAGTCCTGTGTATCATGTAAGTTACATGTCGGTTAGTGTTTGTGAAACCAAAGCCAAGTTATAGAGACTGGAGTATTAATGTCCTAAGTATATTACATTACCTACAAACATGGCATAGTTAAAGGTACCAGACTCCATTAGCATTCATGTGATTTTCTAGACCCATTTATCCTATAAACTCTGTGAGTCTTTGCTTTATACTGGGGAGGAGGGGGGATTCATATGTCTATTATTACATAATTATATTATATTGGATGGCTCTGAATGGGATACCAGAGAATGTTCCACGAGTTAGGGCCAATATTGCACGAATCGAAGACGAGTGCAATATTGGCCCTAACGAGTGTAATATTTTCTGGTATTCCATGAAATAAAGCCATCCAATATAATTATTATTATCTATGCCCATAGGAAAGTGATTTAAAACTTAATAAAAATCATTTCACCAACCACATTCAGGTAATAGGGCCCCTCATCATACATTCATTTTGATCACACAAGTTTGACAGTTTACCTCTTTATGACGTCATCTAAGTATCATTGCGCATTGCATGACTTTATTGCGTATCCTTGCATTGTATGTCCTCATTGCGTATGTTTGTATGCGCGCGTTGTATGGTATTATTTTCGTGTGCTCACGCAAACAGACCAGGCAAAATATGGTGTAATATTGAACGGCAACTTTAGTACAGTAGCCTATGGGGAATTTGGTTTTGCATTGAATATACCCTGATATTGCATGCGCAAATCAAGCGGACAAAAATATGCGTTTTTAATGCGCCGCTAAAATGCCTTGTATAGATAATAAATATTATTACCTATACAGGGCATTTTAGCTGCAAAATAAAAAGCAGTATTTTGCACGTTAAGCTCCGAATCCGTAACTGGAGCTATCAATATTTGCCATATTGCCCTCTTCTGGGTTTTCCCCATAGACCAATTTACAGAAAAAGAGGGCAACATTTTGCCATATTCCACCCTTTCTTGTCAGTACGCTTTTATCAAAATGCATACACGCAATATTATATTCATGTTAAAGTGTACAAAGGCTTAAACAATGGATACGTGCGGTAACAATTTACATCACAATTGCTTGGCCCAGATTACGTACCTGTATGAATAACCTGAAATCAGAGGGACTGACAGGCAAACAGACATGTTTGTAATTGCTACGAAATAGGCATGATATAGGTAATAATAATAATATTGACTGGCTCTACTTTCGGTGAATATCGAAAATATTGCCTTTAACCCCGCGTTCAGACTATCCCCCGTTTAGCGGGGGATGTCCCGCTAAGCGGGACATCCCCCGGCAAACGCATAGTGTGTACGCCCACCTTCTCCCCGTCTCCCCGTCTCCCCCTCTCCCCCCAAACATGTTGGGTTTTTGGATGGGAGAGCGACCTTGGCTCGTAATCCGATATCTCGCACCTGTTTTTATCATAAGTGCGCATGCGCGAAAAGTGGAGACAAAGAAAGACAGTTGTGATTTGTCCCCCGGCTAGCGGGGGATTCGAACATAGTATGGACGCTCGGTCGTAAAAAAGATAAGATCTCTCCCCCTTCCCCCGCTAAAGGGGGGGATAGTCTGAACGCGGGGTAAAAGAACCATATTGCCCTCGTCTTCGACTCGGGGCAATATGATTCTGTTGCAGGCAATATGTTCTGTTATATACAGCATGTCTAGATTCTAGGCCTCTGATCGGTCAAATTTATGGGCATGAAATTCACTACGGACTGCCGGGCTGTATTGTGAAATTTATTGACCAGGCATAGTTCTGCTCGCGCGTTATGTCTTTGTACGCACACGCGTAGCTATGGCAATTCAGGTACGTGGGCGCGCGGCCAGCACCATACATGTACACCAAACAAAATTTCGAAAGAGTGATCTATGGTACCATATTTCATCTGTCTTTGAAATGAATTTCTGAGCTAACGAAGGTTGCGGTATATAAAACAAATGTTTACTGCTTTTTTTTTGCGTAACGGTTAAAACCATGGCTCTCGGTGATCTTGCAACTGTGCTATGCCCCTCGACTGTCGTCTCAGGGCATAGCACAGTCGTGAGCTCACCTCGGGCCATAGTTTTAACTGTGCCCCTCAAAGCAGTCAACATTTGTATAATATCCCCCTCAAGGCCATTCAATATTATATAATTATTTCAAACCAAGACCCTTCCTTTGACACTGTACATGTATGAAAAATATCATGGTTTATGAGCTTTATCTATGATTGTATCAAAATGTGAATGCAGTAAACTGCATAAATTAAAGCTTAACCTCTGTGATTTTTAAGCTGTGCATTTTGACTGACAGAGGTTTGTGCCTGCCAACTAACAATTGATAAATCTATTTTTATGCCTCCGCCTACCGAAGGTGGGTGTCGGAGGCATTATGTTTTCGGGTTGTCTGTACCCGTCCATCCCATTTTCGTTCTCACAATAACTTAAGAACCTTTTGGCGAATCAACTTCAAAGTTGGCTCATGTATGCATATGGGAGAGATGATTAGCTGATTAGATTTTGGGGTCACGAGGTGAAAGGTTCAAAGATGACAGATGTCATTGTATTTATGAAAATGGATTGTTCTTGTTATAACTTAAGAACCATTTGGCAAATCAATTTCAAACTTGGCTCTTGTATGCATATTGGAGTGATGATGATCTGAGTTGATTTTGGGGTCACAAGGTCAAAGATCAAAGGTCACAGAGATCATTATATACCTGGAAATAGATGGTTCTCACAATAACTCAAGAACAATTGAATGGATCAACTTCAAACTTGGCATACATGTATATAATTGGGTGAGAGTGATTTGATTAGATTTGGGGGTCATGGGTTCAAAGGTCAAAGGTCACAGAGGATGTTATATACCTGTAAATAGACTGTTCTTGCAATAACCTGAGCACAGTTTAAAACAAATCAATATGAATGTGTGATATATTTCTGATCTGGCAAGGACGGAGGCATAGATTTTGACTGCGCATTTGAGAATTCATCTAGTTTCATCCATATATCTAGCTTTTAAATACCTTCTTATCTCCCCAAAGTTATAAATTGCATGTAAAGTTATAAAATGCTAAGATGTTAGGATGCATCCTTGTAAAAAAATAATTGAATATCGGGAGAGTACATGTAAAAAACTTTGTCGAGATCTTAGACCCCAAGAATATTTCGGGGGGGGGGGGGGGGGGGAGGGGGGTGGCAGATTGATAATGATAATAAATAATAGTCATAATAATGTCAAACGTTTCTATAGACCTTTATCTTGATATATATATATATATATATATATATATATATATATATATATACAGAGCAAAGCCTTTTTTTTTAGGGGTGGCATTAGAATTGAATAAAGGGTGCAAATTTAAATTCTACAAGTGAAAAGGAGAAAGGTGTGTCTTCTAGAACATGCAATTGTTCTTGAGTCCCAATGAGAAAGTACAAATAAGACTTCTTAAGTAAATGCAATTTATATTTTTATGCTAGACTGGTTTGAACTCAGTGGGTGATTATATTGTGGAGCAGTGCAAGGGATGCAAAATGTTAGTTTAGTTTCCTTGGAAAATAGCATATGGGAGTATCTGAGTCTGCAATGTTTAGTATGATTTCAGAGGAAAAAATTAGTTTCACTAGCAAGCCTAATGACATGTTAAAGGGAATATCTTTAAAGAATATTATCCTTGGTGGAAGATTAATAATTTATCATTATTCATTCTTAATATGAAATATAACTGTATGTTTACATGTTTATCTAACCTGTCTTTCATTCCTTGTCATTGTATAATCAATAATGAAGTTCCCATCTTGAATTTAAGATATGGAAAAACATCTGCAATGTGCAACATGGAGCACTGAGCATTTGGAAGGGAGGAAAGGAATTTGTCAGAGTGATACAAGTCAACAAAACTATGGAATTTTAGTGGAGAATAGATTTTCAGGACATTTTTTGTTTGTTTAATAACTTTGTTATCTAATGCTGTTTTAATTTGCCATGGAATTCATCATTAAATTGTGAATAAATTTATATAACGTTATTTTCTGCTCTAACAGTCTACCCTTTAATTTAACTAAACCTGAATATTTTATCACATTATTTGCCTGCCTATGACACTACATGTACTATCAACACATAGGAGGTGAGTCCTATATTTTATCTAATGCAATCAAGTCAACTAGCCAATTTAATTGGTTTCTTGTTGGCAGCTAGCTGCTATTGCTTTGTGTGAAAGTTGTGTATGAGGTGGTCATGTGCTCTAAAACCTGCTTGCTGTGGTTTGTAGTAAAGAAAGAAATGATTGGTGGAGAGCTTTGTATGTAATACCTTGTTTGATCTGTGGGTATTGGGAGTTAAGGTTTGCATCTCTAACACTTGTGCTTGTATTCTTTTTTAAAATATGTGCATGCATTACTGAGTATTGAATAGAAGGCAATCTGTCTGATATGGTTTGACAGTGATAATTAACAAGGTGATCGTATCTGTACCGTCTAATTTAATAATGTTTGGTTTGTTTTACTTTTATTTTCCTTTTCTCTTTCAATCACAAAGGGAGCAAGATATAGATTAATTGGGAAAGTATGAAAACTTGATGTATTTTTTATTCAAAGCATCAGTTATCATGAAAGTGCTCATAAGTAAATCATTTGTATTTTATTGTAGTACTTTGTTACAGTTAGATGATTACAATGTGTTGATATTAGGAGTTTCAGATGTGTATTTTCTTCTGCATAATATGGCTTTAAAGACTACATTGTTCTTTCATATACATTTAAATTTGATGCTTTTTTCTGCTAACATATTTGCAAGACATTTCTTTCAGCTTGCTGTTAAACAAGCAAATGACTGTAGACCAATTTGTTTTTCATTATTGGGTGCTATGTTATGCAAATCTAAAAAGAAAACAAAATCTGGAAAGCAGAAATTCAAATACATGAGGAAAATGGTCTACATGTACTTTTCTTGAGTAATTCTAACTTCTTTCCTTTGTCACTTCAATTTGGGAGAATCCATTCTGATTACTGTTACATGAACTTTGAATTTGAAATAGAGTATCATCACAATTTGCATACATGTAAATGCCTACTAATTATGCACTGGTTGAGTTGTATTTCATTGGCTTCTGCTGTAATTCCTCTGCATTCAAAGTGATAATAATTGTTCATTTTCATACACTATAAGGGGAAATATTAGAAAGAAAATCATACAGCGTGTCCCACATGTACATGTTATTCATCCACTACATAGTAGGCCTATACATACATGAATTCTTTCACTAAGTAAGAGAACCTTCAGTATAAAGATACCCATACCTAAATGGCATATTTATGGCACAAACTGATTTTTCTCCATGTAAGTATTTGGAATGCAGCTATCATCATTATAATAAGCTTCATAGAAATTTTAAGAATATGGCTTTTCTCTGTGGGATGATTATATTTCTTGTTTTTCTGAGTTACATGTATTTCAGGGACTGTGACATTTACCTTTTTTAGCCTTCAATCTGCTTTTTAAGATGGATATATCAGTGTCCTTTTCACAAAGAGCACTTCTTGTCTGCACACAATTTATCTATCTGGACTGTACATGTACATGTAGGTTTCTTTTCCATCTGCAGTTTGGGCATTGAGGTCACAACCTCTATATCTATTGCATTTTTAGTTTCTATCTATTTTGTATTACAAACTACAGGGAAGAGACAGCAGCTGTGTGCACTATTACAAGCTATTGCGTACATTTAGTTCAATGTTTCTTACCTGCAGTAACTTTAGTAGCACATAAGGGGTGTATTATTGATTTGAGTTCTTGTGTGTTTGAGTTTATCATCTACCTGTATTTTTTTGTTTTATTCTTAACCAGGGCTTAACACTAACTTCAAGGGAGGATAGAGATAGAAAACAGGAATCGTGTTATCTCTTTCATTTATTTATTATTTATTTTTTATTTAGGTGTTCATTATGAATATTTAGGATTGTTTGTGTTAATCAAGTATCCACCACTGTCTTTATGCTGTAGTGAGTGAGTAAAAGCACTGGTACATCTTTTGCACTGAGTCGTCTTCATTTGTACATGTATATGTATATGTTCACTGTTCCATCATGAATAGTCTTAAACATATAATTCAAGAAACATGTAAGCTCATATTATATGTCTGAATAATTGAAACTGATGCTAAACACAAATCTTCCAGTTTAAGGCCCATGTTTGATAGATTTGTGAGGGATTACTTGAATACCTTTATCTGCAATGTCAATGATCTAAAAATTTATGTTCTCACCAAAATGATATTTTCCATGCAGTATGTAAATTTATTTATAAGACCTGTCAAAGGAAACTTCCTTTAGTACTGTTTAATCAGTGTCATCAAATTGCACAAAATACAGAAAATTCCATGCAGTATGTAAATTTATTTATAAGACCTGTCAAAGGAAACATCCTTTAATAGTACTGTTTAATCAGTGTCATCAAATTGCACAAAATACAGAAAATTATCTGGTTGACCAGTATTCACAGAATAACTAAAAGCACTGTAAAGTAATGCAAATAATTTATTGCATGAAATCAGTCTTTCTGAAAGTGTTACCCTCATATAATAATGATAACTTTTTTTTATAAATCCTACAGGAATTCATTTTCTCACTGTATTTTCATTCTTTACATCCCCCCCCCCCTCTTATTCTAGTTGACCAAGCAACTGACTGATCTTGTTGATAATTTCACGCTCCTTGATATATTGAGTAAAGAAGAGCAAGAAGACGTTCTCAACCAAAAAATTGATGACATCAAGAAGAAAAATGAAGAACGAGCTCGACGTCACCAGGTATCAAACCAAATTTTAGAAAATAAATTTTTAGACTTAGAAATTTATTATTTTATTAGATTTAAACATCAGGGTCCTTCATAAAAAATATGCTTGATGGGTGTGTGACTTAAACAAGCATAACAATAAACACTTCCACAAATTAATTAATGTCAAAATTTGTTGTATTTTCTAAAAAGAGAGAAAAAAGAAATACTAGTATCAACTCACGTCATCATGAATCTGCTTGAAACTATTCAGATTATCAGAAATATGGTCTTGTTCTAGAGATTCACTAGTCTGAGCATTTGATTCAATACTAAGTTATTGCAGCAGATTTGTTTGATAGTCTTCAAATTTTAAAATTCTGGAAGGGAAACATTTTATTTCAGACTTTTCTGAAAGGACTCTGTATGAAATTTGTCAGTAGAAATTGAATCAAATGGAATTTACACATTCATAAACAGAAGGAAGATCTTAGTTTATTTGATATTTGAGTGTGAAGGGTTATCAACTTTAATAACCATTTAATTTGTTCTGTTTTATGAAGTGATATGTACATTTATCTTTTAGTGTTCATGATTTCTGTAATCTCATTGGTCAATCATGTCTTTGATAAATTCCCGTATTGCCCGTGTACTCGGTCACAAATACAGACCATCCACTGAATATTTCCCGTATTCCGTGAATGAGGTCATTTGTCGCTGTTGTTGTTTTTATGTTTTGCATTGTTTTTTTATTTGTGCGCATGCGCTAAATCCATCCCTGAATATTTCCCGTATTTCGTGATGACTCACAGCTAGCTGCGCGCATGCATATATTTGCGCTTTATGCCTTCATTCAGTGGGTGTACAATTCACAATCTGGTTGTGAATGTGTATCCACTACACCAGTGTAGGTATCTTTGCCAAAGCTGGAAATGTACATATGTTTGAACCGCTTGAATATGAACTTTTTATTTTGGCATTTTAAAGTTGACTTTGAACTGTTAAAATTAACTAGCGGCAGTTATGAACAACAAATGACTTAGAGACTGATGAAATTGATATTGATCTACGTGTATTCCTAATGGATGTTGTAGAAAGACAAGAAAGCACTTGTGGTGAGTAGATTCTAGACCAAAGTTTCTGAAATATGAATTATGTTTTCATCGTAACCTTACCAATGAGATTACACTACAGAATTCATGTAGATCTACACTTAAAAAGATAAAATCGTTACCCCCTTCTTGTTCTCACGAAATACGGGGAATATGGCACCAGACCGTAGATATTTGCCCGTATTTCGTGAACAAGCAGGGGGTAACTAATAGTATTTGTATTTCTGTGGTATGAATTTGTGTATTTCACCTACTTTCTTTGTTGCTCCCCACAGTTTTTTTTTTTTTATTCAATCAAAGTTAGTATGAAAATTCTGACATTGCCTTATATATCTTTGCAATAGGAAATAGAGGCAGACAAGAAGCTAGCCAGTAGTACTGGGTCTAGCGTAACTAGTCCACCTTCAAGTACTTGTTCTTCATCAAGTGGATCATCATCATCTCACCAATCACCTACCCAAGGTAACACCAGTAGGAGTGCAAACTCGTCCCCATCACCCGCCAATCAGCAGCAGCAACAGAGACTGCAGGGAAGGTCACACGAAACAGGTTCTCCACTCTCACATCAGCTTGCCGGGCAGGTAGGCAGTGAAAAAATTACATCATGTGGCTAAGGGCAATATCTGTCTTTTTTATGTCGGTGTTTTGTAGTCCATACAATAACAAACACATTAGCCGACTCTAGTATAGCCTGTAAGTAATTTTTATAACGTTCCATTTTCATCTTGCATCATGTGCAGTTTCAACTCGTAAACCAACATTTCTGAGGATTACAAGGACCCAGACATTTCTGTGGGCTTTTTTGTGATAATTAACACTTATACAGACCTCCCAACCATCCCGCTTTTGGCGGAAAATTTCCGCTTTTTTATCACTTTTCCGCCATTCCGATTTTTACCCCAAAACCTCCCGCTAATTTAATATTTCGATCATCATGCATGTGTATGTGTGGATTGCTCAATACGCTTGTGTATTGCGCAATAGTAAACTATGCGAGAATCTCCCAGTGCATTATCAGAACACGCGCGTATTGTACCATTTATTATGCCATTATACATGTAATGTATGCTCGTGTGCGAAGATAATTTCACGACAGCGGTGCTGCGCTAGCTATCTTTTGTGTTTATATTGAGATGTTGCTGCTGCTATTACCTGCGTGTGATTCATAACTCTGCACTGTATACCATATGTTCGCGATCGATCGCAAATGGCTAGGCTAATGTACAGCGACATGACTTGTGTACGGCAGCTGGTACCATACATTTCTTCGCAGTTTCACTCAGATACGTGGATTTCCATGCACTTTTAGGAGATAAACTACACTTTGTGCAGCAGCTGTACGGTGCATTTCTTCGGAGTTTATGCTGGATTAATACTAGGGTAGGCCTATTTAATTCACGCACTTCTATAGATTTTGGAGATAAATATTTTTGTACGGCAGCTGTACCGTGCATTTCAATTGGAGTTTATACTCAGAGTATTATCACTCAGATACGCGTGTACGCGGATTTCCATGCCCTTTCACTGAGGTAAACTGCTAAGCATTTAGAGAACAATATGGCTAAGAATACAACGAAGCAGTATTAATAGTACATAAATATAGGGAGAAGTTCCATTGACCTAGCAGAGTAAGTGAATTTAATGCTCAGTCGTTGTAATAGTATTATTGTTTCTGATACCGCGAGGGCAGTTTTCGGCCAGGTAGCACGCGGGGGAGCTCCGGCATGGGACGCCAGTTTGGGCCGCTGGGACTTTTGATCAGCGGGCAAACGCATGGCGCACGGCGCACGCTCCACATTGACTTTGTACATGCCAGTGAAAACTCACCTGCTCGGCAGAAAACTGCCTCCAACACAGTGAAAATGAAAATTGATATTGCCATGGCAATTCTTGAATTTTTTGTGGGATTTTTTATCGGTTAAAATAGTAACAGTATTGGCTTTCATGATTTGAGTTAAAAGTGGAAATAAATATGAAATAAAGAGTCCAAAAATAGGATTTTGTCTTAAGTGGCCAAATCCCCCCCTCCCCCTTACTCTACTACTGTAGTAGTGGAGGTGATGAAGGTGCAGGTGGTTCTGAGTGCAGTTCCATTTAGTGACAAGCTATATTTAAATGTGGGTATAATTTACTTTAGTTAATATTTATTATATGTAATATGTATGCAAATGTAACCCGAGAATATGAATTTGCATGTTTGGGGTCAATATTTTGACTAAAATCATGTCGCACGCATTAATCTGAATTTTTGTCCAATATTCTGAATTTTGAGGGAAAGTATACTGACTTCTGAACATTTAATGTTGGGAGGTCTGCTTATAACTGGCAATACATGTATTGTCAGCTCATTTTTAAGTGTTTTTAAATTCCCGAAGTTACAACAATTTGCAATTTGTGAATGTAAAACCCTTTCAAAAATCATGTCTTGAACAGTACTTGGCTTTTTGTGCTATGATTTCTCATGTCATTGATAAGTTTTAGGTTTTAGCTGATTGAAACATTGGTTACTACATTAGATGATTCACTCTGTGCCATTAAAAAAAAAAAAAAAGTTTGGTTAAAACATAGGTGTAGAGAGGTTTAACATGCTAGTTAATTACTTTTTGTATGTTTTTCTCCTCTTATGGAATTGTCTAGGTCTTACCCCCATCTAGTGGTAAGCAAGGTAGAAGGAGGGATACATCATCACCTTTGACCCTTATCAACCAGCAGACATCATCTCAGGGTGGTGGAGTCAAGCAGCAGCTTGTAGAGGAAAGGAGCAACACGTCTTCACCCTTCTCAGAAGCATCAGCGACTGGGAGTATAGGAGAGAGGAATCAAGAAAAGATGGCTGAACCAAAGAGAACAGTGGTAGGTGTCCTAGCAGAACTGTTAGATCACCACCTGTTTAAGCATTCACGTTTCATGAATTTGATTGCAGAGTTCTTTCAGTAGATTTTAATCTTGGACCTTGTTTTCTCTGCCCAGTGGATCAATTAATATCAGTTATTAGCTGTAACATTATCTTAGATATAACAAGTTGAAACTTACCTCATTAGAAATAGAATTGTGCTTGACCTTTTGCTTCAGCATTCAGATCTCCCATAGGAGTTTTATTTTGGAAAACAGTTTTTTCCAGTGTTTGCCACTCTGATTACTTATTTCTCTTCCGGGGGGATCAATTGATAATCAGTTGTAGTCAGAAACATTGCCCTATCTTAGACATATCATGTTGAAACTTAACTCTTCACAAGTTCCAATAATTTGTGCCAAGTTTGTATATTTCACAGGACAGGCAGTGAAAGACCTCTGTATCTAGTTTCTCTTATGCTTCTCACTATGGCAAGCAGGGATTTTTATTCTTCATACATTTCATAATTAAATTTTTAGGAAAGTTACATTGGTGTTTGAACACTTTCGTAAATACCCTTTGGGACAAGTGAACAATAAATTTTCAATGCCATTGTAATATTTATTACACATAAATGATGGAGAATCTCCCTCTTTTAAGGGCTAGATTGTATGCAACATTTGGAAAACATTCTCATAACATATTTCACATTGCTGTTTTAGCTCGCATGCATTACCCTTGGACCTACATGTATCCAAACTATGATATTGTTTCTTCTAACCTTTATAATCTGTCTTTTCATCTCTGCAGTCAAGTCCATCTGCATCGGGCCCTGATCAGCCCAGATATGAATTCATTAAAATAGAGCTTCAGAACTCAGGCCGTGGCCTAGGGTTTGGCCTTGTAGGTGCCCCTGGAATTGGTGTTGTTGTCAAGACCATTGTAGCAGGTGGAGCAGCTGAACAGGTAGTCTAGGAAGAGCTTTGAGTACCATATGTGATGCATACATTTTTTCTCTCCCCAAAATAAGACTAAAAAGACAGCACTAAACTGAATGATTTACTATTACTGATTTACAAGGTTGACTTGCAAGGCTGGGTATATGAAACATAGTTATTGGTTGCTTCCTTTTACCTCAAACTGATTTTACTTTACTGGCATGATTATTAAAAAACTCATGTAGGAAGCTATAAGATTATGGATCCTAAAGCATGTAAAATACAGGGTGATACAGCACTTGCATGAGTCAAAAACATTCTTAAAGTGTACCAACCACCTGAAAAAATAATTTGTGTACAGCTAGAAAGTATAAAATCAACCTCAAAGAACTTTGTCTGGCATTCTATAGGTCAACAGTTAATGAGTATGAAGGAAATAAAGGATAACATGAAAATGCTCGCGCGGAACCGAACTCATGAGTTTTGTTCTGCGCGAGCCTTTACCTTGGCGAGCGCGTGCGGGTACATCGAGTAGTCTACTCACGAATCGCTTTTACGCTTACAGAGAGTGTAATTAAAATTGCAATATCTCTTTATAGAATTAATATTTGAAGCCCATATTTTGAATATAGTATAATGACATGCAACCTCTAACATACAGAGCAACATTATTTTTGGTGATTTGTACCCTTTAAATCTAGGCAACAAGTTGAAACAATAGGCCTATTAAATAATAATGATAATAGTAATGATACTCTTTGAATTATTGAAATGATATATATAGGCTACATTATTATTTTTAAATTATAATAATTTAAGCATTATCATTAAGAATGATGATTTATTAATATTCAAATATTCTAATATCTATGGTATGAAGGACATAGTTTTCCACATTTAGTGGAAAATACCTCCATGACATGTAAATTAATCCAGACTCTAGCTCTAGATACAAATTAATTGTAGAAAGTTAAACTGATTGTCATACAAAATCTGGATCTAAAATTTTAAAAAATGCAGCACATATGGATGTCCTAGGGTCGTAGATGGCTAGCTTTGGCCCTGTGCTTATTATTAGACCAATTGGTTATTAGACCAAACAGTCATTAGACCAAATGGTCATTGGATCAAATGTTAATTAGACCAAGTGGTTATTAGACGAAATGACATTAGACCGAATGAATTTAGACCAACTGTAATATGGACCAAATGATTGATGGACCAAATGGGTATTGGACTTATTAGATTTAGACTATTTGATGATTAGACGAAATGGTAATTGGACCAACTGATAATGGACCATATTGTAATTGGACCAGTTGGCAAAAAAAAATTTATTAGACCAAATGGTTATAGACGAAATGGCTATTGGCCCTACTGATTATTGGACGAAACGTTGATTGGACGATATGTTGATAAGACCAAATGTATATTGGACCAACTGATATTAGACCATAAGACGATTGGACCAAATGGCAATAAACCGGCTAGAGGGTATGATCACTATGTACAGTGCTTCTCAGAAAAAACAAAACTCTGAAACAGAGGGTTATTGTGACCAAAATGTGTGCTCTACAATAATAATTTTCTGTCTTCAATAAATCAGAAGTAGTATGCTTTCAATTGATACCTTGACGGCATCCATCAGTTCTTGCCTTACCAAGCAGCATCATTTTGAAAGTGACATGTAAACACTGTGCCAGATTTGGGTAAAACTGTGAAAACCTAAGATCACATGCAAACATGACCTAAGACAAAAAAATTAAAACACAGTGAGAAGATTGTTTTAATGTGCTTCTATTAATAAACAAGGGTAAGGATAATACCCTCATCAGGGATAGTTGACATTTTGTGGTGGGGGTTAAAAAAGGACATATTTTGTACCAAAATGGTACCTGCAGTTGTTGTGAATAGTGATTCCCCCCCCCCCTTTTTTTTTTCTGAAATGCAACTTCTTTAAAGAACAAAGCGGACAGCAAGGTGATATTTGCATAAAAAATAAAGTAAGGACCATCTTTCATTGTCATCAAATTCAAAAAGTATGGTATAAAGTGCACATAAAGCAGAAAAATGTCAGATTATTGCAATTTTCCACCTTAAGAGAGACACCTTTTCATCAAAAGAGGGGCACTTTTTCATCACTTGAGGGATATTTATTGATTTGGGAAAATCTGGTGGTGTATGCCTGTGCCACCCCCATCTGCCCATGTTTTATGTATATGTAAATTCTGAAATTCTGATTGAATGCATATTATGACACAGTGGGAATCTTCTGTATCATATCCTTGAAAGCTTGCATTTCCCTTACGTCATGTTCAAATGTGATATTAACGTTTTCTTGGTTTTACTAAAAAATTGCACAAATTGATTTTTACATGCCATTTTCAAAACATTGTTGCTCTCTGAAGCATGTATGGATTATCATTAATGCCATCAATGTGTCTTTTGAAAGCATATTACTTCTTTAAAAAAAAAAAAAAAATTCATAAGGCTCATGGTTTGATCACAATAAGCCTGTGTAATTTCTGTTTTCGGGTTTCGTTTCTTCTGGGACGGACTGTATAATGCAACTTGGTATAATGTAAAGGTTGCTACAAAATTAAAGAAGGCTATTGATAGTTGTCAAGATACTCTTTAAAAAAAGCTAATATGTGGTTATTTTTCTAAAAGTACATCAGTCAATAAACCTTAAGACAATGAGTGTAACACTGGCATTTAGCAACATCCCCCTTAGGTGATGTCGTAGCAAATTCCTGCCAAACTAATTGTGAGCAATCTGTGTGAGAATTCTGTAATGTACTGGTTTCGCAGGATGGTCGACTGGACAGTGGTGACGTCGTAACCCAGATTAATGATACCAGCTTAGAAGGGAAGTCAAGAGATGAGGTCTATACCATCCTCAAGGGCACAGTAGGGATGGTTCGACTTACCGTCAAACGCAAGGTTGCAGAGGTGAATTTATTTTCTGTAAAAACTTTTAAAATTGTTGTTTTTTAGAGGGGGGGGGGGGGATTCTTGCGATAGCAGTCATGGTTAGCGTGTTTGTATTGCACCATCTATACATGCACCTAGACAATTAATTTGGGAGTTGCAGGAAAAAGGAATGCTCATACGGAGTGCTTTTTTATTTCATTACTATCTTTTAGACTAGTATATCAGATTTCTGAGGCAAAAGACTGGTTTAGATTTTAAATCTATTCATGAATTATTGTAGCTACTCCAAGAACACTTAATTTTCAGTTAATCTGTAAAACTAACAAAAATGTAGTTTTGACCTTCTTCTTCATGTTTTGTTATCTACAGTCCAGCAAAGCTCAGATGAAGAGAGATGCCCAACAGGCAAGAAAGGACAAAAGACCTGTAAGTCTGACATTCATTCAGTCATACTAAAAGCAGGAACAAAGAGAAGAGGAGTTTCATTCAACATTAATTCTTGTAGCAACTTTTGTACTTTGACCTAAAGCTCTTGGAAATGGATAGTTATACAATACTGAAACTGTAAATGATGATATGGCTTGTTTATTACTTCATTGAATGAGAAGTTATTGCACACTGTTACAGACTGTATGAGTAAAAATACTGGTAGGTAAGATCAGTGTTCACAGAATGCTGTGGTGCCTCTGCATGCACAGTGGTTCATCAAGTACAACATATTTGGTAAGTTCTTGCAACATCCAAGATTTGATTCTACTATGTTTGTCTGTTTATTATAAAGAAGAAAAGTCATGTTTATGTAGATGTGACAATTTTTTCTTTTTCTTCAAATGGTCATAACTGTCTTGAAAACCATTATATACTACCAACATCCCGTATAGGAAGACAACCCCCCTCCCCCCCCCCCCCCCCAAAAAGAAAATATTAATAGCTGAAAAGTAATCTTGCATCTTGGATACCCATGAAAAAGAATTTCATAGTGCTATGAAAGTGCTTCGTATAAAATGCTGGTATTCTTAGAACTTTACATTAACGTAGTGGCAAAGACCCTTTGTTCAGGCAGTCCTATAAAGTTGCAGGTATCACTTCTACTCAGAAGGTAGGTAAGTTCTTTAAATGAAGAAGTATAACATTCCTGTAGAATCCATAATTTATTCAAAATGTTTGAAACCACATGAACATGGGCAAAATCTGCCACTGAATTTGATAGAAAATGGATTAATGATGAATTAACAAAGTAAGATAAGGAAATCTAGTCTGTCAGGGCTTCAATACAATATCTTGTTGCACTCATAGTAAAATTGGTTTTCAGCAAGTTTTTCTGATTTATTGTTCTAAATTACCCCATGATATAAAGATATTCTTTTTTAGTCTGTTAACTATTTAGAAACACTGTTATTAGGATCAAGAGTACCTCTACCAATGATCAGGACTGCAATATCTGTTGTAGATATACATGTACTTGCAAAGGGGTTCCACACTGGGATAGAGAGTAAATTTTGTTGTTGATTTTGTCCTGTTATGATTTCAGATTACAATCAAGATAAAACATTACATGATGAGGAGAATGAGCTCATTATTAGGGTGATTTCAAAGGTCATACAGAATAACTTGTAGTACAAGTTACTTGAGCATGAAGAGGGGCACAGGACCCTGTTCTCTCTGTGTACAGACACATTTCCATTTTCTGTCATGGTGATTCAACAAGTAAAATGACAGAAAATACCTAACATTAGAATTTAAAACCTACATACTTGTCAGAGTACTATTTTTGAAACTCTTTGTAACCATTACAATGATGATTCTAGAAATAAGGGCACAATTTATTATATTTAAAGCAGTCTTGCTACCAGTACGTAGTTGTTTTATAAGAACTGATCAAAACATTATATGCCTCGAAGTGGAGTACTCACTGTTCTCCACAGTGACTAATTGAAGGCACACTCTTGCTGCATATGGGGAGAAGCCCTGGATTAGGATGCAGTGTATACAGAATACATAGAAACCAGTCGGTGTGGACCCCCTGTACTACCATCCTAAATGTCCCCACATATTTAAGCTCATGCACAGCTTTACCTATGCCTCTACTTCTCTTTTCTTCCCCCTATGTGTGTGTGTGTCCTCCATTTGGTATATAATCCATGTCTCTATAGACTTTGATTGTGACATTTCCAAACAACTGCTCTCCTGGTGTAGAGAGCCCTCGCCACAAGGTTCAGAGCCCGAAGCATTCTGAGGTATATTAGCATCCTTCTGGCCTTTAACTGAAGCCAGTCTTAGACCTTCATGCATCTATCCTTACCCTTTCCTTCCCATGACATTACATCCCTAAAATCATATCATTTGTTATCCTTAATATTCTAACACACATATGTTATCAGCCTTTCAATAGCAAGCCTGTCCAAACTCATCAGTTTGCATTGTAGTGATGTCTGGAGCATTCATTATGTCTGCATCTGTTGATCAACCACTTTTGAAGACAATACATCATTTGGTTGGTTGTTGTCATTTCATCAATTGTCTTCCATCCCCTTTTTACAAATTTCTTTGAACAGCAAATTTGTTTTCATATTATATAGTAGCTGCTACATTTGATCAAATATATAAGTCTTTCCCTCTTCTATTTCTTTACAGATGCCAAGATAGGGGATATATATTATATATTTTTACAAATCTTACAAGTAATTTGAAAAAGAAAGAAAACCTTGATAAATACAAACGTTAGTAGCAAGTTTATTCAAAGTAGAGTTAAATAATCTATTAAAATGGCAGATATTACAAAGTCAAATTAGATATATTGTGTGTTTTGGTATTCCTATTTTTCAAGAGCCACACAATATTTTTTTAATGCTTGGTTTTGCATTATTTTTTTAAAGTCAATATTTTGTTTCAGTAACGTTTTTATTTATTTTTTTGTATTTAGTGGTTTCACTTAGATGTAGGTCTTTAACATAACAAAAATTTAAACTAATTTGATAATAATAATATAATGGTGGCTTCTTATTAAGCGCTCAGGTACAAGGAAAATATCGAGCAAATTGCAATTTAATAATTTGGTATATAATCACTGCCTAAACTACATTGTACCTTAGACTTTTGTTCATTTCACCTTTTTTTTCTTTTGTAATGAAGAGATGCATTATACCTTTAACAGCATATAATTATATAGAATGGTTTTATTTGTTGTTTCTAGTATTAAGGAAAGGCTTTCCGTAGTGCTCTGTCAGAATGTTCATTTGTTTTTGAAATTCTTATTCCTCTTTTTTCTATTCCAGTATCGTCATCAAAATTACATGCATTATATATTTGGTTCATCTATAAAATTCTTTTCATATCCTGCACTTTTTATCATAAATTTGCTACATATTCTTATTTTGTATATTTCCTGTACAATTTACTTACCAAGCTTCATGTATCATTCTTAAGCTTTGCTTTTATTCTAGTTAGAAGATATTTTTCTCAGTCACAACCCTCATTCTTACATGTAGTTTTTGTTAATGTTTTGGTCAATTTTTGTAATTAGGTAAACTTGTCAGCTGGAAGGAAAATAGTTTATTATGGATTCCCCCTCTGTTTTGCATTTTACTTATTGTCTGTATTTCTTTCAAAAAAGGTAGTCAACTTAATGCAGTACCCAAGTTGCATCCTATTTGCTTGTGAATGATGCATCATATTTTGTAGACCTGTTTGTATTGCAACTTCTTCTGAGCTTGTTAATAACAATTGCAGGAGAGTTTTTGGTTTCAAAACCCATGTAGCATTGACTAATTCTAGTCCTGGTTTCAACTCGAGATGTAATAGTGCGAAACTACCTGCTTGTTTGAATAATTTATTGCTACTTATCATTTTTTATTTAGATATTATATTGGAATTCCATCACATATGAGTGGAATTCTAATTCTTTTCAGATCGATTCAATATTTTTCCCATTGGAATTTACTTTAATCTGCATAGTAGATGTACAGAAGAGAAATTAGATATAATATTTACTATATAATATACTAATTCACAAGAGTGCAGCAAAGATAAAAGTGTTATTTTCATTCAGATCTTCTTTATATTACGCCTTTTTCTTGTATCTAAATGTAGTTTAGAACAATTTATGTATATATTTACAGATAGCTTGCAATGTTATTATGTTATGTTATTGATATTACTTCTTCCCTAACAGTTAAATATTTGAAAGAATACGTATGATTGATTCATATATCACTGAATTTATTTGTTGAGCAATTTACTTACTTATGAAAGCAAAGTCTCCTTTATATATAAGTCTAACAAATTTGGATATAATTCCTTTCTGTAAATCTTGATATATTTTAATTTAAGTTTGTTTTCCTACGTATTGTGCAATATTAAAATAGATCTGTCTTTCTTAACAACATGTCTTTTGGGAATATTGCTTGCTATTTTTTTAATGGGATTTTGACAAGTTCCCATGCAACATGGAATACCTATATGTTTTTGTGTGTGTTTGTTCAGCATGTGACTTGTGCTAACATGGAATCATGCATCACATATTAGTGTGTTTAAATCTTTCTAAATTTCAAAGGTCAGTTCTCATGTACATGTACCACAGCTGATCCAGAACTTCAGAACTTTAATATTTAGTCATTGTTTTCATTTTGAGATTATCAAACATTATATAATAGGTGGATGAGTATATATTTTTCTGCTGTATTTTATGATCATAAATCACATTTTGTTACAACCCTTTTTTGGACAAACCATTTTTGGACAATGTTCTATTGTGACTTAAATAAATAATTTCCTGTAAAGGATATGCTAAGCAATTCAAGATATGTACTTAAAGTAGTACAGGGATGGTATTTCTGAGATTCATTTTATCTTAGTTTAAAATCTGAGATTTTAAGTCAGTGAGATAATATACCCTTAAAATCTTTTTCAAATTGGTATTCTGAGAACCATTTTAGCGAGATTTTATCTCATCTAAGACCCGCCCATTTATGATACAATAACCAATAAGAAATGTTGTGAGATTTCACTTTCATCATGTTCAGCCAATGGAATTGCTCTCTGCCAGTCTCTGGGGCAAGGGGGCGTGAATGCGTTGTTTTCACATTTTTCACTACGCATGCCTCAAAGCACGCTTTTGTTAGGATTTCCTTGTAAAAGGACTGAAGTAATTTCAGAAGTTTAGGACACCATCACCATGATCACAAGCATCATTGCAAGTATGATGTTAGTTTGCAAAAATCTTGAAACAGAATTCAATAATCATTATGAGAATGATGCTTGAGAAATATAGTCAGTACTCAGCATTTTTGTTTATTTTGATCACATGACTTGCACCACACTTGTCCAAATATCGCACTTACCATGCGTCCTAGAGATAAAATAGCCCCTACCCTATTTTAAGTTCAATTTCATCTCTCCCATAAAATATGATGGGCTTAAAAATTTTAAAGCTTTGTGATCATGCGTACAACTGCATAAGGCACGCGAGAGGTAGGAGACAGAGATAAACTATGAGATAAAATCCAAGATAAAAAGTGGTCTCAGAATACCAATATTTTAAAAAAGATTAAAAAAATTTGAGATAAAATGGTGCTCAGAATACCTCCCCAGCACTTAATGAATGTTATAGGCCTGAATATCTGGAAGTATACAATGATTTTTTTTTTGGTTTGTTTTAAACAAATTATTCAAAGTATTCAAAACTTTTTGCTTTTCAAAAATAAAAAAGAAAAATAATGTTCAGCCTTAATTTTAATCAGTAAGGGTCATACTGATATTTGAAGATATTATCACTTGGGAACCAGAAAGGTATTAATCTTGTGTTCATTGATATTTATGAGTTAACACCCTTATGGCTCTCTGCAGGCAATCCCAAATCTTTCAAAATAAATACAGTCTTGAAACAGAAATTTTGGTTGTTTAGTTACAGAATTATGTCAATTTTTACAGGAGAAGAGGTTGACACTAGGTTGTCCATGAATCAGTGGATTAACTTAAACCAGATTTAACTTGGTCTTCCTTCTACAGTGTGTCCCAGAAAAAAAGTGAACAGTTGGAAAAATTCTCCCCAAATAAATGTTTCAAAATATTTTAAGGAAATTTTTATACCAGTGGATAGCTTAGGGTCTCTTCTATCATATGACACCAAAAGGGTGCAAAATCCATTCTTGACAAGAATTGATATTGGCTCTGGCTGTATCAGCCAAGCTGAGAGTCATGTAAAAGGCTTAGAAATTTCCATATTCTGATCAATTCAAGACAATTTATGAAATAACAGGCTATGTTCTCTGGACATCCTTACACATGCTTGAGTAAGTAATTAAATACTTTGCTGGGTGTTTCAATATGTTAGTTTTGGTGAGTCTTTTAATTTCATCTGGCTTGCTTGCTTACTCAGAATGCTTACTCAACCATAAAGTTTTGATGGCATATATCAGGAAAGTCTGTTCTTTCACAAATAGTCTTTCAGTAATCAGAATATAAAATTTCGAAATCTTTTCATGACTATCAACTTGGCTCATACCAGCCAGAACAACAACAAACATTTGCCAAG
The DNA here is from genome assembly GCA_025618425.1 of Heliocidaris tuberculata. Taxonomy (NCBI): domain Eukaryota; kingdom Metazoa; phylum Echinodermata; class Echinoidea; order Camarodonta; family Echinometridae; genus Heliocidaris; species Heliocidaris tuberculata. The sequence continues at coordinate 5,543,060 of CM046834.1, forward strand.
AATGGATTTTGCACCATTTCACAAAAGTGAATCTTGCTCACTCAAGCATGAAATATTGAAAGATATTTTAGTGTCATTTGATAGAAGAGATCATCAGCTAACCACAGGTATGAAATTTTCCTGAAAATATTTTGAAATATGGGGAGACTTTTTCCAACTGTCAATTTCAAATGGTTCTAAACTTTGTTGATACCATCCAGAACAAATACCAATTCTTGTCAAGTCTGAACTTTGCACCCTTTCACAAAAGTGGTTTGAGATCACTCAGGCGCAATAACTAGTCAGATTTTTTTGTGTTATTGTATTGGAGGGACCCTCAGCTATCTACAAGAATGAAAATACATGTATATTGAAAATATTCAGAAGTATTGATTTGGGGAGACTTTTTCCAGCTGTTACTTTTTTTTTTGGACGCACTGTATATCATGTTTTTGTTTTGCCTGACAGGGATCTGGAGGTCCAATGGGAGAGCAAGGTATGTCAGGTGGACGTGGCAGAGGGAGAGGTCGAGGGAGAGGAAGAGGAAGAGGTGGAGGACAAGGCAATGATGGAAGGAGTGTCAGAATGGGATGGGATGACAATAAAGGACAAGTAAGCAAATAACATTTCAGCTTTTGTTTTTTTTTTAGTTATTGGGAAAATATCTTGATATTTCAAGATATTTTCATCCTTGTAGAACAATTGATACATGTATATGAACATTCATTATTTAAGACATAAAGATGAACACATTCTTTATCTTAAACTTACAAAGAAATTAATTTTTTTTCTTGATTTATCTTAAAAATGAGTGTGGGCCTTTCTCATGTATTCAACTTTTAAACAATTTGTGATGAACTTCTAGGGGAAAGAAATGAACAAATAAATAGGGACCTGCCATTCACAGGTTACCTTGTTTACCATCTAGATCATCATGCTCAATATTTTGTTAAACTTTCACGAATAATTTAGATTTTGATATTCTCATAAACTTTCAACTGCCGATGGATACTAATTTTGAATCTAGCTTGTTACTTAGGGAGAAAAAGACACGTTCCTTGGAATAGAAGTATTCATGAAGATACAGTTATGATAAGCATAAAAAGTCAGTATCTTGTGTATGTGTCTGCATTGATATAGGAGAGCATTCTGTTTTTGGATAGTGTACTGATAAAAAGCAGGTAGTGGAAGGCAGTGAGATGGCATTAATAAACTATCAAATGGACAAAAATATATTGCTTTAAATGCTGTAATTCTATTTCATTTTTTACAGGACTATACTACAAAGAGAAAAGAAAACTTTGACCGCGTAGAAGCCGAGATCCAAGCCATGAGGGAAGAATATGAGAGAGGGGTAAGACCCATTTCCCTTTTTCCCACTATATGTGTATGTGTTTTTCAGCAAGTCTTAATTGGTTTGTGCATGTTTTACTGGTACAAACACATGTGATGAACACTTCTCAATGACCTTCGGAAAACTTGTCTTGAAAGGCAGTTCCATTATTTGAATATTATCTGAAAGGTTCTGTGAATATGGTACAGAAAACTTTCATTGGTTGGGGAAACCATAACATAGCTTCTAACAACCTTTGAACTTGAATAGTAAGCAAGCTTATTTTTTCCACTCCTGTGGACTTCTCAAGCCAAGTGGTTCTTCACACTGCTGTCTGCTACCTCAAGATCAGTGGAGAAAAATGAATATGTTTCTTTCTTCGTTATTGCAGAAAGCAGCTGGAAATGATGACCCTGGTCAGCCCCATCATCATCCGCGGTCATCGCAAGGGTTTTTAGATGACCCTCAGCGCTTTGGTCCTCACCCACACCATGACCATCGGGACATGGATAGACACGATGGAAGCAGAAGGAATCCAAGGAACTGGGGAGGACCAACCATAGATGATGTCAGAACCAACATGACGAGAAGTAGAGGCAGACCTCCTAGGAGACAACAGGTAAAAAGGCTATTTATCCTTGGGAATAAATACATGTAGGACATCCATGGAAGTCATTGCAGTATGAGATAGTAAACCACTTTAAAAAAACAATTTGTAACAAAATAAAATGGCAATTGTAGTGGGCCACACCATTCTGCCTCTTATAAGACACATAGGGAGTATGCTTTAATAGTGGCCTTCATTATGCAAAGATACTGTTTTTCTCACCCCCACTTGCCATTCTTTTATACATTAATAGTTTGTACTTTTCCGGATAATGTGCAAACAACCCTTTTGGGTAGAATATGAAAATCACTGCAAAAAATTTGTTTGGTCTACAAAGTCTCCTCATGGGGTTGTACTTGACCGTTTCAGTGTCATTGCTGTCTAAGATTTTAAGCTTGTTTATCATTTGGTTCGATAAACGTTTTCTGAAATAGAATGAATGCACTTAAAATTTTGATCCTGTGGATGGACGATATTTCGCACCTAGATTACCATAAAAAACAAAACAAAATGAATGCTCATTACTCTTGATGCCTCTTTGTATTTAAATCTTATGTACACTGTACATATCTGGTAGCGAACAGGAAATCTGAAAGAAACCTGTTAAATATATACCCCATTTATACTGCCCCCCTAAATTTAGGACGCCCCTGGTCCGCCCTAACTTAGACCGCCCAAAATCCATTTATACTGCAATTTATTACAAACCAGCTAGCTGCGTACGAGACCCACCCAAGTTGCCACAGTGACCTTTATACCCCCAACATGTTTTTCCTGTGCCCACGACATATGATGCAGCTAGCTAGATGTATAATCTTTTGCCATTTTTTGTTTCAATTTGTAGATCTATTTTGAAAATTTTGACAACACGTCAAAAGAATAGGGCCTGCGAATTGTGACTCAACTAGAGACTCATACTCGCTAGGTGCATGTATCACTTCACAGCATGAATGCAAAGTACAGCGCTGGCGTGCACTATTAGTAAACACCTGTAAACCGGAAGCGGTATACGGTTTCTGGTTTACGCGGGGTCACCGAATCTAGACCGGCCTAAATCACTGCGAGCGTGTATACTGGAGTTGGGGCACCCCTGGGCCCTCTTGCATAAAATGTTGCGTTTAATTGCAACTCAAAAAATCAAACGCAAATCCCAAATCTTGATTGGTTGAAAATCAATTTGCGTTTAATTTTTTTGACTTGCGTTTAAATGCAACTTTTTATGAAAGAGGGCCCTGGACCGGTCCTGGAGAACTCCTTGGAGCCCCCTAATTTGTGGTGCCCTAAATTCTTCTTACCCATTTATACTGTGAGTTGGGGTAATAGTCTTATGTTCTTCTTGTATCAAAAGATGCTTATACAAGATCATTTGGTATTCCATATATGATTTTCAGTGAATTTTAGTGTAAATATCTGTAAGGAACACTAGATCACGGCTATTTAGTGCCCTACGCTAGGAACTTTCCACCCGACTCCTCCCTGCACAACAATCTCTGGGCTTCGCATGGAGATAGTATGTGTGTCACTGTGTGAGTATACACTCAATCCTCATAGGTTTTCGCACACTGCCTCTCATGTTTGCCTCTCATGTGTTTAATATTCCACTTTGGGAGGCGAAATCTTCACAGCATCTTAGTACTGCTAGTATCTTGCTATTTATCAACAAAAAATCCAAGAAGTCTGACAATAAGTTTGTGAGAGCTTACCAAATGTATACATTACCTTTAAGTGTGTGGCACAGTTTCTTATTCTCTTATTGGGAGAAATCAGTTCTAAAAATAGCTTGACAGAGAAAGGAATTTGAATAAAGAAGGAAGAGTTTTTGAAAAAATTATATATTCTCCCTGCAGTGTATTTTTTCCAATGAAAGAAATTAATGAATGTTTTGGACAGTGTGCCCTAACTGTCATTCTAAGAATGTTGAATGAAATCAAAATCTTTCTACATGAAGATCAGTATTAAAATATACTGTTATTAGGGATATCTTCCTCCCATGATGTGGGTATTTTATTTTAATTTAAATGAAAGTAAGTCGTAAAACTCAAGATTGTACCCCCTGTGATTCCTAAAACAACAGTGGTTTTACACAAAGCATAAATCTGCTGTACAATGCTTAAAAACCATTGCAGTAATTTAGCAAAGTGGTTATAATATAGTGTGTGAGTTTTTAAAAAATCCTTTTTATCCCTTGTTAACAAAATATAGCAATATCACATGAAACTGTGAAACTTCAAATGTCCCCATATTCCAGGTATAAGTAGAAAAAGTTGGAAACTTAGGAGCAAATTTTGATGTCACGTGTGTGTGTGTACCTAGTCCCGTCTGTGTTGAGTAGTCTTCACTGTGTGTGATTGTCAGCAAGAGTGACTCAATTTGTTATTATTTGGATGATTCAAAAACATTGTTTATTCTATATCAACTACATAATCAACCTTTTAGAATAATTTCTTTCACTTTGCAATAAGCCAGTTTGTAATTTACATGGCTCAAGTGACCCTGAAATGACCCCAATTTGTACGTGCTCATGCATCTGTTTTGGATGACTAAAAATTAAAAATCATGCCGGTGGCGCAGGGCGGCGCACATCATGGTGCGCACACTATTAGAGCGTACACAGGTCAATGATACTCTTTACAAATGACCTTTATCTGCACATGCGCAAATTGTAATTATGTATTATAAAACGGGTTCAAGAATGTAGCCAATCAGATGCGCTGAAATGAGTCATGTGTGTGCTCTTTATTTTTTCGCTAACATGCACGGGAGTGCAAAAAGGGCGCAGCAAAAAGTGATAATGCACGGCTGAGATGCACGTATGCGTACTGCTAGGGCGTATAAACTTAAGACGCAATGAAATGCGCGTAGTTTCATATAGGAAGGCCATGGCAAGGACTTTGATGCGCACACTGACATGCGCATTATACTTTTTGACTGCGCTTGATGTGATGTCATAAAGGAAAGTAAATGGCGGCCTCCTTGACTGTGCGATTCTTGGCATTTTGATTGGGTTTGTAACCATTTTTTTGACTTAATATTTAATATTGTTGACCCGTTTTACATGTATAAAACAAATAATTCATGTTTTGTGGCTCGAGCATTAGTGATATGCACTGCACTCAGTTAAGTCACAGATAGATAATGAACTAGACAAGTCTCGTTCATTATCCCATAGTGACTTAACATTCGTGCATTGCATATTCACTAATGCACTCGCAAACATGCATTATTTGTATACTGGCTTATTGTTTGACAAGAACTCAACTTTATCTTAAACCATAGCATTTCTTTTTGTTTGTATTCAGTATGGTCCACCAAGAAGCAAGATGGAGATGTCAATGTCAATGACAGGCAAGGAGAGAAAGGATTATGAGACTTGGAGGAAAGAGAGAGATGAAGTAGAACAGCAGAGGATGTCAAGACAGAAGGAATCGTCAGGAGAATGGAGGAGAGAGTGGGACAGAGAGAAAGTACCGGGGTAAGACCATCTCTTTCCAAGTATCATGAATAGAAATCAGTTTGGCAAGCAGCCATGAATTATTATAAATCTTGTGACCTAGAATCTGTTGAGCATAGTCTTCAATGGATTCATGAGTGAATTAGGTGAGTGACAGGTTTTTCATCAGATGACATATTGTACATTTGTATTTCTGTGTGACTGAGAAAATGTATTTATGAAGATGTCATTATCTTGTTGGAAATTTCACTTGCCATCAATTGTCCTGTATTGAAAAGTTTCACGAATAGGATTTCATATTAGGCAATCCTACGCTGAGAAATGGCCATAAAAAATTACAATACATAGCATATCAAACAGTATCAAGATTATGAGGTTTGTCACTGATGAAGCCTTCATCATCTACATCTGTTCTGGCTCAAGATTGTTGCTTTAAAGGCACAATTTAAATAAAGAGTATGTTTAAGTTTTAATGTCCAAGTGATACTGTCCACATTGTATAAAGAGACCACTCGAAGGAAAGAGAAGCAAAGTTTAGAGGAAAAAAAACACTAGTTTACAGGGGTATATCTAGACCATTGGTTTAAACCAACTTTATGCACTTTGTGTGGCCTATTGGATCATAATTAACAGTGACACAAATATTCAAAATCCATGCAAAATCAAAGATTTTTTTCGTCATTTTGGCCAACAATGGTAATAGAGTGGTTTGGCCATTGTCTGGGTTCAAACCATTTTCTTGAATGTAGGCCTGTTTCTTACAAAGATACAGTGTGTTTTGTTTAAAGAAGCTTGTTACTAAAAACACAGATCTCATTGAGAAAGATTGTTGAAAGGAAGAAATAAATGCACCTTTTATAAGCAGGTGGTCTTTACAGGTAGGTGGTTGTTGTGGCATGCTTTACTATATAAATGAGTGCTGTAGAATTTGCTGACATGGGATATTGAGCCAAGGTTTACCTTCCAAACAAGAATCAGTTTGCATCTGTTGGTGGTCTATATCAGAAACATTCCAAACCATTCATGCTTTATTTGAATGCTGATGCAACATTTGGCCGAATATGAAGAGGAATACAGTGCAGATTATTATTGTGACACTTAATATTACATTGACTTTGAGAAAGAGTACGAGTTACTACTCTGGGCACTTTCAATAAGTCACATGATTATAGTACATCACATAATTTTCAAGCCACCGGAACTTTGCAAACGTACTTTGCACCCTTTTTAAAATGAAGTAGGCTCATAGCAGGGAATGCGGTGCCTGGGTCACAAGTGCAAGTGGCATGACATGACCGTACGGAACTATAAGTAGGGGGGTGACAAAACCACTTGCCTGGTATACTGGGGCAACCATGATTGTCCGTGGAGCATGTAAATTAAATTATTGCCTGATCAGGCATGTCCATTGTTTGTAGAAAATAATAGCGCAACACTCTGAGCCTTCCATCCTTCCACAGCTGTGAGTATTAGTCCTGGGACAAATACCATTTTTACTATTTGAATATTCAAGCAGACAGGCATTCAAATACCTAGTTTCAAAATCTATCGTATTAAAAGCACATAAATATTGTAGTCATGCAGAGCGAGACAGTTGCCTGTCTGCAGTGGCCGACAATACCCCTGCCATCAATATGCCACCCTTGTTCAAATTTTGATACTGCAGATTTTTGGAACGATAATTCTAGACATTAAAAAAATTTGAAATATAATATGATATGGATTTATACTTCTTAATCGTTGAGAAAGACACTAAGGTGAATTTTCATGGTGATGGAAAATGCCGAAGAAATGTCAGAAAATGGAAAGTAAATTGTCAAACTCAACTTCCGGTTGACGTTAGTGACGCTGACTCAAAGTTACTTCCAAATGCAATACGAAATGGGATCAAAATGATTATAAAAACATTGAAACATTTGATGTTATACACTACAGTTTTATGTTGATATCACTGAAAACAGTCATTAGAAATCTCAATCTGATAAATCTGAAATAACTATTAAAGAGATAAATACTAGACAGGATTACCATAAGGTGATGTACCTGATTTGGTTTAGCAATACATTTGAAGGTTCGTTCATTTTGAACAAACGAAACAATTGAGTCACAACATGCATGCGCAAAAAATACAAGACAAAATAGAATCACAAGGACTATCAAAACAGCAACAAATAATATCACGGAGTCAGTTACGACACAAGTTTACTGTAAAATGATGATATTTCCAATCTTTAAACAATAATTGTAAGCTTCCAGAAAATTGCAATGAAATAATATTTAAGGTTTACAATAGTTCTCACTTTATAGTACACTCAAAGGAAACATTCAAGCCACAGTGCGTGTGCGCAACCACAAGCAAAGAAGCCCCAAAATACAACAGGCCTGTGAGCAGGGTTTTCCACAATTGAAAATTTAACATTTTGTGCGCGAAGCGCACAACATGAGCGCGAAGCGCGAAGTCCTTGCCTAAGGGCCCTGGAAGCTCTGGGGTTTCTAGATGCTCTCTGGTGCAATCTAGCCCTATTTTTGAACATTTCATGTTAGATTAACCCTTTCATGACAGGAATTATTTAAGGGGTAAATTGATCACATTTTATTCTTCAAATTGGCAACAATAATATTTTTATTTCAGTACTACACAATTCTAACAAAATGCAATGTCTTTGAAAACAAAATGCATCATTAGAAACTTAGTCGAAAGTTGAAAAAAATTGCCAATTTTAATAAAAACAGTGATTTTGAACCTCTCAATGTGTTGCCAATTTAAGGATTTTCAAGCTTATTCTCCTTTTTAAAATTCCTGGCATCAAACGCAATATGGTCATGCAACAAAAATGGACACAATGTATGCAGAAATTTTTGCTTGTTCTACTCGTGCATCTGGTATATTTTTTAGAGCTCTGAATCAAAAGATATTGAAGCAAACCACAAAATGTGGTCAATTGTCTTGAAAGGGTTAAGAATCAAGATTTGTGAGAATAATTTTTCCAATTCATTAAATTTAGTTTTCTTTTGCCCCTCATTGGAATGTGATGCAATAAATTTATTTATTTTTGGCAACTCAAAGTGAGCAACTGAGTAATTTTCTTTTATTGCAATAAAGCAACATGAAAAAGAATGGTCACATACATACACACACACACACACACATGTATAATTCTTTTTTATTATTATTTTACAACACAAGCTTTGGGGGGAACTGAATAGAAATTAAAAAAAAAAAAACTTTCACTGGGCCGGCTGTATGAATGAGCAGGTCTAATGCACACATTAACATTTTGTGGGATCAGCGAAACAATGGAGAGTATACATATGTACATATACGCGAGCTCCGTATGTGCATATGGGCCGTTAAGTTCTCTCGGCCAGCACCGGGCTGGATCGGGGTAGCAAGCCAGTGGCGTTCCGCTGTGCATTTGGCGGACGTATTTTGAATCAAGATGATCGTGGAGCAAATAAAACTTGTGTTTCATCAGTTCTACCTTTCATAAAAATGACTGAAACCTCATTGTATGTATTATTGTATGTTCAAAAGGTTTTAATAGTTGTTGATTGTGGGAATTTCTGTGCGAGTCTCTGTTAAGGATCTGTTTCAATGTCTTAAATTTGTAACCTGTCGCTCATGATTTTAAACATGTCGGGCTGAACGCGAAACCTGTCAATGTTACATGTTAAAAGCCGTCGTGGAAAACCCTGCCTGTGAGACCTCCCTGTTAGCGGAAATCCGCTTTTTTAATTATTCTCGCTGATTTAAATTTCCGCTTTTTTCCCGTGTGCTATTCCCGCTGTTTTATCGGCAACCATTATGTCAATTTTAAACCGCTGGAAATGTAGTCTAGCTAAATGGCTGCGAGAATGAACGGAGTCTAGCTCTCTTGCGACTAGTTTTGTATCCAGACGGTTAAACGTCCAGAAAACGACTGTGAGGTCCAAAAATCGAATGGATTTCACGGTTTTTGGTTAGCCATGAAAAGTGCTACATGATTTTGAATGCATGAGAATGTCCAAAAAGCAAAACATAAACTTGCTCTGAAATCCTAATTTTCCTATTTTTTATTCATAACAGTGCTAAAAAGTATCAATTTACCTACCATGATTTGATTTTATAATGTCTTATTTCTTGTTATTTTGTGGTTCAAAAGTTGGTTCTAGCTTCAAATGCCGATAATCGTTCAGCAATGGGGCTGCCATCTTGGTACTCATGAATATGCAAAGCTTTATGTAAATATGTGTAAAAGCAGTTCTAGCTAGCTCTGTGTAAAGCGCTCTTGTGCCCTCTCCTGATCAGATCTTACATGCAGGGATTTGATAGACAATATGGCTGCCCCCATTAACGGAGTAGTAGACTCATGTAGTTCACCAAATTATTATAACCCTGCATATGTGTGAGTTCGTTTAACCAAAAACTGTCTGGTTTTTAGCCCCTGTTAAACGGAAAATGAAATGACCGAGATATTACAGCACTACTTGCAACCAAATATGGAAAACTATGTACTGTCGTATACATGTACATGTATGTACTGTATGCGTTTTGCCTTTGCGCACGATGTGAAGTATATACTGCTTGCATTCGTTTACTGGAGCACTGTGGACCGCGCCGCCGCATGTGTCGGGCGGGCCGCCGTTCAATCTGCATTACGTCAGATATGAAGCGGAAGACAAGTAAATAGATCAGGTAAACTAGATTCAGCTTTTTTTCGCTCTTTTTTTGAGCCTGCAGTTACATGATAATTGACCTCTTTGACCTTATACCTTATATCCCAAAAGTCTGATCACTTTATCTCCTCATGATTATGCATAATTTATTATTACAAAGGATTTCTGTGAAGTGATGGTTTTTACTTTTTTTAAACACAATATTGTAGGTGTCCAGAAAATTGCTACGATGTTTCGTATTTGAAGAATTACAATCTTCTTGACTCCATTTATCGGATTTGAACTAGAAAGCCACAATGCGGATGTGCAGAGCCCTGCACAGTACCATACTGGGCGACTCCAAACCGATTGTAGCCGACCAGCTTGTGTGTTTCATTTTCGAAGTGATGCATTAACTCTTTTACTTTCGGTGTTCCAGACTTTTTGTGGCACATATTTTGGACCTATTTATTTTGTATTTTAGCAAGTAAAATATCTCTTTAAGGTACTTTCATGTGCTTATCATCTGTTATGTAGTATTTCCAGATGTTTTAAAGATCAATTTTTGTCATGATGTTTTAGATAATCGAATGTCCCAGTCACTATTCGTTACTGGGTAAATAATTGAATATTGGGAAAAGTGGTATTCGATTACCGATCGGCAGTAAACTATTCAATTCATTTTAATATTATTCCCAGGCCTAGTGAGCATTGCTTTGTATCACATGCCGTGGTGCTGAAATTGTGCCTCAATATCTTGTCTTCTGTTGTTCCTTTCACTTTTTCATGGTAGTGAACACATTATGCAAATACGCATTCTTCTGTATGGTGGGATTGTTGAGCAACTCCTTCATATTTGAAAAAGAATTAAGTTTGTTCAATCTTCAAGTTTTATTGTCCATGCATGATACAGAAATTTGCTTTCCATTGGTGTTAAATGCAATGTAAACATATACCAAACATGGTATCGTGTGTTGATTGCCAGAAGCATGATAACACTGCGTTACGCTACCATACAAATAATCGCCAACTTATCTGGAAAAAGCTTAAAGGGTACCAATCACCAAAAATAATTTTGCTCTATCAGAGGTTGCATGATCAGAGGTTGCACGTCGTTATACTACATGTATATTCAAAATATGGGCTTCAAATATTAATTCTATAAAGAGATATTGCAATTTGAATTACACTCTCTATCAGCGTAAAAGTGACTCATGAGTAGACTACTCGACGCACCTGTACGCGCTCATCAAGGTAAAGGCTCGCTCGGAACCAAACTCTGATTTTGGTTCCGCGCGAGCATTTTCATGTTATCCTTTATTTCCTTCACACTCATTAACTGTTGACCTATATAATACCAGACAAAGTTCTTTGAGGTTGATTTTATACTTTCTAGCGGTACACAAATTATTTTTTCAGGTGATTGGTACACTTTAAACAGGCTATCTTTAGTTTCAGTGTGTCATTATACATTCCGACATACATGTATATTGCTGCACTACATGTATCTTTGGATTGTCAAAAGCTGCTTTCACAGAGAGGTGTGTTGTAAATGAGGACATGATTTCTTTGTGAGAGGGATTTTAATATATCATAATGTATCATAATGTGGAGCCATGCATTTGAAAAATATCATGTTCATCTAGTTTTTAATTAGATTGATTATAAAGATAAAGTTAGTTGTTTTTTATTGTTTTGCATTGTGTAGATTTGATAATGAAAACAAACTGTCTGACATAAAGTACATGTAGTACTTGAAACCACTTTTACCCAACTGCAATTGATAGAAATATTCTTGAGTGATGTATTTTTCTGAGTTTTCATTGAAAAATGTGCTGTTTTTTTCCATGTGAGAATTTAAAAAGACAAGGAGAAAGCTCACAAGTGTTTTTGTGTCTCTGTCACCTAAAGTAGGCATTTCTTTAACCTTCACAAGTACTCCATAAAAAGAGTTTAATAACAAAAATATACTTATGCACCCTCTTCACTCATAATAAGCTATGCTGTATGCATGCACATGAGGATGTACTGTAGGATTTCACAAGTAGCCTTCTTTCAGAAATGTATTTGTCTGCTGTTTGTTTCAAGAAGAAAAAACGGCCCTTTCACAATGAAACTTGGACTGATGGTATGCTCTTCAGGGAAAGGATTTATTTTATTTGAATGTGTTATGATCAACAGGAACACCCAGGAAAATTGCCAGCAGCATTAGGTAAAGCATTCAGGCTTTTTTTTAAATAAAAAAGCCCTTGGAAAAACATTTTTAATTTTAACTGCTGTTTGAGTAATTTATAATCATGTATTTTTTAAATAGTTTTTTTTTAAATCTGGATCCCAAAACTAAAAGCATAAATTTTGATCATTATCTCTAAAAAAAAAATTTCCCACCCAGTACTGTTTTTTTTTTTTTTTTTTTTTTTTACACAGATCATGTGTGACATGTTCTATATCTAGCCATCCTTATATCAGGGCTAATATCAACCTTTAAAAAAACAAGATGAATGCCACTGCTTCTCCTATATGCCTCTGCCTAACTTCAGTTAATTTTGTGGCTCACACTGTTCTCGAAATATTGTCATAACCAAAATAAAAAGCCTGCAATTACATGATAATTAACCTCTTTGACCATATACCTTATATCCCAAAAGTCTGATCAGTTTATCTCCTCATAATCATGCATACAAAAATGGTTGAGATATAAAAACTAACAAATCTTTAATTTCATGCAAATTAACCTCTATGACCTTTGACCTACAGAACCTAATCACTTCATCTCACTATTTGGGAGATAATTCAATTCAATTCACATTTATTAGGCAAAATAAAATCACATTTTGTTTTTAAAAAATAAATACAATGATAAAAGATATGCCAGGATTGCTAAAAAAGTTAAAAACTTGTAAAAAAGCAACCCCTTAGGCACAAGAGATTTAATGTCACAAGCGTTCGAACGCGTTCTGAACGCTCCTATTGTTCTGCTAACCCCATGACAAACGCGTTCGAACGGCCTCGAACACACCCGAACGCAGGGATTAACTCCTGACAAAGGGTCTATAGAAATTGCTTTAAGTACTGCGTTCGGAATGCGCTCGAACGGGGTGCGTTCGAACGCTTGGATTATCTCCCCGACTATAATTGCGTATAGGCTCGACTCGGCCGGCCGCCGCCCAGAAAGGAATACTACCATTTTTTCCCGCTCGATCGCGATTGCCCGGTGCGTACGTCTCGGGGCCGCCAAAATCGGAGTTCTGGGGGCATTTCATCAAATATCTCGTCAGTGATTTTTACCGACAAACTGCTATAAGCTAATGAAATCCATGCATCTGATTGGATGAGAGCAAATTGTCGGTAAAAATCACTGACAAAACACTTGATGAAACGCTCCCCAGGTCAAGATCAAATACTAGTAGCCCGCCAGTTCAGCCTGGCCTGCAACTCCGCTAGAGCGCTAGAGCGGCGTGCCGTTAGTGAGCAGTAGCGCTAGCGCGTTGTGATTTTCTGAAGATTGAAGAACCATGATTGTGTAATTTGCCCATAAAAATAATTCCCCCAAAAGATTAAAATTAGGTGTCGTTATTTCTATGCCAGTCGTAATATCTATTGTTGCATTTGTATATCTGCCCTATTCAATTTACAACAAAGGAAATCTGTATAATTTAATCTTATAATTTGAAAGAATTCAAAGAAAAACAATACAGAGCAAAAAAAATAATAAAAAAAATAATAAATCCAGTAAATTATTAATACTGTAAAGTTAAAATTTAGTTTGACGGCGCGAGCACGTAAATTCAAGTAGTCGGACGAGATTGTCATCGAGAAGCAAAATCACCGGTGGGCAAGGAGAGAATAAGTTCGCGGGCTTCGCTGAGTCCAAGCACAATAACAATATATATTTATTGATCAAGCATGCATGAAAGTGTGACTCTAGTTGCTCTATGACATGATGATTGATATGATTGATAATGATCAATGATAGCGCAGGTGTCCACCTGTGCTGGGCGCTCATGGCGCTCGCTCTAGAATGTCTCTAGACCGAAAATTCTGTCTCTCGTTCATTAGCCTCTTAATATTATTTTGACAGGGTCGGCCATCTATAAGTGAATGGCCGACCCTGTCAAAATAATATTAAGAGGCTAATGAACCAGAGACAGAATTTTCGGTCTAGAATGTCTCACAACATTCAACATTCTTGTGTGTTGAAGTGAAGTCCAGAAGTCTAGGCTTTCTTCTAGTCCGCATTAATAAATGGCTTGAATTTGGCTAATAATTCAAAGTCAATCCAAATGATCAATATCAATTAACCAATACAGGTAAACACCGAGTGAAATTTGAGAGTATACATCTGCCTTGGCCTAACTTTAGGGCTACTATTTTCAGATAATTTCGGACATGACAATGCGTCCCGTAATGTAACCCGTTTAGGCTTGTAAAAAGAAGAGTTCCGTTTTTATTTTAACAGGAAACTTGGAAACTTAGCAGTACTTATTAAACTATTAACTACTTACATGTATTGGAAATTGCAAATTCCTATTTCAGGCATTAATCGAATGAAAATTAATACAAGTTCGGCTCGTCGGACATAATGTAGAAGTATAAATCGGTCGAAAACGTTAGAATCTGAGAACGAAAGGATATATAAGGACTTCATATGCCACCACCGCATCACATGTGCTATACGGATTATTACTCACGAATCGTACTTGTATTTGTTTGAGATCGGTAAATGGAATTTAAAAACAAAAAACACAGATCCAAAGCGATCCAAACACAACGTTACGGTGAACCGTCCGTATGGATCTCGTGAACCACACCCGCCGGCCGCCGCCCGAAGATCTACCAATATATACCACGCATGTCAATTGTGCTTATAAGTTTATAACTAGGGGCCACAGAGCGTTTTTGAAAGAGAGGTGTTTCTAAGAAAAACAGTGAACATGATTGTGCTATTTTTGTCTTCTCATTATCAGAAATATGCATATCGCCACGAATGCTTGGCCTAGTTTTGGGGGGATCAGGCCAAATAAAAATTATTCCTAGTTTCTCGCCCCCGTCCGCATCCTTCCTTTTTCTTTCTTTTCTTTTTTTTTTTTCTTCTTTTTTTTTTTTGTTGTTGCGCCTTTTTGTGCCTTCTGAGGTCCAAAGGGACTCTAGAAGAATAGAAATATAACGGGAATCAATTTTAATAGGCCTCACAGGAACAGGGGCATATCCAGGGTTTCGTACAAGGGGAGTAGCACAAGTCTGGAAATGTTTAGACAAGCACTGTTAACTATTTTGGACTTACAAAATAAACCAATCAATAAATAGATTGTCATATATATTCAAGTCCCTTGTTTGGTCGGGAAAAATTGTACTTTTTTAAGTTGTGTAAAACACACTTGGCACTTAATAGAATGGCCGAAAAGTAGGAGAAATAGAGAGGGGGGGGGGGGGGAGAAGTGGTAGATGGCTAGATGCAAAAGGCAATTGAAAGAAAGACTATTCTCCACCCTCCCCTCATATCCATTTTCTCTCGTATTTCATCTACCTCGTAGACCAACCCCCCCCCCCCCCAACACACTGGGAGCACTGAGGGCACTGGTGTCTAAGAAGAACGAATGAAATGCAATGAACCTGAACCGCGTTCACTATGAAAAGAAAACATCGATGAAGAAAACATGATGTACCCATGGAGATACAAACACTTGTATAAACACCCAGATATAGCTGGCAATTAAACTTCATATTCATATTCGTTGTTCATGACTTAAAAACAATTAACATTGTGAAATTTTGAGCATGTGGTGAAGGTTTGTGTTAATGAGCCGGAATTTTCGAAAATTTCAGTTCAATGGTTCATGCTCGTAAAGAAATTGCGGGGTCTGAAAATTACGACTAGTGTTAGTAGTATTGCGTAACATGTAACGACATGGTCATGGCCTGCTTCTTGTCTGTCATCGCTCACTGGCCTCGCCGCACTCGCGGTGCCTTTCATCTACGTGAATTTATCAACACGCAATCTACATGAGGCAAGCGCGCATTCTTTTTCCCTATTTTCGACCTGTTTGTTTCCAAACAATTACATGTATACTGCGATCAATTACATGAGCCTGACAAAGGTGGAATTTTCATTTTATTCATTTTACCGTAACTTTCCATTCATTCATGACTAATTTATGTTATTCGATTTCTCTATACCACCACACTGAATCTCTATAATATTCTATGATACTTGCCTTTTTTCATGTGATTCTTCCGTATGATTTTGATATTGATTCAATATATTTTTTTTTCATAAATTACTTTTTTATCCAAGAAATGTTTTTTTCCCTCTATCAAACCAATGAGATGTTCGTCCTAAATATGTACTTGCCCCATTTGACATCGAAACTAAATGAGACTCTTAAGAGTGAATAATATACATCTTCAAAAGAAATAACAGAGTTACTGGTTTATTGATCTTCGAACTTATTCGGATTTTCTCAATGTTAATTCTAAAGGTAATACACTTTCAATGGCCCGATTCAGTGATTTCGTGATTTCTGTTTATATATTAACTATAAAAACTGATGGCTTTTACTTGTCAAAGTTGACTTTGATTTATGGTCCATCATAATAATAGCCGCCGTTCTAACACCCCCCCCCCCCCCAATATCAATAGGCCTATACTCTGATCCTGGGCAGCGGAGCCGGGGGGCTGCAGTCCCCCCACTTTTTTTGAGTAGACACGTTAAAAAAAAAATCGGAAAAGAGGCTCGAAAATTGTCATTAACCCTTTCGAGACAATTGACCACATTTTGTGGTTGGGCTTAATAACTTTTGATTCAGAACCCTGAAAAATATACCAGATACATGAGTAGAAAGAGCAAAAATTTCTGCACACACTGTGTCCATTTTTGTTACATGACAATATTGCGTTTGATCCCAGGAATTTTAAAAAGGAGATTAAGATTTAAAATCCTTAAATTGGCAACACATTGAGAGGTTCAAAATCATTGTTTTTTATCAAAATTGGCAACTTTTTCAACTTTTTGCCAATTCTTTTAACCATGTATATTGTTTTCAAAGACATTACCCCTTATTACAATCTTGTAGTACTAAAAGAAAAATATTATTGTTGCCAATTTGAAGAACAAAATGTGATCAATTTAGCGCTGAAATAATTTCTGTCCTGAAAGGGTTAATGGGTGATATCAGATCAGCCCCCCCCCCCCCACACTTTCAAAAACGCTCCGCGGCCCCTGCTGATTACGTAACCAAAAAGGCCTACAATGTTAGTGAAAGAACATTGTGTAACCAAGAAGAAAGCTTTGTAAGCGTGCACCCCATCGACCCCTACCCCCCCCCCCCCCTCCCCAAAACACACTTCTTCCATTACATTATATATAGACATTAAACAAATATGAACGTCAGCTCCACAACAGACGTCTTTTATCTCTACGGAAAAATATAGGGGACAAAATAAGAACTCGTCTTTCTACACTTTACAATGGTTCTGGTAGACAAAAGACATGTATTCACTGCTATTATGTAAAATAAGTAGAACAGCTGAACATGCACGTGACACCTGTTCTACATACTTTTACATAAAAGCAGTGAAGGGTATTCTTTTGACTCCCGGAACCACTGTGAAGGGTACAATAAGAATTTGTTGCTTTGTCCACTCTCTTTGTCCACTCTCTTTGTCCACTCTCTTTGTCCACTCTCTTTGTCCGTCATGTTCAGTGACTCTTAGTTTATCAGTGGCCTACTGATTACGTAACCAAGTACATGTACAGCGTTGAGGAAAAGAAACTTGAACCTTCAACGTTGATATTGTACGTTGTCCCCGCGATTTGGACATTCAAGAGGCATTCGTAAATACGTGACACAGGAGCGGGATGGATTGTGATTATGTGAATCCAAGTGGTTAAAAATAATCTCCAGTAGATCAATGTGGGAGGGCAGACGACATAGTCTTTTCGAAACCTGTTCCGTATTCACACGTGCAGAATGAGGGGGGGGGGGGGGGGGGTTTAAAAGTGGTTAGAGAAGGCACTAAACCCGAGAGGGAAGGCATGGGGGCAGTTGGGGGCAGGTCGTAGGTTTTAATCAAAAGAAAGACTCGTGTTTGTTTGAAACCTTAGAATCATATTTAAAGTGTAATTATAACTTATATTCTGAAACAAGATATAATAACTGTATCACCATGAAGATTAACGAAATAGCACAGGTGTCGCGGAGCGTTGAAAGTGGGGGAAGGGGGATGATGTTATTTCACTCATTAATGACAATTTTCGAGCGTTTTTTCAGAGATTTTTTTTTAAAACGTTGTCTACTCAAAAATGGGGGGGGGGGGGGGGGCAGCAGGCCCCCGGATCCGCGGCCCATGTAGCAAACTATGTTAGCTCATCAAGACGACAAAATCGTTGTTCCAAACTTATCTTCAGTTTGTTATAAATGAAGTATACGGAAATGTGTCAGATTCTCTGGAGAAGGAATTGGGAGATTTAGAGAAATAAAATCAATCAATTAAAAAAAAAAAGGGAGTTGATTATCATAACCATAGCATAATAATGTGTAACTAAAAATAGGAGGTTGGACAATTCAGACAGCTGAAAAATATGTCGGGTCTACGATCGAAGGGTGGGCAAAAAATGCTTTACTACTCAGACGGGCACACTACAGAACGTAGCTTGTGCAGTGTTACCGGCAGCGGCGTCGCAAGAGGGGATGTGGGGGTGTCACACCCCACCCGCCCCCTAAAAAAAAATGCTGTCGGCAAAGAAAGTGGAAAAGTGGAGAGGGCTATATGGAATAGGAAAGAGAAAGGAAAAAGAGAAAACAGAAAGGAGAAAAAAAGGAAAAAGATAAGGACATGAAAACAAAAACAGAAAGAAAAAGAAGGAAAAACTGGCCAAATTTTTTGCTCGTTTCGCTTGCTCATGAACTCTGGAATAAAATGGGACCGTAATGATCAAGATTTCTACATATCTATCTGCGATTTTAATTCTTACATTATTATTGGGGAGGAGATTAGGGTGCAGCATTTTTGTCGGCCGATTTGGGTGTCTCACCCTAAAAATTTGTCTGCAAATTTGGGTGTCACACCCCCAATTCAAAATGTTCTAGCGACGCACTTGGTAACCGGGCGGGGGGGGGGGGGGCAAGGGCTGTTTCCCTCACATGATTATCATTCATTTACAAGCGAGCGACAAAGTGCAAAACCGTGCGGCATGAGGATTTTGGGGTATAAAGTTAGCTTGGGAAAGCACAGGGGATAAGGGAGATGATTTAATAATTTTTTTTGTTAAAGATCGACATAAAAGAATTTCAGAAGGAAAAAAGTGACAAGTACGGTATTCCGTAATTTTTTTTTTTTACTCGATCACATGATTGCATGAAAGGGTTATTGACCTCTCTTGCTCTCTCTTTCTCTCCCCTTCCATTGGCGAAACAATTTACAGGGCCGGGGTGTACGTTTCACATTCATTTCTTATCAATGAATAAGGAATTTGTCGCAGTCGACCCAGCCCAAACCGCAAATACAAAACAAAACGGAAAAGCATTTCGTTGCACATGTTAATCGATCCAGACTTCTAAAAATTGGATTACTTTAGGAATCCACCAATAAAAACAAACCTTGGGAAAAGTAAGTTCCGAAACATTTTACAAGCAAGTATTTGCTCTAATTGTGTACATGAATTTGCAGAAAAATTTAAACATAATGATAGGCGGGTGAAATTTTGATCAAATTCTAATTTTGGCATTACCCAACTGAGCATGCATGGGGTATTACATATACATTGTATTATTATAATGTAGTTATATTATTGTTACTACGTACAACGCGACGTAAATATGCAAGAAAAGTTGATTTCAAGATATTTCGTTCTATTTTAAGAACATTGCGATGATCGAGACGGGCAATCCAGTGCCATCAGAGAAAAAAGAACTCGCTTACAAGTACTACTACCCCTTATTGATTTATATTTTGTAGCTAATTGGTGTATAGTCAACCTCACCTTTATTTATGGACCTCGCATATTCGAGGTTCTAAGCAGGTCCTGATCACCCCCCCCCCCCCCCTTTTTTTTTCTTCTTCTTTTCTTCCTTTTTTACAAGTATTTGCTCAAACAGCTATATATTTCACAAGGCAGCTAGGTCAAAGGTACCACCGAATCTGATTCACTCGACGTGCACATACACTTTTTCATTCGCGCGCTCGTAATTCCCACATCTCTTCTACACTCTCATGCACACCTACATGCACGTCATAGAGTATAGGCAGGGCCAGGGCCGCCAGGCCCTGTGTACCCTATAACTCGTGGGTGGAAGTCAGCTGGTTTTCCGTCTTAACATGCTATACAACACACACGCGGATACACACATCATCGCTATGTACAAACGTGCACATTGAAGCGGTCACAGAAGTGTTCGAACATCCTGTTTTGGGGATGAAGACTTTGAATTGAAAATAATTTTTATGTAACATACATCCATTCAGTGTGAGGAATGTTACATTCCCATCAGATATTCTTCTTTTTAAATAGTGTGTTGTTCATTCCAAGCCATTTTCTGTAAAGAAAAAAACAAACCAACCAACCATAAAACAGAACATCGCGTCCGAAAGCACAACGAAAGTCGCATCGTATTTTAGAAATAAGTCTTAAAATGGCGAAGCAAATAAAATACCTTGGACTTCTTCTCTTTCTAAAAAATCTGTTTGCAATAATGTTTCATTTTCCTTAAAACTTAAGCATCTACTTGTTTACTTGGCGTTCATAATTATTACTAAAACGCGGCTATTTTCCTTTTCATCTGCGAATTTTGTACTGGCTCTGTCACCATAATACAAGACGGAAAAAAGAAAAGAAAAAAGGAATAACTACTTTAGATTCGCTCCGCGGAGAGCCCCAAACATCCGACGCTGACCCACCGGGACCGATTCGGGGAGTTTAGGGATTTTCGTAGACGAATGTCATGTCAAGTTGCGCCTTTCAAATCAGAGGCACATCTCTAATCCGGCCGTTCGCACGCATTCACCAATCATTAATCCGGCCGTTCGCATTCGTTCACTGATTGTTAATCGGGCCGTTCGCAGGACCGTTCTCGAACGCACCTCTATTGTTCGAGAGAACAATGAAAGTTGGGGCTCTCCCATGGCTCGCTTAACGGACTGCGTTCGGAACCCGTTCGAGCGGGTTCGAACGCTTCTTTTGTTCTCTTTTTTTAATCTGCGTTCTGAACGCGTGCGAACGCTTGTGACATTAAATCTCTTGCGCCTTATTACAATACAAAAATTACAAAACAATAGAACAATAGAAATAATAAATACACATAAAAATATACATAAATACACATAGAACAAATAATATAACCAAAAATTCAAACAAAAAAAACAATTGATGTGGTGACAAAATGCATATAAAATATATAAAATTGCACTGAGTCAGGCATGATAAGTGGCAAGTATAGATCTTTTTACATCTCTTTTAAAAATATTGAACCTTCTTTCACCCTTTGAATTATGTTGTAATGAATTCCATTTGAGTGGCCCTTGATATCTGATAGATTTATTAATCAAAAAAGCGTTCGTGAATTTTGGTAAATGGTAGTCATCTTTTCGCCTGGTATTGAGTGAATGTATATCTGAGGTGAAACGGAAACTGTCAAAGAATGTGATTGGTAACATATTATTTTTGAATTTGAACATGAAAAGCAATGTATTTTGGAGAAGAATATCTGGTAATTTAAGCAATTTCAAGGAATAAAAAAGTACAGAAGTGTGCGCTCTAAAGGGAGCGCCACAACACAACCTTACAGCTCGTTTTTGAAGAGTAAAAAGAGGTTTCAACAATTTATCAAACGTTCTTCCCCAGACTAAATTACAATACAAAAGGTACGGATATACAAGTGAATGATACAGTGTAAGCATGGATTCAAAAGGAAGAACACTCTTTAGTTTACTCATGACTCCAATATTAGTGCAAATCTTCTTAGAAATCAATTCAATGTGTTTTTCCCACGTGAGCTTGTTGTCAATAACAACTCCTAAAAAGTTTGCAAATTCCACTTGATCAATAATGTTACCATCTAAATTCAGAGTAGCCTCTTCCATTCTGTCAATATTTTTTCTCCTAAAGTTAAATAACATAAATTTTGTTTTGGTTTGATTAATTTTAAGTTTATTTGCAGAAAACCAATTTGCAACCTTTTGGAGTTCAATATTAGCTTCAAAAATTAAATCATCCAAATTTTTACCAGAATAAAATATGTTCGTGTCATCGGCATACTAAACATAGTGCAATTTCCTTGAGGATTCAACTACATCATTTACAAAAAGCAAAAATAATAGCGGGCCTAAGATGCTGCCCTGAGGAACGCCTTTCTCGATGGGTAACAATTCAGAATCAGTTTCATTGTATTTTACAAACTGAGTTCTGTTCAACAAATAACTTTGAAATCATTCTAAAGGAATGCCCCGGATTCCATAAAAGTCTAGCTTTTTCAGTAATAATTGGTGATCCAAACAGTCAAATGCTTTACTAAGATCTACATACACCCCTAAAGCTATTTCATTCTTTCCATGAAGTTTATGCAAAAGTTCGGAGGCAAAAAGTAAAGCTGTTTCAGTTGAAAAACATTTCCTAAATCCAAACTGTTCAGGAATAATAATAGAATATTTTTGTAGAAAGGAATATAAACGATTGTACATTAGTCTTTCTAAGATCTTTGAAAAATTGGATAACAGTGATATCGGGCGATAATTAGATACATTGTGAGAATCACCTTAACCAGATAAACTGGTATGACTTTTGAAACCTTCATTGAATCCGGAAAAATTCCCGACGCGAATGACAAATTAAATACATGTGATAAAGGTTCAACAATAAAAAATATAATTTTCTTTATGACAAACGATGAAATATTATCAACTCCACATGAGTGTTTATTTTTCAGGGAAGAAGCTATTTTCAAAA
This sequence comes from Heliocidaris tuberculata, assembly GCA_025618425.1. Classification (NCBI taxonomy): domain Eukaryota; kingdom Metazoa; phylum Echinodermata; class Echinoidea; order Camarodonta; family Echinometridae; genus Heliocidaris; species Heliocidaris tuberculata. Next base: position 5,566,006 of record CM046834.1, read on the forward strand.
TCTCATTTCCATCTGTTGGTGAAAGAAAAAAAGAATGGGTTGCTCTTGTTTTTAAATAGTCACAAAAAGAAGCACCACACTGTGTACTGTCAAAACAGCCAGCCTTAACCAAAAAAAAAGGAGTTGAATGTATTAGCAATTTCTTTGGGCTTGGTAAGCCTTTCACCGTCTTTACGAAAAAAGGAAGGTAACTTCGATTTATTCTTACCAAGTAGGTTGTTCAAAATTTTCCAAGTGTTCTTTAAATCATGGCGATTGGATTCAAGCTTTTCAGCAAAGTAATTCTTTTTAGAGACTTGTATTATGTGATTGAGCCTATTCCTAAAAGACGTGTATCTTTTCTTCATGGAGAGGGTTTTCCTTTTTAAATACTTTCTATACATATGTTCCTTCGTACCAATAGACTTAATGATCCCTTTCGTAATCCAGGGCTTTCTTGATGCTCTACGTTTATCCATTCCAGATATTGTTTTCGAATGCTTTACAATCATCTCCTTTAAATCCTTGATAAAGATATCATAGGCAACATTGACATCGGATTCGTTTTTTATAATGGACCAGTCATGCAATGCTAAATCAGCTAAATCACACAATGAATCAAAATCACTATGGTGATGCATATTAGTACCAAGTTTGAAGATCACAGCTAAAATAGTTGAGATATTATGAAAACATCTAAAAAAGACATTAGTTTCACATATAGACCTCTATGACCTTTGTCCAAATTTCCCCCATATCTAATAAGTTTGTGTTACTAAGGTGATGCATACTATATAATATCAAGTTTGAAGTTCATACCTCGAATGGTTCATTAGATATTGTGTTAACAAGGCTAAAACTTGCAATTTCAGAAATTGACCTCTATGACCTCTGACCTTTAACCTACGTACCCCAAAAAATCTAATCAGATCGTCTTCCTATGGTGATACATAATAATACCACGTTTGAAGTTCATACAAGAAATGGTTCTTGAGATATAGTGAGAATAAGAAAAAAAACTGAAATTTTAGAAATTGATCTCTATGACCTCTGACCTTTGACCTACGTACCCGAAAATCTAATCAGATCATCTTCCTATGGTGATGCATAATAATACCACGTTTGAAGTTCATACAAGAAATGGTTCTTGAGATATAGTGAGAATAGGAAAAAAAACTGAAATTTTAGAAATTGATCTCTATGACCTCTGACCTTTGACCTACGTACCCGAAAATCTAATCAGATCGTCTTCCTATGGTGATACATAATAACACCATGTTTGAAGTTCATACAAGAAATGGTTCGCAAGATATCATGAGAATGAGAATAAAAACTGAAATTTTAGAAATTGACCTCTTTGACCTTTGACTTACATACCCAAAAATCCATTCAGATCATCTTCCTATGGTACTCTCTTTCAGAAATTCACCATAGTCAAAAAATAATTATTTTCATGGATTTTTAAAGACAGTAATATGTAGTTATGTGCTTACAGCACTTGTATAATAAGCACAACATATTGGGGGGGGGGGGGGAGGAAAGACACCCTGCTCTGAGTGCATTTTCATAATTCAGTAGTTAGGTTTTTTTATCAGCTACTGCACTACATGAAAATTGAGCAATTTTAGATAGGGAAAAACAGAAAATGTATAAAGACACTCTTAATTTGGCATAACAATTGTGTCAAGGGATTCTAGGACAACTACCCCCTGGACAACTACCCCTCCCCCCCCCCCCTGACAACTACCCTCCTAGGACAATTACCCCCCAGGACAACTACCCCCCCATGACAACTAACCCCTAGGACAATTACCCCCCCCCCCCCCCCCCAAGTAATTGCAGCTTGTATTACAAGAGTAATTTGGCTAGCTAGAAAATGCCAAATTTAACAGCGCTGTTGGGTTGAAACCTTTCAGTGTACGTTCACATGTAATTCTCTTGTGGAAACTCTCTCTCTCTCTTTCATGATAAATTGTCCAGGTGGTAGTTGTCCGGGGGGTCATTTGTCCTGGGGATAATTGTCCTGAGGGGTAGTTGTCCTGGGGATTAATTATACTGGGGGGGGGGGGGGGTAATTGTCCAGCAGGTAGTTGTCCGGACACGGTGTCAAGGAGCAAGGTACAATCTTCCTACACCCTCTTCAGCTGAAACAATGAAAGAGATTCAGGAGAAAAATTGATCTGTTTATTGACATTCTTTTTACTTTAGCCTTCTACATGCAAGCGGTCATTATGATAAGAAGTATATCACATAATATTGTAAAAGTTTTAGTGAGAATGTACATGTGCATTGATGAATGGCTTACAAAATAGATTATAGTTCAAAATACTATTTAATTTCCATTACTGCTATTGTGGAATTGTCCTTCGCAGGTCAGTCATAGAAAAAGCATGAACAGCTACTTACAATGTAGGCTTTTGTAATCATAACAGAAGTGAACATTTCATTTCATGTCACATCCTTCCCAGACTTCAATTGCAGGATCTTGATGATGCTCAAAAACATTGCAAATTATGGTTCAATAGAGATGCGTTATCCATCATGGTTAAGAATATGTTTTCTTGTAGGTAAAGTTATGGCTACCTATAACCCAGGTTCTTAAATTGCAGAACACGGGCTACATCCAGCCTGCCAGATTAGTCTGATTTTGCCTGGCAGAATATCAGAGTAAAAAACAAAAAAGAGGTGTTTTTGAAGTTGATGTCAGATGCTTTATACGAAAATCCTGAAATTTTTGCTTACTCACTGATAACAATCATAGCTGCCATTATGTGGGATCAAGTACCTTGAGGATTTGACTAAAATGGGAACAGTTATGAATAGATTAATTCATGATAATGTATTAATCGTAAGGGAAGGGATATGGAAATTGGAGTGCCCTGTAACATAATTTCATCCTTGCCTGCATCACAAATCAGTAGATTCGTGATTATTTCTCTTTCTTTTTCGTTATAACAAAAATCTTCATTAAAGTTCCAAATTTTGAGGCTGATTTTTTATATATGGTCTAAAACACATTTTTGGGAGTAAGCTCTCCATGTATTGAAGATAATAAGTGGTGAAAATGTATTGGAAATTTAAACAGCATAAGATTGAGGGGTGTGGGAATTCAGGGGATAGCCACTCTCATTGACTAACCCATGTTTATTTAGCAATTATGTGTATTAGTGATCAATCAAGCACTAATAGCTTGATCTCATCACCCTTGTGCATACAGGCATTATATTAATTCTTATTGCTACAGCTCATGAACTAATTGACTCAATATACACATACACCGCTGGGGAACTACCCACCACCAGGTTACCTTGGTACATATTATCATGTTCCGATGGAGATAAGTGAGCCGTAACGACCTGTCGTCTGCGCTCGTTTTTGTACCGTTGTTGAACCAGCAAAATGTAGACAAGAGACAATGCTTTAATGGTGTAATGTCAATTTTATGCTAATTATTTTGATAAGTCAAAATACATACATTTGTAGCGATCACCAATAACATTATTTAGAGCAAAACAGGCCTATTCTATTTCTGTTTAGTTTTTAACACATGTGGCAAGTATCACTTTTTAAGTCATGGCTTGATTTTTCTTTTACATATGTGCCAATAGTATAAACTATTCATCATTGATATTAAACCAATAGTGTATCTGCTCTAGGGAGTTGCAATTTCTTAATTGCTAATCCCTGAACTTTAGCGTTATTAATGAATGCTCAATCCAATGTGCCATCCAGAGATTCATCACGCATCGCCTACCAGCATCTTGATGCATGCCTTGTTCACTCAGGCACGACTGCATGTCGTCTGTGACGGCTTACTTATCGCGGAACCAGCAGGCCATAATTTGGCTATGTCGTCTGAAATCAGCACATGATCTGCCTGCAATTATGAAAGGGTATATATTGGAGGCCTCGTTTCCAGTGCTGATGATCTTGATTCAGGTATTGTGCAGGAGATGCCCAATCCTTTGGAATGTGTGTACATGTGCAGTCACTCTATTCCAGGACTAATCTTTTGTTTCAATGATTTTGTTGTAAAGTACCAATTTGATGTTTTGATGAACCATGTAATGCATATCTGTAAAATTAATGCCATAAAGCCCACAAGTGATCTTTATAAGGAAGGTTGTCAATGCTTTTAATTTATTAGATTTCATGAGGTTTGATCACCTTACCAACCAACGATACCAGAGGAACAAGATAAAACAGGCAAATGATCTTTGTATACTGGTTCCCTTTGCTACAGGTTTGAGTGACATTACTGTTAAAGTGGAAATTATAAACCGGTGGTCCTTCTATACAGATGGTGTCATGATTGTGTACATATGTGCACAGTTCTCACTCTAAGAAAAAAGATATAAGGATGGCAGTGGAGATGTGCATGATAGCAAGTGAAAATAGGCTTGGCTATTTGCTACTTTACTGAGTGAATTTTCAAACTGTAAATCAGCGTAGATCTTTGTGTAAAGTAACATCATGCCAACTGCCAATAATTGTAATCATTTTTTGCTTGAAGAGGTATAGGACAACAGCTACCATGCACAGATATTTATACATTTTTTGTTGCGGGGTTCACTATGATATATATGCAAATTATTTTAAAACCTCTGGGCCCATATTCATAAAACCCTACCAAGCTAGTCGGCAACTAAAATGCTCACTAGTTGTAAACTAGGCACTAGTAGGTATTCATAAAACCTTGCTAAGTTATAGTTGGAAACTAACCCCTATTCATAATGCCTCATTGGCAACTAAATTGTCCCTAGTTGTCAACTAAATTAAAATGGTATTTATAAAACCTGACTAAGCTTAGTTGGTAACTAAATTGTCCCTAGTTGTCAACTAAGCCCTATTCATAATGCTTAGTTGGCAACTAAATTGTCCCTAGTTGTCAACTAAATCTACACTAGTTGGCAATTAAATCAAATGGTATTTATAAAACCTGACTAAGCTTAGTTGGCAACTAAATTTCATTCAAAATTTAGAGTTGATGTAGAGTAAGTATCTCTAAATCACTAGTTGGCAGTTATTTGTTCTACATTGCCAATCGTCAGCGGGATATCATGGTCAGAAATTTTGTAGAAGTAAAGAGATTGGCGGTAGAAATGAAGAGAGGGTATATTTCAGGAGAGATAGGGATCACACGTACATATTATGCAGAATTGCTAAAGTGCTGTAGATTTTCACATGAAAATGACTTTATCTAACATTATATAAATTATGATTTATGTAATAAATACCATCACCACAAAAGAGAAAATAAATCATCTTGTTTCTGTCATTCTGAAAACTCTAACTTCAAACTTGCCTCCTCCCTCATAAAGAATAAAATACTGTATCATGTGACTATTTTGCATGGTGCATTTTAGTCCTTGCACATTTGTTGGGGACACATACTTTCACAAGAAGAGACCTAGTGGGGTTTTTAGGTGGATATGTGTAAGGAACAATATCCTAACAACACTGCATCTCTTCTGACAAAAAAAAAAGGAAGAGGGAGAAAATGTGAAAGAAAGGGAAACTGATATAAATAGGGAAAGTGAAAGAAGGAAAAAAAAAAAAAAGGTAAAAGAAATGGACACTAAGGAGAAAGAAAGAAAGAAAAAAAAAAAAGACCAAATGATAGAAAATGAGGGAAAATGCGGAAGAAAGCGGGACTAGCTGGGATTCCTAAATCATTTATTCAAACCTGCACATGCAGGCATCGATCAGTTGCTGTTACTGTTAATAGTTTGGCAAGTAAAACCTGTGCTTTAAGGAAATTAGCCTTAGAGTACATGTATTGTCTACAAGCCACACATGTATTTTTCCTTTTCCATGTCCACCAAATCTGTTCTACCCAAAAGCACCAATTCTCTAGTTGGCAACTAAACCCTTCCCTAGTTTGATACTAACTGGCAAGGTTCTTAGTTAGGTTTTATGAATAACAATTTAGTAAAGCAACTTAGCAGTTGGCAACCATACATAAAAGACTGTCAGTGCTGCACAAAGAATTATGTAAACTTTACAAGCCCATGTACTTTATATTCATTTATTCCATCCACACTGACTCCACCAGAAGGCACACAATGGCTAGTTCCCTACTAGCTGAGATAGTTGGCAACTAGGGGCTTTATTTGCCTACTAGGGCCTAGTTGACAACTAGCTTAGTAGGATTTGATTATGAGCCTTGAAGTCTAATGATTGAGTTTTTTTTTTCATTTGAAACTGGAATTTTTCCCCCCTTCCCCCCCCCCCTTTTTTTTTCTTTTCTTTTCTTTTTCTTTTCTTTTCTTTTCTTTTTTTTTTTTTTGGGGGGGGATGTTGTTGCTATAATTAAGATGGCAGCTCTTGTTAGTATTTTCATGGAATTATGGAATGTATGAACCCTTTTGAGTTCATAGTCTGGAGTATTCTATGAGTTTGGATGATATTTGGGATCCCTCAGTTTTACAGTGATTCAACAAAAATTATGCCAGTGGTAAAGAAAGCTTATGACTTCCCTCAACTGTTTATACATGCCATGTACCAGTACATTTAGCATTTTGCTTTCTGTGAACAAATTCCAGTCTGTCGAGATGTTGATATCTCAATATTTGTGGCTCATTTGTCCAACCTGGTATTATACTCCTGTCCCCCCCCCCCCCCCCCACCTCCCGCCTTTTTCGATGTGATGCATGGTAGGACCACCCAGCCATGACTTCCTTTTCATCTGTGATGTCCTCCTAGGATGATTATGTGCTAAATATAATCAACCACTCCCAATTTCTTTGAGACAGTTTCTTTCACAATTCAATCTCATGACCAGAACTCAACTTTATCTTTGATGTGACAGCATACACAGTTATCAAATAGCATGGATGACTGTTCTATATATGCTTTGAATGATAAACTCAAACCATACATCTTGAAATGTCCTGAATATAGTGAAGGTTATGAAAGATAATCTTATTTCTAAAAGACGTCTGGATACTACTATTATGTAATGTGTATGTTATGTTAAAGAGAAGGTTGACTTCTAGGAAAGGTGAAAAATAATTTGTGAACTTTCTTTTTCCTTTTATGTCATCATTAGACCAACTTATAAGTTAATTTACATTTCAATTGAGTGCTCCTGAGCATGCTTTCCAAAGTCGGGAGGAAAGGCCTGATGGCCACAGTGATTGTAATTGCTTTTTTTCTTCCAGGCAGCTTGGAGGAGCATGCTCAGAAATTCATATTATTGTTTCTATCTGTTATGTGTATTACTACTTTGTTACACAATTCTATTTTCATTGTCAATTTTATTGAGCAGGTATATATATTGATCTGCCAAATAGATAATAATAATGATAATAATAATAATAATAATAATAATGATAATAATAATAATAACAACAACAACAAAACAACAACAACAACAACAATAACAACAACAATAACAATAACAATAATAATAATAACAACAACAACATAGTAGAAATGTCCCCTGAAAAGGATTGCTTTTCAAATGCCAATATATTCAAAATATGACAAGAAATAGCTGAACTTCAGCTGAATGTTCGGGCGGAACATTCATGCCATGTGTGTGTGCAGTCCCATATACCCATTTGTGTGTGCAGTACATCTGCTTTTTAGTGAGTTTGAGTCAATTTCCTATTATTTTTGATGATTCCAAAACCTCACAGTATACACAATTCTTATGTAGACATGATCAACCTTTCTTAATTGCTTTGAGACAGAGTCTGTCACAATGTAATCGCAAGACAAGAACTCAAGTTTATCTTTAATAGCTACAGGTCATTGTGTCTATGTAGACAGTACTAGTAGGTAATCAGATAAACTTAGAAGCTCAAATACATACCTGAAATGTATATATTTTAGTATTTATCCTGTATATGTTAGATAGAAATAAAAGATCAAATTTCCATGTATGACAATTATATTCACACATACAACATGCATGATTCTCACTATGCCCTTCCATAGCATTTTTACAGCGTAGTTAAAGTACAGGTATAAAGTTCATTTACTTATTAAGCCAGATTTGCTTTGATATGAAGCTTAGAGAGAAAGATAATGGATTTAGTGACTAATCTGTTATTCTTCCATCTAAGCTAGTAGGATGTTATTCTTCCATCTAAGTGAGTAGGATGTTATTCTACCATCTAAGCTAGTAGGATGATGTGAGGAGGAGTAGATTTTAGGGAGAATGTGAACGTATTGGATTTATGCTTCTAGATATTTTTAAAAAGTTAACGTCATGGAAGGCTGCTGTAAATAAGTTTTTTAAAAATCATTATAACCCATACACATTTCTTTTAAGAATTGACTAGTCTGTTTTAGACATTTGAAAAAGGGTGATTCTCAAATGATTGCCATCATGGTGCAATGTACATCTCTTTCCTGTCCAAGAGTATTTCAGTGGTGCATGACTTTTAAAATTGCTTGTAACAAGAAGCTTAACAAGGAAACAAAGACAAGATGACTACCAGACTACATTTACCTCACAATTAACAATTTGATATTCTCTGGATATGTTTTCTAATCTTGACTTTAATAAAGCAAAAATTGTCTTACTGTTTTTGGTCTGATCACTCTTATGTTTCTCAAACTTTGTCAAAACTGATTCAAACAGTGATAAAACTTTTGCTCTTGTAATTTCTTTAAAAGTCTATGAGTCTGAGCTACATATAAGTATAGGAGAAACCCTTTGCAATTTCATATTATAATAAAGTATATATGGATTTCAGTTAGCATCACCAGAATAATACCTGTATTTATGTAGGCCTAGACTTAATCACCAGAGCATGAAGCTTAATAGCTTACATGTACTAAAAGGACCTTTCTTTGCTAATGAACATGTCACAAACTTGGATGATGTATAGATCCATCTTCTCCTAGTCAATTAGTTGATGGACTGTTCACTTCCAGCATACTAGTAAGATATCCATTACACCCAGTGCCCTCTGAGTGTCTCATGTTTTCTTTTTCTAGATATGTATGTTAACAAAAAAATCAATGGCATTAAAATAGATTATAGGATCAATGGTTAACTTGATTCAGAACTTCATCAAAAATAAATTACAAGGGCTCTCCTCCAACATGAGTTTTACTCCTTCAGATGAATGGATTTTTTTTCCTGGGATAGAGTATTTGCTCATTTTGCTTCTCCATGTATATGTATGTCTGTGTTCTCCTAAATGAGTTTCTTTCAGCAGGCATGAAGGAAAAAGATTTCACCTGATTGATTGCTTTCAGCGGCTTTTATTGGTCTTCCATTCTCCTTCTCTCTGGTTTCAGACATATGATATGACCCAAATCCACTTTCCACTTCCTTATATTTCCCATCCTCTTTCTTCCTTAGATTCTTTCTCCATCTATCTTTCTCTCTTTCTCCATTTCTTTTTTTTTTCTCTCTCTCTTTCTCTCACTCTCTTTCTCACACTTTCTCTCTCTCTCTCTGCCTTTCTGTCACTCCCTTTCTCCTCATCTCTCTCTCTCTCTCTCTCTCTCTCTCTCTCTCTCTCTCTCTCTCTCTTCATCTTGGCATCTTTATCTTCCTGTCTCTATCTCTGTGTGTCTATTTTTCCTAGATATCATTTCCTGTCTGTATATCTCCTTTGCCATTATCCTGTAACTGTTTTTCTCTGTTTTAATCATTTTCAATGATTTGTAGACTGTTATTGTTTACCAAGTGTCTTTTTTTTTGGGGGGGGGGGCCTCCCTCTCTTGCAGTCTCTCACTCCTTTACTAAATTAATGATGTAGATTTCACTGTAGCCCTTCTATCTCTTTTTTTTTCTAATAGATCCCTCTCTCTCTCTTCCTCCCTCACTTTCTTTCTCATCCCATCCCATCCATCTTGTTACCTGAGCATTCCTAGTTCTCATTTACAATGGTTATCTCCCAGATTGGATATTATCCCTCTCTCTGCCGAGAGCCTCTCCATCAGGCTAAGAACTTGTAAATGAATACCCTTTCAGGTACTGTTTGTGCTATGCAATATACTGTTCCTTGCACTGACTGCTCCACTTGACATGGAATGAGTTAAATCTAATATTGCGGAAATCGCATGGATCATACCTGGAGGGTTTCTTTCTACTTTATTTCTTGGTGCTCTTTCTGTATTGTTAAATATGAACAACAGTTCAGCATATGCATTCTACAAGCTACCCAATAAAGTAGTTTTGTATCTGGTTGTGTAAACATGGAAAGATTTAGTTATGGTTAAATCCAATAATGCAGAAGTATTTTAGATTATTACTTCAGGACATTTTTTGAGAGAAGTCTATTTTGTGCTATGACATCAAAAATTCATTCAGTTGTATGCATATACTGAAAAGCTAGCTAGCAAAGAGACAACTTTATTGTCGCACTAGTTGAATGAAAATTAAGGTCATGGATTGTTTACAGTGAGACTTCACTTAATTAGACTTGTAGCTTGAGAAAGGACCTTGTAAATGCATACTTGATGAAATGTACTTGGTAATCATCGCAAGCTGAAAAGGCAACCAAGTACATGTAGTCAGGGTGATAAATATGTGCTCGGTGGACTGAATTAGTACTGCTGCTGCTTACTTCTCATTTTGTAGGCAGGGCTCCACACTAATTGTTTTGCAGCAGGTCCATACTAAAATATCTAGGGTTTGTATGCATGAGCCCCATGTGTAAAAATTGGGGGTCTGGACTGATATTTTGGGCACCTGTTAGTGTCGTTACCCAAACCATGACCGAATACTCGCTGATCTTTCACAGGAAAGCTCTGAGTAATGTTCAGATGGGCCACAACTTTTTCTACAGCAAGATTTATAAATGTATTAATTGTGAATTCCACCAAGTTTGGTCAAAGCAAGCTGTGAATGATGCAATGCATATGGAAAGCCCCCAGAGTATGTCTGTAAGTTAAAATGGTACTACTATTGAACAGGAGAAGAGGTGAAGAAGGCCTGTCAAGGCATGTCACCATCTCTGAGGTTAATTTGATATTTATGTGATTCCTGTGCTTGTTATGCCTGGGTGAAATACTTCATGTGTATGGCACCAGGCATCACATCAGCTAGCAGTCTCAAACAAGCCCATGGGCATGATGCCATGCACTTTCCCATGTTAAAGGCAATCTTAAGTTCTAGTAGTCAGTGGCGGAGATTTGTTACACAATTCTATTCATCGGGGGGGGGGGGGGGGGGGGGGGGGGACGACCTATTGTTACGTCCCTCTCTGAAGAAAAGAATTTCCTGCATATTTACGCCCATGCTAGTAGTGACAAAACAGGAATATTTTCACAGGATCTATCAAAATTTAGGCCTTGGAAAGCTTCAAATCAATAGATATATTCCCAACACAAATGATAGATTATTTTTTTTATAGCTGAGTGTATGTAATTAATAAAGACCTGTCAGGGAGAATTATTTCGATAGTCTAGAATACGTAGTCCCATACAACATGTAGGTGTGTTGATTCTTTGCACTTTGTCAGTATGAGTGTATGTGATTTTCAGCAAGTTTATTTACATGTATGTTTACTCATATTGAGCTGGATCAAACAATCTTGCATGATAACAAATTAATTTAGAAGTTTCTGTCAAAATGCCCACCCATTGCCAGTATTCCAGATGACCTTTATGAGGATTCCATGAAATGTATTCTGTGCGACATGTCAATGTTCTCTTTTTATTTTCGCGATAAAATGAATTTTATGTTGAAAATTTAAAAAAATTCTTGAAATGAGCATTGACAGTGCTTCTTTGTGGTATTACAATGCAATGATCACACAACAAATTTCCATCAGTCATGTATATTGTCAATGGACTAAAAATGTTTCAAATGTTTCATATGACATACACCAAATCACCCTTTAAATATACACATATAAGCCCTGGCAAACACTTCACCCATCACTTTTCATAAGCACTTTGTGTCTGTCTGATAAATGTCCACTGCCATCCGTAATTTGGTCAAAATTTTCATTAATCTAATAGCTCAGCAGCGCAGCAGGCTAGCGGGTCAAAAATTTGGCTCATTTAACATAGAGGTGCGTACTTGCAGCAAGCCTTCTATTGGTAAAACAGAAGATTGATTGAGGTAGACACTTGTAAAGACAGTGTAATAAGTGCCTTGAAATAGGAAACAAAATTCTTTCCATGCTAGTCATATTCACTTTCATGTTAGTGATTTATTATTCATCACACTTGGTTTTATTTGTATTTTTACTTCAAACCTCTTTATTGAGCAAAGATTAATGCACTTAGGATGTTGTGAATACATAATTGATGTCTTTCCAAAGTATTAAAAATACTTATTTTTCCATTGGAGTTCTTATCGAATTTGCATTTGGAAAAGTTGGATTTCCTCAGGGTAGGTTTTTTTATATTTTACTTTTTTTTCACAAGACATCTTTTTGAGTTACTCCAGGGGCCCGTTGCACAAAACTTGCGTTAAATCGCAACTCCTAAAAATCAAACGCAAGTCCTTAATGCGCACTTCTGATTGGCTGAAAATAAAGTTGCATTTGATTTTCCTGAGTTGTGTTCAAACGCAAGTTTTGTGCAACGGGCCCCTGAGCTCTTTTAGAGTTTTCCAGAGCTAAATTGCTCTCCATTCACTCCCTTACTCCTGTACTGCTCCAAAGGGGCATATATAATTTTTTTTTTTTTTTTTTTTTTGGGGGGGGGGTGGGGGGGGGGTTATGGTCACATTAATTTACATATCACTCTATTGAATCATCTATCCTCCTGCAGCTACCTCATTGTGGGACATATCGTACATTTAATCATATGCAGAGTAGTATGTTAGTGGGCTATGAAATAATGGAGAGCGTTACATGTATTCAAGTATAAAATTGTTGATAGTAGAGTTATTCAAGTACAAAATTGTTGTTATAGAACGTATTTTCAAGTGTAAAATTATGGAGTGCATAATTTTTTTTATGTATTGAAGTATAAAATTTTGCTGCGTATTATGTCATGTACATGTATTCAGGTATGAAATTAAGTGCAATACATGATTACTCATATACTGACTACCCACCTTCATGGGTTCATGTATATGATGTGGATTTTCCACATAGAGCATGGATATAATTATAGTAGTATATCCCAGGGGGGGCAGACATGAAGGATCCAACCGCATAGCCAGGATTTCATTTTAGGGGGGTGGTTGTGAGCATGCGAACAGTGCGAAATTGGTGGTGAGCATACAAAGCGTGCTCCCCAGGGGATGGGTGCAGGGAGGGGGAAGTTTTTCCCCTCCTGCACGAAGCACCAAAGCTCTGATATTTTATAGCAAATATGAGAGAAAGATAACGGCTCGTAGCACTTTTTTTTAGGAGGAAAGTTATTTCAACGTCCAGACTGCTTTTTAGTTATGTGGACGTAATACTGCACTGTAACAGGGATGGGTGCAGGGAGGGGGAGTTTCCCCCTTCCCCCGCTTTTTTGCTCTCGCTTTTTTTTTTTTTTTGTGGCTGAATAGGAGGGGCCATGGCCCCCCCCCCCCCCCCCCCCCCCCCTGTGCCCCCTGTGCCCCCTGTCTACGCCAGTGAGTATATCCATGCATAGAGCTAGAGGGAGCGATTTGATCTTGCCATGTTTCTGTGGTTTAATACTTTAATAAGAGAAATTAAGGCCATGAAAACAAAACATGCACAATTAGCGGTACGTCCCTTGTAAAGGATGCAAAAATGAGAAAAAAATGAATTTATTGTCATTTTCTTTTCAGGGGGATTATTGCCCCCTTATATGGGTCTTGGGAGGACTGACGGATTGACTTTTCCTACTACCCCCCCCCCCCCTCCCCCCACCCCCATCGGCCTCCCGTCACCCCCAGCGCGAGGGGAGACGGGAGTAATATCCTATACGTATTCATATCATAGTGGAAATATTTTCGAAGGAAATTTTGGGGGGGGGGGCTCCTTCTTTACACCGTGGCAACTGATATTCCTAAGTGACGTGATCTCCTACACCTCCCCTCCCCGAATGATGTCTACGAATCGATTTAGTCTGTCATAAGGGAATGAATAATATATTTGAGGCGATATACAATAACATGTTTCCAACGGTATGAGGGCCATTTTCCCCTTTCATGTCAATTTAGTTGTTGATAATAGTAATGACTTATGCGACAGATACCCAAATGTGCGGTTTCGTAAACCCTAACCCCAACCCTAACCCTACATTGTTTTCATGTTGGGTGGCTGTTGTAAAAGAAAGTTTACCCTAGTATATGCTTCCAAGTTCCATGATATAAGTAAAAAGTAGAAATAAATTAAATTGATTATAAAGAGTCCTAAGATATGAAGAGGCCAAAATCCCCCTCCCTTTTTTATATATTTTTAATTTTTTTACATCTAACAGTTATATGTTCCTGCCCCTCACCCCTTCACCCCCCAAAAAAATAAATGAATATATAAATAAATAGATAAAAATTAAAATTAAAAAACTTGTTGAAAGTTCAATTTAGAAAGTAATGGAATGCTTACAAAAAATCAAACTTCAAAAGGAGCCGAATTTTCACAAATAAAGGCAGGAAAGTTTATGGGCTCCTGAATCAATTATAAAGAGAAGATACAATCACTAAGAAAGGCATGACAAAAACTAACGAAGCACTAAGTGTGTGAGAATAATTCACAAAATACAAAGAGAAGACACAATTATTCAAAAATTGATGGACTAATATTACTGTCAGGAATATCATGTAAAAATACTGAAATTTCAAATGAATTATAATAAAGCCGACATACCTGTCGTAGACAGAAGTGATGCCTAGGTCTTGTTGAATTCCTTGAATAATGTTAATAGTTTTGATAGTTTTGAGTTGCTTAGATACCCACTGGTGTTAAAAAGCATACTGCGCTTTGCCAATGCGCATGTGTTGCCATGGGTAATATCATGAATATTCATTAAATACCTGAAATGCACCAAGTGCATATATTTGAGAGTAAACAAGTCACCGAGTTCATACAACATTCATACAACATGAATCCTGCATCATCTTTGGTTTGAATTCATCCCACTATATATATATAAATATATATATATATATATATATATATATATATATATATATGTATATTATATATAATATATATGGTCTATGTATACCTATGTATGTCTATGTTTATACTATGTTACTTCTGTTTACTATGCTACTTTTGTATACCTGCTGTGCTCTGTAAACTGAAAATTGAGAATGATCCTATATGTTTGGATTTTGAATCAATAAATGAAATTGAATTTACACACTAAACTGTGTATGTAACCATGAAGCTACATACTCTATATAGTACATGTGCACGTGCACTGTGCGACAACACGTGTGTTGTTGCGCCGTATACATTGAAGCCATACATGCGGATATGGCCTTGTAGCTACACGTCACGTTGTTCTATGGCAATACACCAATTGAGTTTTTTCCCCTTCACAGGTAAAGGGTATGGGTTGGGCATAACAGAAGGTACTTTTCGTGCGTACGGCAGTGAGCTGTTTCATCGGCAGAATTATTACTCCCTCCGGAAATTCAATGTTTAGAAATGAATTTATGAAATATGGACGACACTTCAGCACTTAAAAAGTGCCTCCCAACCCTCTGGGAACCATTCCCCGCCCATGGGTACCAAAAGGTGGGGACCTAAAGAGCCAGGGGAGGTGCCTATTCAAACCAAAGAAAAGACCCCAAATCCTTAACGTAATATATATACAGATAATTTGAGAAATTTATATTCTTGTAATACTGTAGCTTTTACAACTCTTGGGTAAATGAGATTAATGTAAGACTTGAATTTAATGAGAAAAAGTGTGTTTTGTTGTTTATTTTCCACTTCCAATACTCTGACCATGAAGTATACTAAAGTTTGCTGTACATGTATGTTCTGACTTCATAATATTTATATCTTTTGCTCTCAACTCATCATTTCTGCTTCTCTCTCTCTCTCTCTTTCTCCCCCTCTGTCTGTGTCTCCCTCTTTCTTTTTCTCACATGTCTATATCTTTTTCTCTCTTCCCTTTTTTGTTTGTATCTTTTAACAGGGATGTATGGGATGATCATAGTAGGGGAGGCAATAGACATGGCAGAGGTGAGTTCCTTTTTACAGTGTGTTCAGAAAATTTTCACTCAATAAATGGACAATTTTATTTTGAAAGAATGGCCTACATTGTATTATGATGTTGACTTTGGTCTTATTCTGTGAAATATTTTTGGATTTCATTGATGTTTTTATGGATCCTGGTAGTATGACTCATTTCCATTGAAACTTCAATTTTATGCACCATATCATTTGAATAATAGTGTGATAATGGCTGCAATCATTACGTTGACATATGAGCTGCCCTGAGTCAGTGTAGTCCGTGTAGGAGATTGCTCTCAGCACTACCGGTAAACCCAGAAACTTTCGCGAATTGCAATGATTTATGTTGTTTCGATTGTGATTTTATTACTTCCCGGCATGAAATTTTCATGAATCTCGACCCTCACAAAAATTGCAAAGTTTCATGCACACAAAAATTTCTGGTTTTGCAGTATAGAAGGCATGGAATAGTGAGAGATATGGAAAAGTAACCTGTATATGAAAGCAAAAAAACTGATGGATTGAGTTTTGATAGAAATCATGATGAATGCCAATTAATCAGTGAGTTCACACACTAGAATAATCACTATTTGTCATGGCTGCTCTTATTAGTACATTGAATTTCAAATAATTTCCCTTTCCTGCTCAAATAATTGTGACTAATACATACTGGTAAGCACTTGTTTACTGCAAGCATCCACTTTCCTCTGCATATTGATTGTTTGAAAATATATATACTTGTTCTTGTATTTAAGCAGACTTTGTGATTAAAGGGAAATCCGACCTTAATAGCAAGTTGCTTTGAAAGAAAAAGGGAAAAATCAGAGAAGCAGATTGGTGAAAGTTTGAACGAAATCAAACAAGCAATAAGAAAGTTATGAAATTTTGAAAGTTGTAATCACTATACATATGGGAATTTCAAATTGGCAGAATAGGTAATGTCACTGTGATGTAGCTGTGGACAACTCCCCCATTTGCTCCAACACATAAAATAACTAAAATATCACTTTTTTCAAAATGTGTTACTCAGTAGGATCTTTTTCTTTTATGAGGACCTATAACAATATGCTATCTCCAATATATTTTGAATACTGCCCGGAGGGTTAAAGCACCTCAAAGAAAACCGCAAATTAATGATATTTTTGTGTAAGACAAACGGGAGAGTTGTCCACAAAAATGTCACAATTGACTCACCAAATTGCCAATTTGAGATTCGCATAGATGTGGTGATCTCATTTTTCAAACATCCATAACTTTCTTAGTCCTTGTCCGATTTCTTTCAAACTTTCACCATCCTGTTTTTCTTATTTTTTTGCTTTCACACAAATCATCTTATTAACAAGGTTGGATTGCCCTTTAATAAAGGATGTACTGTACATGTACTATTTCATTGAAAGCATGCATGGTGGTTTTCAAATTCATTGTTATGAGAAAAGAAAAAGGAGGAAAATGATTGCATTATTCAAAACGAATTTGAACTGAAAGCTTTCCTTTTCTCTCTGTTCAAACAGGAGGATATTATAGAGGTCCACCTAGAGGGTACAGAGGTCGTGGGAGAGGTCATGGAAGAGGCAAAGGTCGTGACTTTAATAATCCCAATGACCGAAGATCACAGGATTCTCCACCCCAAGCATCACACACATTGCCATCACAAGCTTCACAGGCATCATCTAAGGAAGAGAAGCGGGTAGATCCTCTGTCAGGGCCTATAGGACAGTGGCAAGCCCCAGCCAGGGTGGATAACTGGGAGATGGAGATCTCTCCTAAGAGTAAAACAGAGAGTTGGCTGGCATCAACGGATTCAGACAAGCCTAGCGAAGCCTTGGGTGTAGCCATTGGACAATGGGAACCTCCCCCTCCTACTAGTGATGCTCAGGATGATGTGCCAGCAGAAGAAGAGGTCAGCCAGTCGCTCCCAACAGAGGCCAGTGTACGCAAGATGGCTGATGGAGGAGTAGACCAGTGGCCTGCTTCAACAGGTCAGGTCTGGAATGGTACCAGCACACATGCTGACAAGCCATCTTCCAGGAAGGAGAATGAACTGAGGTTGGATCACCTACCCGAACCCTCTGGGTTCTCAAGCCCCACCTCACCAGGCAGTCTGTCATCACCAACCAATATAGACTGGGCAGAGTCCAGTGGGGAAGCAGACTATGGTATGTGGAAGGCTCCTGAAGAGGAGTCAGCCTTTTCATATAATTATCACCCATCAGAGGCTGATTCATGGCAGCGAAGCAAAGGTAGTGAAGTTGACACTTCCATTCCTTCCAAAGGGATATCGGGTCCTGAGGCAGAGGGACAAACAAGGGAATCAAATGTAGGACCCACCAGTGAAGGTATAAATGTAAATGCCAGTGAAAGTGAGCATGTAGCTGATAGCAATGTGAATGGTCAGTCGGACATTCAAGTGAGCAACCCTGGGACTCTTACCCAGGATGCTGCTCAAGGTGAATGCGAGGACACAGAGGCAGATCAGGCAGCAGAGAGTGGGTCTGGAGACCTACAAGGTACATCCCAAAGAACTGTTGAACCATCTGACACTCCACTCCAGGATGCTCCAGAGAGTGAATCAGCTGAAGGTGATGCAGCAGCTGTGAGATGGACAGCTGAACCAGTTGAGGGCACAAAGCCAGACACCCATGATGCACCTGAAGCAGAAGCTGCAGAGGATAACAAAACGCCTGCGAGCGACTCAGGCACAAAGGAGGAATAAGCAATCACTCTTGTATGAAACAGCAATGTACATTTGAAATTGAGAATGAGAAAAGAATTTGTGTATTTGTGCTATTGGTCTTCCAGAAAGAAGAGAAAGGAACATGTGATGCAGTGAAGCAAGATTATTTACGTTACCAGGATGTTGTTTTAAGATTGAAACATTGGCGCCTGCATGATTTGCATGAATGCTTTAATACCAAACTAATATAACTCACACAGCGAGCATGCTTCATGTAGAAACATTAGCCTGGAAAGAGAAAAGTAGCTGAGAAAGGATACCCTGGAAGAGTGGTGAGAAATCCACTGCATCACCCAAGCCTTGGAGATTTAGGATGCAGGCAGCTCTGTTGCCATGGCAATTTTAATGAAACAGGTATTACGACTGATGAAAGGACATGTTTAGGCACTCATCAAAAGATTTGAGGAAGAACAAGCAAAATTAGATTACTCCCTGAATTTTCTTTTCCCTACTTCCTCTCTCTGTATCTATCTCACACTAGCTCTTTGTTGAGTATTTGTTTTTACAGAAAAATTATAAACTTTAAAAATGAGTTCAACTAAGTTTGCAGATTTTTTTTGGTGATCAATATACAGATGTTTTACAAAGTGTAGATTGGTCTTATCCTTGAAACTAATTAATCTGATTCTGTTTTCAAAAGCAAAACATACTTCATACTGTCTGTTGAAGTTGAACATTGTTTCAATGATGGAACTTTCAGTGCAGAATTTGATATATGGCAGGAAAATATCTGCTTTCTGTTGACATACTAACTTTTGGAGCTAAAGAGAAATGTGGGAATATAGATTTATTTTGCTGTGAATGGTTTAAACAATATTTTAACCTATAGAGCATTTTAACTTTGTGTTTTGCTGCATGGTGATGCTCTATAGTTTGCAGGATGTCTGCATGACTAGGCATATGTTTGATATTTGTTGCATGGGTTTCATTTGTTAGGTGATAAGACATTTTAAATATGAGTGTTTGTATGCTTTCTTCAAGATGTGAATACTGTGTATAGCCAGTAGATACTCTGTGCCTACCCCTTGTGAATACAGACAAATATATATGAATTTTATTGACATTTTGAATTCTGACATATCTATACACATTTCTGTTTTGAAATTGAATTGGAATTTTATTGCAATTTAATAATCTAAGTATTTTTAAAAACTGAACATTTGTTTGATAATGATTTTACACTTGCTGTTGATAATATTGATTTATGAATGATATAATTTATATACATGTATTAGGTTGAGGGATAGAATGTTATCAAAGAGGAAAGAGATGAACAATTGGAAGTGATAATGTTTTAGATGTAAAGAGCGACATGTTATATCACAATTAAATGGAAGCATTATTTGAGCATTCTTCAAAATTTCGTATTTTCCTAAGGTAAAACCAGATTTAAAATTAAGCAACCAAAATGGAAAAAAAAAAAGTTGGGGGGGGGGGGGGGCAGGGGTGTCTGCCAGTGTTTTACATAATCATCCATTTATCCATTTATAGTGAATGGATAAATGTGCAAGTCATATGGTGTTATGAGATTTATTTTATCTATGATAAAATCTGAGCTTTTAAGTAAGAGACAATACTATTAAAGCAGTTTTTAATTGGTGTTGTGAGAATTCTGATAGTGAGATTATTCTCCACCAAGACATTTCCATTTATGATGCAATAACCAATTAAAAATGTTAGATTTCACTCATATCATGTTCAGCCATTGACTCGCTCTCTGTCAGTCTCTGGGGCAAACGAGTGTGAAGGTATTATTTTTATAATTTTTTACCATGCATGCTTTTAAGTGACTGATGGAGTTTCAGCGATTCCAGCGCGATATCGTAAGCATTGTGCATGTATGATACTACTTTGCAGAAATCTTAAGATCCAAGTTAATAACCCTGCATGGTGTATATGAATTTAGCTTGAGAAATATGGTTAATACTCCATCTGTTTTTCTTTATTCTGATCACAAAACGAATAATATACTTCTCCAAAAATGTCGCACAAATTGTGCATCCCTGAGATAAAATAGCCTGATGCAAGATAGCTGTGTTTATCTTGGATCTAACTACAAATGCACACAAAGGGTGTAGAGATTGAGATAAAATGACAGATTCAAAATAAAAAAATACCAATTTGATTTTATCTTTAGTATTTTACAGATGAAATCATGTATGGAATCCCAATCCAGTTTTTTAGTAGTTCTTAAGGCAGATAAAATCCTGTGCTGTGCGAATCCATTTTAATATGTCATTTCAATTATGATTACTAAAGGTAGTAATGAAATTCTCATCCAAACCACTTTTTTTGAAAGGTAGAATCCTAGAATGCTTGTAGATCTGCAACATGGAGATTAAAAACTGACTTTCATTCATTGTCACTATAATTGAAATTGTATGGAAAAGTTTTTAAATGTAGCATATTTGTTGTTGTTATGAAGTATATTTTAAATGTTATAGACTTTTTCTCTCCGATACATGGCAACAATTTTTACTTTAAGACAGTGATTTGTAAAGTGTCCATTTTTGTATGAAAGACGATGTCCATGCTATAAGATGTTTACTGTTTCTATATTTGAAGGAAATATAATATATTTTTTGAGTGTTTGAGAAACATTTTAGGAGTGTATTTTGTTATCAAAAAACAATAATTGTATATTGATCTTTAAAAAAAAAACCTCAAATGTAATTGTATGTATTTTTTATACCTTGAAAATATTGCATCAAAATGTTGATTTTTGAAAATGCTCAATGCTGTATGGAATTTTCTTGCAAATCTCACAAAAACAAGAAAGAAAATGAAAAGAAATTCCAACAAATTATAGCATTGTATTATAAAAAAAAAAAAAAAAGAAACAGGAGAGAAAAAAAGGGTGATAGACTTACATTTCTTGTCATATGTGTCTAAAGGATTAATAGTTAAGTATAAGAACATAATGAAAAATTGTTATTTTGTCAACAAGATTTGCTTTTTTTTTGTATGTGTGTGTTTAAATGGACCTTCTTTACCATCTTCTTCATCACCCTACCCCTCCCCCCCCCCCCCAAAAAAAAAAAGAAGAAGAAGAAAAAGAATGGAAAGTTATAATCTCTAAAGTCTGAAAACACTGGAGGTTCAGAATGCATATGAGGTGTCCCTTCTATTGCATTATCATATAACAATTGTTACACAATGTACTATTTGTGCTAATGCACGATATTACTCTGACCATCATTATATAAACAAGATCATACATAGTAATGCGGATGCAATGAAGCCATATTTCAAAATGAGGACCTTTTCTGATGGAGAATATTTCATGAAGTGAGATTTGTTCTGTAAATGTAGAAAAACAAGAATGTGCATTCTTATGAAAAGTAAATGAGTGAGTTCATCTTTAAAACACCAGAATATTCGCACAAAGTTTGCATTTTAATCAACTATTATGGTTAGGTCCATGCTTTTGCATTTGTTTTGGGCATCAATTTTGCCATGCTAAAGCTTCAAAAACAGATATATGTACATAGTACACATATATCTGTAAATGAAGAATTTTAGCTTTTCTAGTTAAGAAAATCCTCCTTGTTTTACATGTTCAATTATTAAGCAATTGTGCCTGCACAGCCCTGCTGGGTCTTGTTATGGGTGTTTAATTAAAGAGAAATCCAACCTTAATAGCAAGTTGCTTTGAAAGAAAGAGGAAAAATCAGAGAAGCAGATTGGTGAAAGTTTAAACAAAATCGGACAAGCAATAAGAAAGTTATGAATTTTTGAAAGTTGTAATCACTATATGGGAATTTCAAATTGGCCAAATAGGTAATGCCACTGTGATGTAGCTGTGGACAACTCCCCACTCACTCCAATACACAAAATGACTAAAATGTCACTTTTTTCAAAATGTATTACTCAGTAGCATCTTTTTCTTTCATGAGGACCTATAACAATATGCTGTCTCCAATATATTTTGAGTACTGCCCCGAGGGTAAAAGCGCCTCGAAGAAAACCGCAAATTGATGATATTTTTGTGTACGACAAATGGGGGAGTTGTCCACAAAAATGTCACAATCCAATCACCAAATTGCCAATTTGAGATTCGCATAGATGTAGTGATCTCATTTTTCAAACATCCATAACTTTCTTATTCCTTGTCCGATTTCTTTCAAACTTTCACCATCCTGTTTTTCTTACTTTTCTGCTTTCATGCAAATCATCTTATTACCAAGGTTGGATTGCCCTTTAATGTCAGTATGTTGTACTTTTAACCTCAAAATATACACGGCTTTATATGTTGCATTATATGGTTTTCTGTGCTGCAGTATAACCCTTTACTGAATATGTTTCATTGATATTATACCCACTTTTTACTCTGTCAGTACCTGTACAAAAGTGTTCTCTCTAGCATTGACTTGTCAGCCTTACAAATACCACCCAATTATTTCACCCTTATGATACTGTTTGATTCAAATTTATTTTACACTTTGACATTTCATATGAAGACATGCTCATTATTTGATTTTTTTTTAATTTATAATTTTCTGTAAACTATTTTATGCATGTTAGTACATGTGGTTTACCTCCATGGTGGACTTGATTTATGTTTGTGTAAAGGACATGGATATATGTGGTACAATAATCCACAGAAAACAAGTAAATTGGACAAATGGGTTTACAGGTTTGAAAGATTATTGATATTTTTGGTTGAAGAGTGAAGTTTTGAAGTGGATGTTGAAAAGCAAAGATTCTAACAGATACATTAAGTGTACTGATCGGTAGTCTACAATATTGTTCTTCAATATTATGATTGACTTGATATTACGCATGTCTAATTATATTTTAAAAGAACATAAAAATCACATATTTTGTGATTTACCCCTCTCAAAAAGAATATGAGTCTCTCTGTGATCACAGTTTATATACAATATTATGAACATAATGTTTATTTATAGTCTACATCAAAAATAAAGTTGAGTTCTGGTCATGAGATTAAATTGTGAAAGAAACTCTCTCAAATCAATTGGGAGAGTTTGACTATATAGCACATAAGAATTGGTGTATGCTGTAAGGTTTTGGAATCATCAAAATGATAAGAAATTGACTCAATCCTGCTGAGAGTCACATGCACTGCACACAGAAATATGTATATGGGACTACACACAAATGTTCGGCCCAAACATTCAGCTATTTCTTGTCATATATATTGAATGTGAGGGCATTTGAAGAGCAATCCTTTTCAGGGGTCATTTCTACTATGATAATCTTCCAAACTAACATAAAAAGAAAGAGAAAGCTCACAAATTATTTTTTACCTTTCCCAGAACTCAACCTTCCCTTTAAGAGTGTTCTAAATTGTCTCTATGATACATACACTGTGTGATTTTTCTTTCTGACCTGAGTGTATCCGAAACACAAAAAAATTCTAGAATCCCTCCATGGTCACACTTTGGTGTATACGCTCTGGTTCTCTGTGTTGCCACAGTTTATCAGAAACAGTGTGAATAACAGTGTTTTGACAAAATCAACACTAAATATTCCAACTTCTCTCTGTGATGACACTGGTAAGCACAGGGATCACACTGTGGTAATTACACTGTGTAGTTCTCTCTGTTGTCAAAGAATGTCTGAATGTCTTAATCAACATCAAAATTATTACAAAATTTCTCTGTGATCACACTAATGCTTACAGGAATTTGTACAGGAATTGGTACATGATTATTTGTGTTCATAGTGTGTATGAATATAGTGTGATACACTATTAAAATGATTTTCTATGTGATTACAGAGTGTTTGAAGAACTGAAAGTATTGCAAATCCCTTTGAGCACAATGTGATACACTACATGATTTTCTCTGTGATTACATTACAGTAAGTCTGTTCGTGTAAACATAACCTTGTACACAGTTAATCTTCTCTGTAGCCACACTATATTCTTCTCAACATAGACTTGTCTAAGAAATGGCAACTCTGCCTTTCTTTATCTTTTTCTTTTCCATTTCTTTTTCTTTCTTTCTTTCTTTCCCCAGCCCCCTTTTTTTTTTTTTTTTTTTTTTTTTTTTTACAGATTAACTGTCATATTGCTTGTGGTCTATGTGCACTAAATCAGACCACTGAACATTTTTTTGTTGTTGTTGGTTCAACTTTGTATAATCAACTTTGTTGTGGCACAATAATTCTCATTGTGGGAAAATCTTGTGATATGAAAGATTTTAGTATTAATGAGAATATACAATACTTGGCTATTGTTGGGTATTGTAATTTGTTTTCAGTAACCATTAATAATGCACAGTTTCATGGTACATAAATTCACATGGTACAGTATGAAAAAAGTTTAAATATTTGCAAGATATACAGTTGTATTTACAAAAAGATAAACAATTTTCGAATGACTCATTATAGTCAGAAACTGTTAACGGAGAGGATTCTCAGTTTGTACAGACTAAAGTGATTGTAATCAGAAGCATTTATACAGAAATATGAACTTTAAAATTATGCTGGACCTATCACAGAGACACATAATCAATGTAATGATAAGGATTATTGTGTAAATGCATGTATGTTTAATGCATCTTTCTGTACATCCTGTTGCTATGGTGCAAATTTTTGCAAATTACTTGACTATGTAATTACAACTAAAGTGGCGTGTATAAGAATGATCTCAAACTCTCAAATAAAATCGTTTTCATTTGTGAAACTTTACAGAACTTCGGATTTTGTTTTCTTAATTTTACTTGTATGAAGAAGAGGGAACTATTCATTAATTATGCAACTTATAAGAGATTTTTAGTTATATATATTTTCTAGACTCAGAGAATCAAATAATCAGCCTTTCTTCCAGGACCATAATGTTAAATAGCAAATTTTGAAAGTATACTGTATGAGAGAAAGCAAATGGAAACTGTCCATTTGATAGTATATTTTGCCCTTTCAGGAAATGAGAGCTGTATATACTAATTCAATTTCTTGGCAATAAAAGAGGTATGGTCATAAACCTTTTGAAAAAGTACAATTATATCCGTGCTCCATTGCCTAAATATGCAGCGAAATCATATCTACAAATGATCGTTTTCATAGATTGCTCCTGAAATTTAGAATTCAGGACATTTTCGAAGGGCTGTCGTGATATAAAGAGTTGTGACTTTATCAAAGAATGAGAAAATGCACAAGTTGACATAATTATTAATGCAATGTGTAGATTAATGAAGGTGTTTGGATGATTTCGAGGAAGCTGCCTGACAATGAGATGGTGGTTGCCCGAATATTGGTTTCCTTTCAAATTCTCGGGTGCTGCAGCCCCCCCCCCCCCCCCCACCTTCAATTCCCCCTCCCCCTGTCTACATGCCTAAAGATGAATCGATGCATTATATGATTCATCGCATGGATATCGCCGAGCAGACGGTCTTTGAGCTGAGGCATGCAAAGCGCGGGAAACAACTGGTGATCGACGGTATCGATCAACTGGGATCTATGTTTTGACAGCTTGAGTGTCGAGGGATGAGGCGATATGGAGCCATGTTTTATTTTCAACATGTCTCTCGCGACATCAGTCGACCCAAATTTCACGTAAAGTCCACAGAGGAGAATAGAGTGCATGGTTCTTGTCTTGTCAGGGTGTCTTATCGTGAGTTCAATCAATTTGAAATTTGAGCTTTTGTGCCAGATTCCCTGCATGAATACAACAAGTTTATGAACACAACTTGCTTTTTCTGCTGTTGTGCTCATTGTTGCATCATTGTATCAATGTTCAGGGGCCGCGGAGCGTTTTTGAAAGTGGGGGGGGGGGGGGGGGGGGGGCTGATCTGATTTCACTCATTAATGACAATTTTCAAGCCTTTTCTCCGAGCTTTTTAAAAATGTGTCTACTCAAAAAAGTGGAGGAGGCTGCAGCCCCCAGCCCCCCCCCCCCCCTCCGGTTCCATGGCCCATGATGTTTAATGATAATTATGATTTAAGGTGAACGCATAAATTAAAATGATTTCACAAAGTTATGATATAGCCTATATGTCGATAGTGGAGATTAGAAGTTGAAACAAAGGCTTTCAATTGAAGACGCCTTAATCTCTCTCAATGCTGGGTGTCTCAAATTAAGCTCAGTTGCATCCCTCCATAAGATGGGGCCTTGATGTATGGCCTATAAACACGGTGTACTCATTATACTCTATTTCTTTGCCACAAATAGTGCCCTTTTTTCATTAAAAAAAAGCAAATAATTTATTTTCTCTGAAAAAGTGCCCTCTTGAAGTGAAACCAAGAATTCCTGTACTTGCCAATGACAGTTGCTTTCCTTGCATTTTACCTACGTAAAAAAGATACCACCCCACTAGCCTCTCTCCTAATTTCATGAAGTAAAATACAATACATTATACCAGGCTCCAAAACGTCAAAAAGTGTAGTGTGGAATTCACCCCGACAGCAGGTTCGCTCAATCTTTCCTTTATTTTTAAAATTATTTTACAAGTCATCGTTGGGGTGATTAAACCTCTTTAACTCATTTTTTTACAATATCTCAAGAACCATTTGAGGTATGAACTTCAAACTTGATGCTAGTATGTATTGCCTAAGGAAGACGATCTGATTAGATTTTGGAGTACGAAGGTCAGACGTCATAGAGGTCATTTACCATAGAATTTCAAGTTTTAGCCTCGTTATCGAGATATCTCAAGAACCATTTGAGCTTTGACCTTCAAACTTGGTATAATCACCACAGTGAGACAAATTGATTAGATTTTGGGGTAAGTAGGTCAAAGGTCATACAGGTCAATTACCATACAAATCAGGTTTTTAGCCTTGTTATCGCATTATCTGTTGAACAATTATTGAGCCATTAACTTAATATATGCATCACCATAGTGAGACGAAGTGATTATATTTTGGATTTAGTAGGTTAAAGGTCATTGATGTCAATATGCATAAAATTAAAGATTTGTTAGTTTTGTTATCACCATATATCAACTATTTTGTATGCATGACTATGAAGAGACAAAATGATCAGACTTTTGGTTTGTTAGGTCAAAGGTCAAAGAAGTCATTTAACATGTAATTATAGGTTATTTTATTCTGGTTATCACAATATTTCAAGAACAGTTTGGGCCATGAACTTAACTGAATTTAGGCTGAGGCATATATGAGATGCAGTCGCATTCATCTTGTTTTTCATAATTTTGTAGGTAAGAATTAATTTGATGTGTTGATAAACCCATGTAACACATAATTTATCTGAAAAAATAATGCCACAAGAGATCTGTAATGGTAGGTCGTCAATGCACTTCCTGTGTTAATCGTGAAAGTTTTTTTGCTCCTGAAAATCTAACATTTTTGAGTTACGAGGTTTTATCACCCCACCGATGAAGAGTTTCATTTAAATGCGCGAGAGGGGGGGGGGGGGGGTGGGAGAGGGAGGGGGAGGAACGAAGGTGAGAAGGGGATGGCGGAAGGAATGATGTTGTTATTGGATGTTTTCTCTGATGAGGTGTCACGTTGAAACATCGATGTGGTAATCATTTTTAAGGGGACTTATCAGTAATACTTGAGCTGTGTCAAAACTTAAACTTCCATGCCAGAAGACCCATGTGAAACACGTCAGAGATCCCTATAAACATGAGGATGTCCTCTTTCATAACGATTCCATTTCAGGTGTCTTTTAGCTTGATAATCCGAGGCTCGTGCTAAAAGGCTTCTCGATGTGTCCGATGTAGATTGGAATTGGCATGTTTAATGGTAGGCTTGATGTAGGCAACTCTTGCGTGGATGCGTGATCAACATATTTAGATTGATTGGAGCCTTGCTAGGATGCAGACAATCTCCAGACCGGGAGAGACGAAGGCTCTTGAACTGTCGGAGAGAGTTGATTTAGGAACTGTATGTAATTCTGTTTTTTTAGAGCGAAGGTGGGCACTAAATTCGGAGAAATTCTGTAAGGAAGGAGAAAGTACAATATGTTACATCCTACCCCCCCCCCCCAAAAAAAAAAAAAATTAATTAATAGTTAATAAATAATTAATTTGCTTTCATAATACATGTATTTTCCATAGACTTTGTAGCAGTAATCAATGTTGGTAAAATTTGATAGTTTGAGATATTGAGAGAGGTGGAATATTTTTTTCATTTTCTATCACAAGGCTATGATAAGTCACACAATAAAACCAAAGAAATTTATCTGAATGACTCATGCATTTTTTAAGTTGATGTCCATGTTTTCGCAAGTAGTCATTTGAACACACTTTAACTTTCTTCATCGGCAGTATTCCAACTCCTACATGCTGAGCTTCTGCTTTCGCGTAGTAAACATTAATGTTCCCCTTGCTAGAATAGGCAGGGTAAACATGGAATTTGCTTACTGAGGCAAGCTAACATAAATTACATCTATATGGGAATCAGTTTCTCTGACTGCTTTATAGCGATCATTCTAACAACATTCAAGGGTACCATGTCTAAGGCTATGATAATTACTCACATGCAATGTCTGCTGACTCTAAAACGTTCACGTCTGCCGTTAGATTATATAGCATGACATTTTGAGAGCAAAAACTTCTCTTTTTCCTTAAAAAAAAAGAAAAGAAAAAAGGAAGAACAAATTCATGACACATGTATAAAACACATTTAAAATATATAGAGACATGCATGTATATGGATAAAATTGCCATGATTGCCTAATTTAATATTAACGACTTATTTTCTGTAGCCTGGATTTTTTTCAGTGGTGACGGGGGGGGGGGGGGGGGCATGGGTGTCACTCCTCTTCTACATCTTCTCAAACATGTTCGGCAAAGTAGGATAGATCTTATCAATAGTGACGTAAACGTTGGTGGGTGCATTTGAACTGGGTCACATCCAATAATGAGAGAGAAATAAGTCTATATCTCAATTTTTTATAACTTTTTTTGGGGGGCGGGGGGGGGGGGGTGTAATCTGTGACTTGTAAGAAAATAGATGAATATTGTACTTATAGTTTAAATCGTATTTAGCAACTGTGTGTGATGTGATATAGTTCAATCTTTTGTAGCATGAGGATAGACCGCTTCTGTAATGTATACAAATTTATGCACATAATTCTCTGAGCACCTAGTGACGAGCTATTCCATTAACCTGCTTTTTTTTATAAATTAATGAGCCTCAATGCTTGGAATCCAGTTTGCATACATTATCTGTTGCTATGTCCGGCAAGCTTTCAGATTGTCAAGAACAACCTTTGTCTGAAAGGTATGTATAAAATTTGCATACATTACCGAAGCGGTCTATTGTACAATAATTCATAAAACTGTGTTTTTCTTTTAAGATGAGTCAATGAATATCTGCGGTATGTACATAATGAGACAAGGGAAGAAGAATTTTGAAGAAGGCGTGGGAGAAAATTAAGATATTATAGGCCAGGTGAACGTTTCATCAAGTGTTTTGTCAGTGATTTTTACTGACAAATTTGCTCTAAGCCAATCAGATGCAAGGATTTCAGTAGCTTATAACAGTTGTCGGTAAAATAACTGACAAAACGCTTGATGAAACGCTCCCCAGGAGCCTGTCCCGAAATAGTCACCCAATTTTATCCATAAGATTTGACCCCTTAAAGTTACTTTGACCATCTAAGTCATTGACAAAAAGGTTGTCAGCCTGACCGTAGCCGCCGGGTTTAGCCTCCAGAACCCCGGAAAGAGACCCTAAAGTCGGGTCGATTTCACCCCATCTCCCCCATGCACCAAGCTTTGTCTGTAGGAAGTAGTATGACTGGACATTACAAAACACACACACACACAAAAAAAAAAAAAACTGACAAAAATTTCAGTCGGGATGGGGTGTCAGACGGCCCCTAAAAATTGGGGTAAATTTTTCCCCTTGAAAGCCCAGGGACCAAATTTTGTCAAAAGTAAGAGCTATGGATGTACATTCCAAAAATATAAAAACTGACAAAATTGTCCACCGGGAAGGGGGTGTCAAACCCCCTGAAACAAAAACCCCAAAGTGCCCTTGGACAACGCTTTGCCCCCCCCCCCATGCTCTGAATAAAAGTTTGTTAAAGATAACATGAATAATTAACTGACATTTCTCACACGATCTTTCTGAATTTTCCTTTTTCTATTACGCCTTCTAATAGTCTGGGAGCCTGTCCCGAAATCGTTACCCCATTTTACTATGACCATCTAAGTCATTGACAAAAAGGTTGTCAGCCTGACCGTAGCCGCCGGGTTTAGCCCCGAGAGCCCCGGATAGAGACCCCAAAGTCCGGTCGATTTCGCCCCATCTCCCCCACGCACAAAACTTTGTTAGTAGGAAGTAGTATGATTGGACATTACAAAACACAAAAAACTGACAAAAATTTCCGTCGGAATAGGTGTCAGACGGCCCCTAAAAATTGGGGTAAATTTTTCCCCTTGAAGCCAAGGGATCAAATTTTTTCAGAGGAAAGAGCTATGGATGTACATTCCAAAAATATAAAAACTGACAAAATCGTCCATTGGGAAGGGGGTGTCAAATCCCCTGAAACGAAAACCCCAAAGTGCCCTTGGACAATGCTTTGCCCCCCCCCCCCCAATGCTCTATATGTAAAGAAAAAACATTTTCTTAACTTCTGACTATGATAACTGAAGAGTGATTTATTCAATTAAATTTAAATTTTCATAACATAAGTTTGAGTATGAAAATCTTCTTGAGGTGCAATTTGGTGTTAATTGGTCTTTTAATTAATAAGTTATTAGACTGTGAAAAATGTATTGCTCTCTAAAAAATACCCCCCAAATATTGTAAGGATCATGTAAACACACCATTGACCATCTGACAAGGCATAATAGAGGAGCTTGCTTGGTATCTGTGCAATTAATACATGAATAGCAAATTTCAGCCTGTCAGTCACATACCACAGATACCTGAAAAGCTCTTTTTTATGCCTTGTCAAACAGGTGAAGATGGACAATGGGTGTGTTTACATAATCCTTACAATATTTTGGGGCTACTTTTTAGGGAGCAATGCATTTTTCACAATTTAATAACTTATTGATCAAAAGACCAATTAACACCAAATTGCATCTCAAGATTATTATACTCAAAATTATGTTATGAAAATTTGAATTGAATTGAATAAATCACTTTTTAGTTATCATAGTCAGAAGGTAAGAAAATGTTTTTTCTTTACATATAGAGCATTGGGGGGCAAAGCATTGTCCAAGGGCACTTTGGGGTTTTCGTTTCAGGGGGTTTGACACCCCCTTCCCAATGGACGATTTTGTCAGTTTTTATATTTTTGGAATGTACATCCATAGCTCTTTCCTCTGAAAAAATTTGATCCCTTGGCTTCAAGGGGAAAAATTTACCCCAATTTTTAGGGGCCGTCTGACACCTATTCCGACGGAAATTTTTGTCAGTTTTTTGTGTTTTGTAATGTCCAATCATACTACTTCCTACTAACAAAGTTTTGTGCGTGGGGGAGATGGGGCGAAATCGACCGGACTTTGGGGTCTCTTTCCGGGGCTCTCGGGGCTAAACCCGGCGGCTACGGTCAGGCTGACAACCTTTTTGTCAATGACTTAGATGGTCATAGTAAAATGGGGTAACGATTTCGGGACAGGCTCCCAGACTATTAGAAGGCGTAATAGAAAAAGGAAAATTCAGAAAGATCGTGTGAGAAATGTCAGTTAATTATTCATGTTATCTTTAACAAACTTTTATTCTATGTGACTACTGTTGTAATGAAATTAAGAACGCTTAAGACTATTGATAGACCAAAGTAAAAGTTCGTTATCCTTCCTATGGGTATTTGAATCACGAACTCACGCGACAGTACAGGTGCAGGAATGAGATAAATAGTAATGCAAATTACTGCGATTATGACATTATCTTGGTCTTGATTTTGTTCAGTTTGAAGTTTGTGTGAAATCAACAATATTAGGAGTTTTCATGATTTTCTTATAACCTCGGTTGATGGGTGAATGAGCTGAACCAATGTTGGATTTTATCGGGAAATACTTCATATCAAAAGCATTCATCTTTTTACAAAGGAACCGGTCATCGTTGCCGACCATCGGTAGAGATCGATGTTGCCCATACACTTGGACTTTTTGCATTGTGCAATATCATCCGTCACTTCGATTCATCGGGTCCCTCCATCCAACGCCCCTCTGCTGCTTGCATTTAAGTAAGTCTTTTACAACCGGCTTAGTTGTACTTAAAAGATATATTCTGTGCTGTAAAACCTATTTTCATTTGTAATTCAGGCTATTAGATATTGACAAAAACGTTTGATTCATCGCCTGTGTGAAAGAATGTTTACTGGTAGAAAAGAAAATTAATTTGTTTTAAAGCAGTGTTTTCAGAGTCTGGTGATTATTCTTAATGTCTAAAAAATATTATTTTGCTTTGGGACATAAATTAGACTATTATTTCTTGTTACGGAGTATAGTCCTGGGCCCCGTTGCATAAAACTTACCATTAACGGTAACTTTGCCATCAACGGTAACTCCCATGGAAACCTTGATTTTGATTGGCTGTTGAGTGACGTTACCATGGTAGTTACCACTGATAGCAGAGTTACCATTAACGGTAAGTTTTATGCAACGGGGCCCAGGTCTAGTTCATTATCGTAACATCTACTGTAGATAATTATGAACGTGCAACTGTATGGATATAAAGATTTACATGCGGGTTTAGTCCGGTAGGTCCAAGATTCATATGAAACCTAAATTAAACACTGAAATTTGGGCTTGTATAGGTATTATGGTCTTGTGTACCTTTTGCCTTATCAACCTTCAAAAAAAGTATTTAGATTATCTGTCTCGTAGACCATCGGTCTCGGTCGCGGGCCTGCGGTATTGTGAACCTTTATATTTGAAGGCCTCGTGATCAGACTACCTCCGATATTGACCCTCGGTCTCATGCATGCAGGTGGCAGGGGGCAGTTGCACCCCCCCCCCCCGAAAATATTGGGAGGGTAAACATATCGTTTTGCCCCCCCCCCCCACTAAATCCTGAGGTGTAAAATAAAATAAGGGAAAATGATGCAAAACTCGGGAAATTAAACCTTCCAAACATTGAACTAGGGCCTACAAGATCAGACTTTAATTTCGCCGCGCGCTGAGCACGCAAATTCTCTAATTTTCCCTGCTTCATGTAATCGTGGAGAAGCTGGTAATTAAGAGGCGTTTGAAAAAATGAAAGATACAATAAGGCTTTCTTGCCCCTCCCCCAATCCAAAAATGGATCGACGCGCCCCTAGACTTATTGTAATGCTAAGCCCCCCCCCCCCTCTAAAAAGAAAATTAGGGACCACTATAGAACAGTAGTTCTATATGGCGTCAGTTCGATTGTAGCGGGTAGCTTTTAGTGCTGTGACAACTTTTATATTTTAGTATAGTGATTAACCTGTTTTCCTTTCTGAAAAGAAAATAATTATGGACTATAATTGTGAATACGGTTTGAGCTTTCAAAGATAACAAAATGGAGCAGAATCGGGTAATTGCTTGCTCCAGTTAAGTGAAATATTTTTGGGGAAATACCTATTAGAGGACGGAATAAAGAAAAGAATCTTTCTTATCTATCATCCGGCCTTCAGGGGCGGATCCAGGATTTTGTAAAAGAGGGGGCACAGAGCCGGAAAAGTACACAATTAAGGAGGCAAGTTTTTTAATTGTGTACTTACGGTATGCCAGCTGGGTTTCAAAAGGGGGGGGGGGGCGGCTGATTCGGCCGCCCCCTGGATCCGCCCCCTTTCATCCCAAATCAAAGACTCGTTTAACCCACTTGGTGTGATGTTCATAACACGGCGTTATATTCGTCGCAGTCGGCACACGGTGTAATCAGTCATCGAGGTGAGATTATCTTCTACTTGGTATTCAAGTCACGACACCATGGCGTGTTGCGAGGTGTTAAGTAGCCCACATCATCGAGACTATCCGTCAAGTCATTCCTGACTGCCTTATTTTATGCTGGATGAGAACCTCGTAGAGTAATCATCAAAACCTTGCCCTAGTAGAGCATCTATTCTTTTTTTCTTTTCTTTTTTTTGACAATGAAGACGGACATTGTTTTTATCCTTTTTATGCTATAATGTAGGGTTAGTGTATGATATTACGGTTTGGGTGAAAAGAAAAATGTCTTATCTTGACTGTCAAGAAATAAATTACTTGTCACCTTTTGTTTGTTTTTCTTATAAAAGCCATCTTAGATTTGCATTAAATATAATTATATAGGGCCTACTTGCTTGCAACACCATATTAATTCATCAGGTAAGAAACTGTTTCACACATTGAATTTTATGTTGCAATATTTCGCTTGTCTATCAAAATGAAGATGTTCCATTGCAGCAACTATTTCCAGATTGAAATTTAAATAATTGGCCTGAAATCTAAAAGTCCTTTCCCTTTTTCTTTTTCTTTTTTTTTTTGTGGGGGGAGGGTTAAATTTTGGGTAATTGAATGCCATATTTGTTTAAATCATACCCTAATTGAGTAAGCCTAAAATTAAAAATACCATATTCGTGTAAATAATCCTTTTATAGTAAGGAAAACACGACAACTTTCCTCCACTTTGTTCAGGTTTTATCTTTGTAAAGGCTTTTTAAAAATAATGTTTGATATGCGAAAAATCGAAGAAGAAAAATGTTATGATGTATCTTTGTATAGAGAAGTCTTATAATCATGAATTCACCCATTTTAGTGTGATGCCGTAAAATATACTAATTAGGAGGCCTACCATTTGCTGATCGGAAAAACTTGTTTCTTCATCATGTTAATTTTTCCTACTATAATACCACTTTTTTTTGACAAAAAACTTAATAATTCACAGTGTTCATTAGTTACTGCCTTGTTGTAATCCCAGGGAAGGTTCTTAAAGATTAGTCTGCTTAGGCATAATATCTTCCGTTGCTATAATATTTTTGTGACAATACACTGACGTCAGCTTTGGCAATGGAGAATTACCGTTAATATTGTAGATTCAGATCAGAACCTACAGTACAGTATGTCCCCCCCCCAAAAAAAAATTACAATCAGACTTTCAGCATCAACAGCATCAAAATTATGAATCAGTCTGAATATAGTTTTAGCCGAAATGCAGATAATGAGTTAATATTTTGTAATCTTAAACCGTATTCAAATTAATTCACAATTTTGAAAGCTATTGATGCTGAAAGTCCGATTGTATTTTCTTTTAAAGTTTTGCATTCGTTATCATTAAAGGGTGGAGCCGTCACTTGGTTCCCCTTCCTACGATGATCACCCTCCCCCGTTTATCACTTTCTGGATATGCCCCTTTCATATTCATAATATTTTATTGCAATCTTGATATTTAACGAAGGTAGTCAATATTTTGTTATTTGCACATGTTTCGATTTACCGTGTGTAACACCATGCCTTAAATGTTAGATTTTAAAACCAGAAAGCTATAACACAAAAATTTATTTAAAAAAGAAATACTTTGAAAGTGGAGAAATACTTTTTTGAGGTCATAAGACAATATTAGGAGATCCTTACTATCTACGAACAATTGATCTTATACTACCACTATATTCACAGAAAAGACATTAGTTTCGAACATGTCTTCAAGTTTAATATGATTTGCAGACTATTACTTCATCTTTGATTGTTTAATCATATCCATATATCTACTATGTGCTTTTACAGTTAAATCACTGTTTTTCTAAAATACTGTAAAGATTCTCGTGTTAGTATGGCGATGAAAGTTCTATAATGAAATATCATATTTTCGCTTTAATACAAAATGTTTTTCCTCTAACCTTGGAGTGGATGCATATACATGCATGTTTTCATCCCGCTTCATTATTTTGCTCATAATCTTAACACCTGAGTGCAGTGGCGGATCTACATAGGGGCAAAAACCGGCCCGTGCCCCCCCCCCCCCTCGAAATCCAACTGGCATACCTCAAGTACACAATAGACAAAATTTGCCCCCTTTATTGTGTACTTTTACGGCACTGTGCCCCCTATTTTACAAAATCCTGGATCTGCCCCTGCCTGAGTGTAACTCGATCTTAATAATAAAAGACTATCCAATGCTGGTAGAGATCAAAAGGGGAAGGTAGAGCAGTAGTCGTAAATATGAATAGCTGCAGGTTGTGTGATGACAAATATTCACCCACGCCGAAGAAATATTCATCAATTCTATCCATTTAATATAACCCTTTCACTCACTCTATATACATTCATGATAATCCCGAAGAGTAAAGACATAATTTGGGGGTTAAAGTCGAATGTAGACGTGAAAAATCTTTCCCCCTCTGTCACTGGCGTTGCCTCCTCTGCAATTGACTATGCATTGTAGTACAGGCGTAGTATGATAGAGTCTATAATGTCAAACGTGTCATAGATTATGAGCTTCAGAATTCTCCCATGAAAGCACAGCAAGGCATGCATAGCCCTAGTCTGTTCGGAAAAAATACAAATCCGCCATCGGTAGAAAATGTCAAATGAACACACATTCCAAACGCCCTTCAAATTCATGAATGTTGAAAGAGACCAAGCAAACATTGCGTATCATGGTAAAGAGATTTAACAATCAGAAAGGAATGGAGACTGAGGAGTGGGTAGCACATAGCAGTCATATAATCTCTGCTGGGAATCAGAAGTTTGGTCTGAGCATAAGGAACAAGCAATTTTGTGTCAAATTTGTATACATTCACATGAAATAAAATACTTCATGCAAAAGGCAATTCCAATATTACTAGAGAAAAAGGAATTACCATTGATTAAGCAGAATATCATCCACTTGACTTGTTATCATCCATCCAGGGGTGTCGATTAGTGTTCATGATGGGGGGGGGGGGGGGGGGGTGACCGGCGAGAGAGGGTGTGGGATATCCCCCCTCCCACAACAGGGACTTTTTCAAAAATCTGTCTAGAAAAGTTGCATTTTAGAGCATCCCTAAATAGTTTTCTGTGTGATTAAATGTTGTCTTAAGTCACGGCAAATACAACATGTTATCATTTGTAATGATTCAGGGAAAAGAAGGCAGATAGACAGTTTTGTTGTTCAATCGAAGAAGAAGTTTTATTATACAATTTTTAAAATATTTTCGCATTTAAATTACGGCATTTCTTATTTCCTTTCCTCTAATCATAAAAGAATGTGATGGTATTTCAAGATCAAACATAATGAGTTTGGATAATTATTAGTTTTAAGTTAATGTATCATAATTCTTATTTGTTTTGTCCAAAAATTTTCATTTTATTTTTTTATTTTTTAATTTATTTATTTATTTTAATTTTTTATTTTTTATTATTATTATTATTATTATTTTTTTTTTTTTTTTTTGGGGGGGGGGTGGTAATACAGGCCATACCCCCACCTCAATTTTTTTGTTGATATATATCCCCCATCCCCCCCCCCCCCGGATCGACACCCATGCATCCATCAAACAGTTATGCATAGACGAAATCATTTGGATGATAATCATGTCCATATTCAGACATGCATAACAAAATGACGTTTACCTTCTGCACCCTCTTTTTGGTGGGGATGACAATGATCTTTTTAATGGAAGTACAAACAGTAACTATCTTATCTGGTACGTAGTTTTTTTTTAACGTGTATATTAAAAGTGCATGGGACTTTTCCAAGAATCATTTCCATTTTCTTTATAAATGCTGCTTAGCCTTAGTGACATGTACAATAAATCATGAATTCATGTAATAAACCATGACCGAATCAATACAATGTTTATGATATTCCTATTCAAGACATGGAGGAGTGCGTGTAACGAGCCCTTAATTCAGTTTTTCATCTATAGTAGACCATCATAACTCTTGCTGGTATCATGATATTAAGTTACGCCGAACCTTATTGTTTTCCTCTTGCATATAC
This sequence comes from Heliocidaris tuberculata, assembly GCA_025618425.1. NCBI lineage: Eukaryota > Metazoa > Echinodermata > Echinoidea > Camarodonta > Echinometridae > Heliocidaris > Heliocidaris tuberculata. The sequence goes on from CM046834.1 coordinate 5,604,490, forward strand.
AGTGAATCCAAGAGAGAACGAGAGAGGGGGTGAAGAAAGAGAAAGATAGACACATCACACACATACACATACCCCCCCCCCCCCACACACACACACACTTAAGCGAGAGGGGGGAAATTGGCGGGGTGCATGAGAGGTGTAAAGTGTAGTATTTGCTATATGATATCCACAAGCTACTAAAACTTTAAATTGAGAAATTGAATAAGAGAGGAGAAAAGGGAGATAAAACTGTATGCAGGCTATATTTACTAAACTGTGACCACACCCTACTTTTTTAAACAGCGATTTGTCGCAGTTCAATTCCTTTAAGAAAGGAGTGGTGGTGTTAAATCAAACCGCAGGTCCACAAAAAGTGCTCTATTTTATTTCCAGTTTTGCTTGACTGGGTCAGTCTCTGAATACATAATGAGCAGGAATCCCCAGGAACATCTAATTTCCAAATGATTGAATGGACTAGTTAACATTTACTGATTGTCATGATTTTCACATCAAATAAAAGAGGAAGAATTACAGATTCATGACATACTCTATTTGTCTATGAAAAATGTAACAAAATTGGTGAAAAATAGTGTTATTTTATGACCAAAAAAAGGAAATGAAACGAAAAGTAAACCTGTAAAAAAACTCACATAGTTTCATTATGAGCCAGGCTAAATTTGACATGAGTGTGAAGGGCAACACCTATACTTTACAAATATTGAAATAATATGTATGTACACTGAATGACAGGGTCAGGATCCACCAAAATGTAACCAAAGTACACATTGTGTCCTTCAAAAAGTTGGTTCCAGCACTCTGATTGGTCACTTCACAGGCCTTTTCCCCAAAATAGATCAACATGTTTGTCACAGCCAGGACCATGTTTGCACAAGAGGTCAAGAGTTCACCCAACGGGTGGCATGTGGTTTCAAATATCGCGCCCTAATCTTGCAGGGTGGCCTTGCCAGCCAATCACAGTGCTAGGATTCTATGGTCTTGACAATTTCAAGGATATATTGTGTACTTGGGTTGAATATTGCTGGATCCTGACCCTGTCATAAATGTATGGATGTTTTGAATATGATAATGTAAAAGATGAAACTTCAACGCTTCCATACATGTGCATTTTAATAGTGGCTCATATACTTTTTATATGTCTTTTATTGACTTGAAATCTTGTAAAGAAAAGTGTTTTATTTCACTATTTTATCACTTATTTTCAACTACTTATACTTTGAATTATAACTTGAACAAGACATGTCTGCATTGATACACTATCCATTTATCTCTCCAGAAAATTTGATGAGCATAGCATTAATATTTCTTGAGTTAATTAACTTTGAATATGACCATGCAAAACAGCCAATTGGTTGCAAGGAGAGTGTGCCATTTCAAGCACTGGAAATAAAATCAGCCCTTTTTGCTCATTTGCATACGACCTGCGGTCTGACTGTGTTAATTAAAAACTCATGAAGAGAATTTTTTCCCTTCTTTCTCTGACGGATTTCAATAAAAATGAGAGAGAGATATGACACGTGATCACCATGGCAACAATGCCGTCATGGAATAAATTATAAACGTGACTTTCGTCAGTCTAATGGAAAATATTTCTCTTTTTAGTTTATTTTTCTCTCTTATACTTCCGATGGATGTTCCATCCAAATCACCATAGTTTGCTTTATCCTACCATTTCCATGCAAATTACCACAACGATTGGGAGCTGGAAATGGGTGGGGTCAAGTGCCCAAATAAAGGGAAATCGGTACCCCCCCCCCCCCCCCACCTAGGCACCCCGGCACCTCGCATGGTCTCACACATAAACACGCACCTCGTGTAAAGATCTGAGTGGCTTGTAGGGCGGGTTGGTGTATACCCCAGCAGGTCAAGGCATATTTCTGTGATTATAAATCCCCAAAATACGCCATCCTGATTAGTTGAAAATCAAGTTGCGTTTATTTATTTATTTTTTGTTATGCAAGAGGGCCTTGTTCCATTAATGGTTACTACAGTATAAAACGCAATTTCAGTTAGTGCTTTCCGCCTATAAATACACAACAATGTTTGGTGCCTTAATTTTCTTTACACACTTTTTTCTTGAGTTCTAAGAAGTGCTTTGCATTGTGATATCGACTGGTATCATTTCTCCTGAGGAAATTCGTGTTTTCTGCTGTTTCTCCGTCATAAACTATTTCTTGAAAATACTTTCTTTGTGTGTTGTGCGTTTAGCTGTATCTGTGGATTGTAAGTGAGTGACTGGTTTAGTAACTGTTAATGTGTTCATAATGGCTCGTATAGAAGAGGTTCGTTGGGTGTAGGTATATATTATGTCTCTTTTTTTGGGGGGGGGGGTAGCTCTACCATAGATCCAATCAGTGCATTGTTTTCACAAGGAAATATTCATAAGTCTCCTCCTTGACTAATCTTATTACAAGTCCGATATCCAACTTCGTGGACATAGAACAATTTTGATATTTGACCCTTGATTTCTTACATTCCATATATCAGTAAAATGTTAATAGATTTGTTGAAAAAAAGTCTCAGATACAACTGGGTGTAAATATATTTAAAAAATATTTTTGAGCCGGTTGGTTCCTTCAAAAATCGACTCCTCAATGTTAATACATATGCATTTATTGCAAAAAAGTGAAAACAGTGCGTATTAAAAAAAAGTGTACCCAAATCTGGTAGCTTCTAATTAAAAAGTTATAACCTTTATGGGCTTAAAATATATTTTATAGTGAAGAGCAACTTATATTCTGTCTATAAATGATGCATTATTCATAACCGTGCTGCAACGGATGACTAAGCAGTAGGCTTTTCAAAAAGTATTGTCTAAATCCTCTTGTACCAAGTTTGCGCTGAAGCAACAAATGTATGTCAAAACCAATAATGCATTTGTTATTTCAATTTGAAAACATCTGTTTAGTTATTTCAATAATTGATTTTTCGCATTTGAGCAGAAAAGATGTTAATGTCAACTCAAACTAAATAAAAGGCTTACAGCAAAATTTATGACATTTTATTTTCCATGATGACACAATCTCGGTTTCATCCGCATCCCAAAGCCTTTTTATTGTGTCATTCAAAATGAACAAAGTTTGGGAAGCTTTTTTTTCCCACTGCAATTACTTTGGTAACTCTCAACACATTTTTCAGTCTTTAAAGTCAGTAAACCTTTCAGTTCGAGAAAAACACCTGATGCATATTGTGCAGGTGAAATGGTCCAATGCAGCATGTTTTTAGTTATCATGAGACAAGAAGTTAGAAGGCTGTTAAAATAAATTGAGATTATCATATAGGTTGAGACTAGTTTGCAGGCACAAACCCTGGTCAGTCGTAAAAGAGTGTCTGCACTGTAAGACTACAATAGGCCATGTACTATAGCTGCTCCTGATATTGACACGACCAGAAGGTAGCTGAATTAGGCTTCTCTCAAGACAATGATTTTCTGATAAAGTGTCAAATAAGGGTCTGTGCTTGCAGACTAGGTTGAGACGAGGTCATGTGAAAGCTTAGATACACTAGATTGCTATAAACAATGAAGCATTAAAAGGATTTTAGACTAAAGTATCACAGTCATATGGCTGTTACATGTGTGTATAATACTTCACTGGGTCATATATAACAACTTTTTTATAACGTGCCCATGATATTATCACACCTTCAGACCTAGTTCACTCTTGTTCCCTCTCCCCCCCCCCCCCTCTCTCTCTCTCTCTCTCTTCTGTCTGGTCTATTCTGCCCCTCTCTGCCCCCCTCTCTTCTCTCTCATTCGTTCCACCCTCATTACATTACATTACATTACACTATGCTATGTTTGTATTATATTGTATTATATTATACGATGTTGTTTTACATTACACTATACTTTATTATATTACTCTCTCTAAAAAAAAAAAAAAAAAAAAAAAAAAAACGAGTGATCACTGACGTCACTCCCGGGGGAATGAAAATAGAGTGAAAAGAAAGTGAAACTCCACACTTTTCCTTATAGAAACCACTCGATAGTCACTCGATATTCACTCCTAAACAAGTAACTCCCGGGGGAGTGAAAACATTGTGAAAATTCACTCTTTTTTTAGCGAGTGTTGTATTATATTGTATCATGCTATATATATCCAAGCAATTAATGCAAATGCAACTTGTGTATATTGAAACAACAAGTGAAGCTAACATGTTGTGCACTTTTCTTATATATCCCCAAAGAAGCCCATGTCACCTTAAAAAGCAACACCGACTAGTTACCACGACAACCTTGCCTACATGGTAATCATTTACACTCATTATCCGTATAGTTTGCAAATATTCATAGAAATTGATTCATAGGCATACGAGTATATTATTACAGAAATAGATTTGTATATATAGACATGCAAATGATAATTTCTTTCACTATATATATATATATATATATATATATACACACACACACACACACACACATGTATATTAGAAATTTTCCTTGAACACAACGCTAGTGGTCACTCATAGTTGTTTAGTGGAAGGTATAGTGAAAGAAATTATCACTATTCATGAGACGGTCGTACCCCTTTTGAATTGCAATTTTAATTTACCATTTGGATGGGACCGTAACAACGTATACTGAAAGTAAGGTGAGTTTTGGTCATGTATTGTAGGTGCTTCTCCTACTGCTATTTAGTACCCCCTATCTCTCTCCCTTTCTCATATAGGAAGGAAAGAACAGTCGTCAAAGAAAGCGAATCACTGTCTTGATATTGATATAGAACCATGTGGAGTAGCCACCTTGCCATTGATCACAGTGACTAATTAAACTAAATTTTTAATGGTCTATTTTACCTGACTGCTAAGAAAGCATGTGTATGCTTGTAAGTAAGCAACCAGGGGACCGACGGCTTTAAATCCTCTCCGAGGGACTTGGTAATGAGGATTAATGCCTTACAAAGGGGACTGCGCATCCACTTAGACCTGGGTCCTCAGTTACGAAGCCACTGTTTTATCACTGAGCCATCGCGCCTAAGGCAAAATGTAAAGTAAAAAGATGAGTAAGCCTAGATGGTTCTGCCTACTATCGTAGATTGTTGGTTTATTTGTATCAATGCCATGATCAAATGCAAAACTGATGTAAATTATGTGTGTAATGGTAAAAGAAGTTGGGTACTGTTGAATAATACAATGATAATAATCATATAGTTGATACCTTTATATATAGCCCTCATATCCACCACGTAAGGTGCTCAATGCCATCTAGCACTACATCGGCTCAAAACCTATTTTGATGCTTACAGCAAAGAATACCTTCGTATCAGGTACATTTAACACCTGGGTGATGAGTGAAAAATGTAAATTAACTTCTTGCCAAAGAATATTAGTGCAGCACCGGGGCTCGAACCTACCCACCTGCAGATCTCCAGACAAGTGATTAAACCACTCGACTACGACCAGTGGGGTATAATGGCGCCCGAGGCAAACAATGAAGCTACGCTCCCGTCCCCCTGAATGCCCAAACTTATCTACGTTATTGTGCAAGCGAGGGAGCAAAGCGATCGAGCGGATTTTTTTTCCTTCATTTTTAACCCTAAAAAACGCAATTTCTCGTGCATTTTACCCAGTAAATTTTGCAATTCACGACCTCAATCAAGCGGTGGAGAAGCTCAAATTTTGTACTTTGATAAACGGTTTTCTATGCACTCACTTCTAAAACCGGGAGCAAAACTAACGGAAACCCTTGAGAAATAGTCGAGAAATTCAGCACGGCGACATAAAGTTTTCAAATGTTGAAACTTTGCGAATGCTGTCTTATATTGGGGACGCAATATTTAGCATAAGTCAGATGAAACTTACATGGTAGCGAGCAAAGCAACGACAATTACATCTTTATTTTTCAAATTTTGAACCATTTAAGCTATTTAAGAACTATATACTGGGGGCGCGAGATCCAGAAAGAAAATAATTATGCAAGGGAGCAAAGCGACCGAACTTAGGAAAATTTTTTGCTTTTCAAACCATCAAAAACAAAAACAAAAACAAAAAAAACCCCCAAAATCATGTGCATTTACCCTGCGGATTTGGGGGCGCATAATCCGTAAAGATTATGATTTTCTTCATTTCCCACTTTTTTCTTTTTCTCCTTTGCGTTTTTTTTTTGCGCCCCCTCCAAGTGTCACCCGGGGCACGCGCCCCCTGCCCCCTAGATACGCTACTGACTATGACGATGATAACAACTTTTGTTTTCAGGAGGCAAGGTTTTTTTTAAGTTGTTGGTGATGGATATAAAATTGTGTAGGAAGGCGGTTGTTGGCCGAACTTGGGGAGATAAGATGAGGAAAATGAATTATGAATAATAATTGTTGGTATGTATATGAAACATTGACTAAGATTGGTTGAACCCCTAATGAAATCTTAATATCATACATTGCAAGAAAAACAGAATTTGCTGAACGTAAATGCTTAAGTTCGTCACATCCTTTTTGGTGATAAAAATAACTTTAAAACCATTCATCTCGTTCAATATACAGTATACTGTGATTATTATCCTCTCGCTGTAAACTAAACTTTAAAAAAGTTACTGTAAGTTTGGTGCTTAGCTTTTCCTCTTCATGTGCTATATAGAGTTATAGTTTTATCGTTTCATTGTAGAATATATTCCATGCAGCTTCTCCTAGTGCCGCCATTCAAATAAAGTGATGCCAGCTCCATGGTATTCAATCAAGGCTTCATTATACCTAAGCAATGTGGTAGCAAATATTGTATTTTATGGATGGTCTAATCATTCAGCGCTTCAGCCCCCCCCCCCCTCTCTCTCTCTCTTCTTCTTCTTCTTCTTCTTCTTCTCCCTCCTCTGACACTTTCTCTCTTCTCCTCCCTCTTTCTCTCTTTTTCTCCCCTTTTCTCTCTTCTCCCTTTTTTTCATCACCCTCTTTTCTTCTTCACTGTCTTCCACTTCTTATTCATTGTCTCTCCCCTCTCTTTATCCCTATACATGTATGTAAAATCGCAATTTAAAAAAATACTTTTTAGGGGAGAATGCTATGAGAAAAAATTATGGGAGTTAACAATTTACTTAACGTATTTGAATACCATTTTGATAATTTTCCTGTCTTAATTGAACTTAAAATGTTGCTCTCCTAATATGAATTATTTTCTTTGGGGTGTGATAAAGAAATATCCTCATACCTCACAGCTTTTCCTCTATTCACCCTCCCCCAAATAAAATGACGACATGTTCCTGGCATCACCTCAGCTCGTGGCGCCATTATACCAAAGCAGGGCAGCAGACGAACGATGTCGTTTATAGAGCATTAAATCATTGTTTGGTATACACACACGTCTTGATCTTGCCATGAGTGATGTACGCTTAGAAAGTCACCGCAAGCTGCCGATGTCGACCTATAGGAATATAGCTAGACCTCAATGTGAGTTTTAGTATTCGAAGTTACGATTTCTTCACTTGGCCAAGTCTTAGTCTTAATTTTTGTTCTTCAAAACAATAAAGCACGCCGATGAGTTAATTTTATGTTATTTTTTTAATTTTTCAACAAATAAACGTGTTTAGAAATGTGTGTGTGTGTTTGTGTTCACACGAAGACCCTTTTCCCACTAAACTCCTTTCATGTAACTGACAAATAGTATCTCCAGACTCCAGTTATGGGTATCACTGTAGTGTTTTGGCCGTACAAAATATGTTTAGAGCATAATGTGATCATGAAAGACAACAAAATCATGATGCTCAGCGGAAAATATCGCTGAAGGGTACATAAACGCATCAATCTGTGTTAATGTCGAAGGATCGACCGGACTGGAATCTTGAAGAACTGCTGGATGATTTATACGACAGCCATATCAAGATATAATCTCTTCAGCCTGCCGGGCATTTCAAGTGAGTTACGAATGAGATACGAGAGCAGTGCATAGCCACGCTTCTTCTGTTATGATAACCACGATTCTCCCTCTGATAAGGACATGCTGTCGCCATCGTTCAAGTGTACCTTATGGCAATGCAGATATACTGGATGTAATACTCATAGTCCATTTTGGTCATTTGATCAATATTTCTTGATGGGTTGGGACTTAAGATAGCAGTCTTGAAATGCAGAAGGTTATTAACTCGTATAATTTTGCATGGATTAACGCCCTTCTTGCTCTTAGCATACGTACATAATGACATGATTGAGGTGTATCAAAGGTAATTGAAATCAAATTGATGTTTTTGTAGATGTTTATTATTTTTAGAAATTTATATTAGACATGGATTGATATGGTATAATAATTACATCCATACGAGCACAATAGATTTAGTCAGTAGTGGCCATAGAGGGGAGCTAAGAATCGTTCGTAATTTATACACATTGCGGAATGCATGAAAAACGCAACGAGGATCTGTAAAGCATCAGATGTGTCGAGAGAGGAGAGTCATGTCATAATAAACCTCATCATATCCCACATACTCGTCTAACTTCGCTTCTCAAAACATGTAAGATAGGGGCTGTATACACCGCCTCGAGGCAAATTTTCTTTACTTACTTAATTTGCATAAATTCTGCAGCCTGAGCTAATCGAGTAAGTACTAAATGATTTTGTTTATCATTTGCTCTGTGACGTTAGCCCTATTTGACGCCACCTCTATTAATATCGAAAGCTAAATCTTTATTCATGCTTAATATGCTTAAGGCAGAGTGAAGTGATCAAGCATTATTATTTTACATCGAAAACTAAGATGTTGCAGTTAACAATATATGACGTCACTTTATTTCTGGTTTGGCCTTATTATTGTACATTGAAATTCAGGATGTTGCAGAGACTGACTACTCGAATATAACCAACGTATCTTTTATACTCTCTTTATTCCTCAGGGTATACCCGAGTTATAAAAAAATAATCTAATTTTGACCATTGATTTGTGATACATAATAACTTGGCAAACTATCACTAAGCAACAGCACATAGGATCGAACGTATTTGAATACTATAGAAGCACCCAAAATTTTACGAGGCAATACAGTCATGCCTTTCCTGCATCTTACATAATGTGCACATGAACATGTCTGACATTATTTATGGAACATAGATTGATTATGACCCACAGAGATGATCAAACTCTGTCCCCAAGGAGACGGGAAAATAATGACTAATTTCCTTTCTCTAAATATCGCGCCCAGCATGAACAACAATGCGGGCATATATCTTTACGCTTAATCACAGACAGTGCTGGCATAGCTGGCATACCGAGGATACCGCTGTCTTGTAAGGTTTCGTCCAATCCCGTATCAACACACCTCTTTCACACTAGAGATTGTGACGGAATTAAAAAACAGACAATATCTTCATGAAAATACTATCATATTTTTTTCTCTTGGGGGTAAGAAATAGAGAGCATTTTATCGAAATATTTTAAATCGCTTTTATTTTCGGTCAAAAAGCACACGACAGAAAAAAAAAATTCTTCTTTAATTTAAATATAGGGGAAAAATCAGCTATATAACGCAACATAATATTTTAGATGTCACGTCTACCCTCTTATGAAGTGGTAGTGATATTTACCAATAAGTTTTGCTTGAAATGAATTGGGTATACCCTGGCCCGATCATGGTAGCATTATTTTGTTTAGTCCTCTTGGGATTTGAAATGTGAATCGGACTGACTGCCAATTTTGACTTGCTGTTCAGAAGTCGACAGATAAGCTATGTAGATCACGCAGGCTATGTAGGCAGGAGATCAAAGCATGGACAGACTGCAATGGACCAGTCATTCTGATCCATTTTGCTCTCCTCGTTGTTTTCGATTATCGCAGAAAATAAATACTAATTTTTGTGCCATCTCCATTCATACAAACATTTTATATATACATATATATATATATATATATATATATATATATATATATATATATATATATATGTTAAGGTTTCACGTATCGGCTCAAACAAATTCAAAAAAAAACTGCTAAAAGCGTTTGTAATGCATTGTGGCCAATTTTATTTTTCTACTCAAATTTTCGACGCTCCCTGGCGTCTTCTTCAGGAGAACAATAAATAAATAAATAAACATTTATTGTTCTCCTGAAGAAGACGCCAGGGAGCGTCGAAAATTTGAGTAGAAAAAAAAAATTGGCCACAATGCATTACAAACGCTTTCAGCAGTTTTTTTTAAATTTATATATATATATATATATATATATATATATATATGTGTGTGTGTGTGTGTGTGTGTGTGTGTGTGTATGTGTGAAGCTACCCAACTGAAACATTTCGACGGCGTCTCGGTAAATTGTAGTGTGAGGATTTATGTGACAGGAGACAGGGACGTAGTTGAACTTCAACTTTTTGAGATCATGCTTTCGACCTTCCCCGCCTTCTTCAGATTCTGAAGATAATAATATAAACATATAGTATATACTTCAATATACACACATATAATTGTGTATATTTATATTCCATGTGATAACAAAATATACATCTGCATATTGATATCAGCATATACCTTCATGGCTGCAGTTTATTACAAGTAACTTAATGAATTAATGATAAGAACATAGCTCGGAAATATTGTACAGAAATTTAATGTAAAAGACTGCTTACCTATAGTGAAGTTTCGATGAGGATGACTTTCGTTGTGTGTAAAAATTGTGCGGTCAAGTGTCAATAAATTACTGACCTTTGACATTGCCTAAGGGGAAACTGCGATAGCAGTCGCAAGCAGTATGTTTGCAATAAATTACATTAGTTTGTGATCAACTATATTTTATATTTTCTCTTGTCTATGTCTCGCCCAAACTGAATCATGTTGCTCTCTTTCTCTCATCCTGCCTCTCTGAAATGGTGTAATCTCTGAAGGTAATATAATGGAACGTTTTGTATAATTATCTGTCATTGCGTCATATCTGTATAGGACATGATATATCTAATGAAGATGGTAACATATCGTGCAAGCTATCTAAAACTAATATTTGAAGAAAACCAAAATAGTACTTTTTGAGGAACTGAATCTAAAACTCCAAAATTATTCATTAAAATGGAAAATTAATCACATAATTACATTTATTAACCTTTTCTCAGCACAAATATAAAAAAGGTTTCCTCAATCACATGAGAGCAAAAAGCATAAAAAAACAAAGGGGTCCAACAGCATATGTTAGAGTATACTATAGAACGTAACTAACCATGATCAGGGATAGAAAAAACAAGCACGAAAAAAGAGCCCCACAGGCCACAGCATCGGTAATGTATTTATCTTTTACGTATGTATTTGATAAAAACACTAAAATTTACCTGTATCTTTCTGTTTTTTCTCGCCTTTCTACATGTTACGTTTCAGTAGCGTGTCTGAACGCCCTTAGTTTGATGTATTTTGTCATTCACTCTATAAGGACACTTTTTGTTAATACGTTTTGCATGAACTTGGATAAACTACGCTGTCATGCAAAAATATTAAGAAAGAAAATTTGCAATTTTATTCCAAACAGTGAACATGGATGTTACGTAGACATAAATCAGCATTTATTATTTTCTTCAAACGTAAAATAACAGAGCTTTCACCTGATATACATGTAATATTTTTTCCCGTATATAGAATATCAGTTTATAAATGGCCCTTGAAAATTATTAAGCCAGAAAGAATATCTAGACATTATTTTCCTCTCTTTTAAACCATGGTAAGATAAAAACTTTTAAGCAGAAGTTTTATGACGCTGTATACGATCAATGTGATACATAGCATAACAGTTTTAATGTTGATAAAAAGCACCGTTTTAATGACACGATTCCAATATTACGTTCTACCATATATAACCACAATGAATTATTTTGGTTAATCATTTTGTGTTAATCATTCCCATATTAAAAACAAAATAAAACCATTGAGATGACCATCATCCATATCCAGTATATCAATAAATACATTCTTTTCATTTGTTACATCTTGATTATCATCATCACTATTGGTTTTAGATGAGAGGGAGAGGGCTCATATATCACACTCTACGTCATAACCATCAATATAATTAAGAACGTATACTCAAACAAATGAATATATGTCATGTATGATCGTAGAAATTGACGATGTTTTCGTCATATTTTATTCGCCTTGATTACATATACTGATGTGAATTGTTTTCCTGCTGCTAACCCCCCCCCCCTCCACCCCCACCCCCCATTCACAGTAGTTAGATATGCTGCGAATGTTGCAATTCATATCCAAATTTTGACCATATTTCCAATCAAGGAAGTTATATGGATTAATTATAAAGGCGCTTGATTTTTCTTTCAAGATTTCACTTTTGAAAGTTTGATTTTCTAATTCTCATTATGACACAGATAATTCTTTACTTTCATAATTTTCTTCCCTGATGTCGTATTCTTTCTTGGAAATATACATATAAAACATAAATTAACATATATTCCCGTTAAAGAAATAATTTGATTAACAATAGTGTAATCCCGACAATATTTACAGGTGAATAAGATTAGTGAATGTAATAATTGTCAGTGATTTATGTAGACATTGTGATAATTATAAGCATAATTGTTAGAACCTTGAATACCTTTCGTGCAAATTATGTAAGTTTTCACAGATTGTAAATTGTTAATAATTATGTCAAGGATAGATGTAATAAACATCGTGACATATGATATAACGATGTACATATAGGCGCACGTTCATAAAATTCTACTCTATACAGTCTGCATGTGTATAAAGCTTGACTCGTAATTGAATTTCAGTTTAACATTTACATGTATCAAATACCATTCTAATAATACTTCTACAAAAAAAATTCACTTCCAAGATGACTCATCAACGAAAACAATACATGATTTATCATTGAATTTCTTATCACCTACTATCAAAATTATTTAGTAATTTAAGAGCTTTTCTAAAATTCAGTTCAAACTACTTATTCATTTCTTGATTTACGATGGTTGCAATTTGTCCTCCTCTGAAATTAAGAACTATGCCATCATTAATTTTGATTTATAAATAGTAATATCAATGACACTCCCTTTAAGAAAAGCTAAATTAATTGAAGGAGAGGCAGTTGCCTATGTTTATTCGGTAGTATAATTTAATATTACTGATATGATATATATTTTAAAAATACACGTAGTCAAATGTAAAACGAATTCAAAGAAGTTTACATGCAGTAAGACACTAAAACAACAAACAAAGAACATACAGTAATACGGAAAGTCCCACATGAATAATTGTATGATACTTCAATTTAACATGACATAAATTGCATTATCCATTTGTTGTTCAGGCCTATTCATTGTAGACAAGATAAACATTTTAAAAGACTGACTATGAAGAGTACATCCATAGCTATCTTAAAGGCAAGTGTCACTTTCCATATTCATAAAAATTTGTAAACATATCTGGCTAAAATATATATATATGAATATATACACAATGAATATACAAAACAATTGAAAAAAAATCTTTGATTCGATACTGGCGACACTTACCAAGAAAAATTCGAAATTCGATTGATAAATAATAATAGGTAATCTTGAGTACTTGCGTCGAAACTACATTATGTGAGAAACTGTCAGCAAATTGAATCTGATGATCTATAGAAATATTTGTATTCTGTTTTGAATATAATTCGAAAAGCATATTACTCCATCTTGTTAGGTTGGAATTTGACGGTCTTATACATGCAGATTGGAAAAATTGAAAACTCACAGAAAACTATCATTTGCCAAATATCGAAAATACTTTTGTAATTGCTATTTTGTCATATATCAACCCTTAGTTTTTGCTATCACCTCACAACTTTTAAAATAAAATTCTTTGGTCCGATAAGAAAAGGCTTATTTTATCTTATCATTAATATTAAATTTTTTGTCATTTAACACTGGTCCTAAAATTTACCAGCTGTTGACTATGTTAACATCCCTCACATTGCGATAATGCAAATGCTCCGTATCAGAAAAACATCAATTTCACATTTACCTACAAAAATATATGAAAGATTGAAACGGGATTTTCAATATTTCACTTGTCGATGCAAAACATGTTTGATCTACAGGAGGTGCCAAGAGGGCTAAATTTTAATTCCAATACATGTACTAACCTTTGATGATATATTAACACCATATGAGTGCAAGATAACACAGTGCGATTTCAATTGTACATAGTACATCACACAACCCTTAACCTTCTCTCTACAAGATCTAAATGCCTGTTGTTTCGACATGGTTAAATCGTTTGAAAGCGAAACATCTATTGCATTCCCTTTTTCCATGTTGAAGCGATGTGCTATCCACAATCGTTGTCACAGGTATACCGTACAAAATTTAATCCGATTCCCACGACAGTGTAACGAGAAAATACCACTTAGATCACTAAATGCTAGCCGTTCGATTCGCAGCATTTCTTGGATGTAGATTACACCGTACCGTCCTCGTTCAATCATGGCGTTGTCAAAGAAATCTTCCTTGTTGTGGTCACCATTTTGCTTTTCTGTGGTCCGCTAAATGTGAATCGTCTCCAAATAGTAATTGTTCGAAGCTACCGAGTCTCATAAACATACACCAGAAAGAAATCTACGCACCAGTTGAATTTGTGTTCCCCGATGTATCATTAACATCTGTAGTTACCGGCATAACCTGCAGTTGGGAATGAGAAGAGAAAAAAACAATAATTTATATCAAAACAAATTTCAACTAACCGACAAGTATCATATTTGATCAGTGTAATAAATGGGGAAAATTTAGTTTTGAGAGAAATTGTCCATAAATAGTTATTATTATTAGTTTTATTTTTAAAATCATCATTACCACTATCATTATAGTCTTAAAAGCACCAGACTTAAGTATAAAGATCTGATTTGCGGTTCAAGCATACCGTGTAATGGAAGGTTACTTAATATACACACCACAGACGGGTTAATTAGCCGCTATAAACAAGAAAACTGCGACTGCTTCCATCTGGAAATCACATTTCGCCCGTGCTCTCATCGTTTATATCAACATGCATTATGTATGTGCTTATTAAACATAAGGTCAATGTTATTATTCAGTTCAGAAAGTGTATTGATATCAAGTTTCGCTGTTTTTAAACAGATATATATGATATTTTAGCCTAGTAATACTACGGATTCTACGAAAAGTAGTCATTAACACATTTTATGCACCATAGCTTGTTTGAATAGATAACATTCATAAAAACGATGATCATATTACTTATTACTACGGTCATCATTAAAAACCACATTCCCAAGACAAATGTCCTAGCTATTTCCGGGGGGAAAAGATATTCCCCAAACCAGCTTATTTCCCAATTAATTTAATTTGATGTATGTTTGATACTTCTTCTTTATACATCTCTGGATTTATAAATTCTTAATTGTCCCTATCCGTTATATATCGCTATTATGATTATGATTATCGTACTGCATTCTTGACTCAACCAATGTTCATCTCTAGGATATGACGTCATTGCATACCAGTAAGAATATTATAAGCTGTCAGAAGAAATAGCTCCTATCCCTACGCACACTCTCTCACACACCCGCACATAACCCCATACAACCTACCTTCACACGTATAATATTCAAATGATAGCAAAACAGTTTACATGATCAGTATAATGCGCAAACTTAACAGAGTCATGAGTGTGATATACAAAAGGACAATTGTTTCCTGCGAAGCAAAATGCTATAGAAATTTTAATCAATCTATATGGCATTGTTATTTTTCTTCACTTTTTATATTCATTGGCATTTTAAGTAATCAAGAAGGATTTCAAACTCAAAAGGGCAAAATAAGGCGCTCCTTGGCTTTCTCTAATAACAGTTAAAACCAATATTCATGACATACATAACCGAGACTGACTGAGAATAATTCATCGGTTAGATAAACTGTTACATATAAAAAAGGCTTTGATAGATTACTCTTCACGAGAGCAAACTTTTAGTAAATGTGTACATAGTGCTTCGTGATAATATTTGTATTAAACTTCAAATGAAGCAAACTTCAAACTTTGTAATTTTTGAAAGCATTGGCTAATAATACATTTCACTTCTAAATACATGTATTATGTTTGGTTTGTGGGAGATTTGCATTGAACTTATATATCAACAGACCTCAAGCCTTTCATTTTCAAAATTCCGAGTATGAATATAATACACTTTTGAATACAAGTACAGTTCTGTCAGGATTGTGACACATGTCTTAAATAATTAGCATGATTGAACACACTCATACATATATCTCCCTGTATTTAAAAAGCTCATTCAGTAGCTAGAGTTAGTTACACTAAAATGTTAAATATACAATTTGTAGAAACAAGGTATAGTGCATTACTAAAATACCCCTTTCCATGTAGGTTACAGAACAACCATACAAAACATGCATATCATGGTACAAAATGACAAGATTTGTGGCGGCTTCACGGATGACGACCTTTAGCTGACAGTAACAGGGTAATCTATCATCCCTACGTGTTGTACCATAAAGGAACTGTGGTGTGACAAGATGAGAGAAATTGGTAATACCAAATTAAAGTAGATCTGTCCATCATCTGTGAGTTCTTCAATAAAGCTCCATGGTACTCTGCATAATATGATGAAAAGATCAGGGTAAATAAGGCCTTTAAAGAAAGGGTTGAGTTCTGGTACAGGTGAGAAATTATTTGTGAGCTTTTCGTTCTTCATATTCCTATAATGGAAGGATATAACAAATAGTAGCAATGTCACATGGAAAAGATTGCTCTTGAAGTTCAATCCACCGACTCTTCCTTACCATTACTCTATCTTACAACAGACACCAAACGTACACCCTATGACTTACCATCACAACCATGATGTTTGCTATCTTCAACAGAATAGGACATTTCATCACCAATGAATTGTTAATCAATCATTCCTTTCTCATGCTATACCCTGTATACCTCGAGAGGCTTGGGTACAGAGTATCAATCGAGTACGATCAGTAATGATGGGTTTATGTCGGGCAGACTTGCCTCCATTCGAATTATATTTCGTTCTACTGTTTCAAAACAAACACAAGAAAAGTTAGAAGCCATCATCTGTTAGCCTTTCATGTTTGGGATAGCTTTTGAACATCGTTAATACGGATATATTGTAAATCGATTCATAACCGTGACACGTAAAAAACACTCGATACGTAGATTAACAAGATATGAATTGACGTATAACTAATTTATTACCCTTTGAATTCGCGTACAACCCCTTTGGAAGGACACAGATACTCGTTCATCGTAATTTCAGTCCTATTTTTTGTGGTGCATAATGGACCTAGTATTCACATGATCGAAATTTAGACATTTTATCTACTGTTCTAGACGGTATCATTGCGTTCAACCATCATTCATGTCGATCCAACGAGGATATGCCCAGGCACATTCTCGTTCCATCTTGGATGAGTTACGGGCGCGTGTTCTCCATGTTATAAGTACACTTCCAAATAAATTTGGTGAAAACAGTCTAACATTATTATGAAATGAATAATTAGATATGTTCAAATGACCTATCCGTTCCCGAGGCACGCTAAGGCAACATAATTATTCTTAGTGTCTAGTGATCCCTAGTGAGGGCTATTACTAGCACAGAAAATTATTCCAAAGAACTGTCGATTCGTTCTGATCTTTAGGATTTTCTTGTGTGCTTTTCAGTTCGAAAGTACATACTTAGAAACTGGAGTATAGTATAAGACCACATATCTAATATGATATTTATGAAACTTTTCGTACAGGTCTAGTCTGAAAGGCAAATATTGAAGAAATTAAAACCAAGACGTCTAATATGGCCGAATAACTGGCAATTAAGACTGTTGTTTAATTGATCAAGTTTTCAGGCAAAGTTCACACGGTGACAGTTTATCCCCCCTTCAGATTGCACTGGCTTTGTGCACTAGCTGAAACATCTCAACATCCTTTTTCGCGAGTGTTTGACCTATAAGCTATAACGGGATGTTGGGAGACGAAACTACTTTCATTCTTACGCTGCAATTTTAAAACTTGCAACACGATTAATGCGACTGTGTCTCCTATAATTAGGTCTCCGCCTAAATTCAGTTAAGTTCATGACTCAAACTGTTCTTGAAATATTGTGATAACCAGAATAAGAAGCCTACAATTCGTTACTGTTTTCACAAAGTGACGGATGAGCGCGCAACTAAAAGAAAGTTAGTTTTGAATAAATCGCTTTCAAAGTTTTAAAGCATAATCTCAACCTCTGAAGGGTGAATAAATTTTATATCCTGTGATAGATCATATTTCAGTATTTAGTTCTATGTTTAATCATTTGCCTATTTGTTTATATTTGGGGGGAAATGAGCTGTAAACATAACCATCATTTCGTGAAAACCCAAAATTCCAAGGACGCGTAGTGACGGATTTTCACGAAGTGACGGATCTTAGCCGCGCGCGCGTAAAACATATGGGACTTGATCACCGCGCTTTTAACCGTCATTTCGTGAAAACACAAAGTCAATGCAAGGACTCGCTCTTCTTTGTTTTCACGAAGTGACGAATCTCAGCGGCACACGTAAAACATACGGGACGGTTGTAAGCCGTCACTTCGTGAAAACATAAAATCATTTTACTAGGTATTTTCTTGTTGACGTTATCGCCATAGTTACATAATTATACATTATTATGATCTGAAACTTTGTGAGGTTCAAGATGTTAGTGAATGATGTCCAAAAATGCAAAAAAACTCAAAATTGAAAAAATGTGCGTTTTTCCTCATTACCGTCACTTCGTGAAAACAGGGACGAATTACATGCTAATTGACCGCTTAACCTTTGATCTAACAAACCGAAAGTTGATTTCTTTATCTCCTCCTATGGTATGCATACAAAATTGTTGAGATATGGTGAGAACAAAACTAAAAAATCTTTACTTTCATGCATATTGACCTCTATGAACTTTGACCGTTAACCTTATGAACAATCTAATCGGTTTCTCTCAATATTGTGATGCATACTACTGATACTGGTACCAAGTTTGAAGTTTTATGGCTCAAATTGCAATAAGGAGGTTAAAAACCAGAAATTTCATGGTAAATGACCTCTGTGACCTTCGACCTTTCACCTACATACCCCATACGAGTACCAAGTTTGAACTTCATACCTCAAATGGTTCTTGAGATGTCACGTTAGTGAAATTGAAAACCTGAAATTTCAGAATTGACCTCAATTGATCTCAATCAACAATAATCATCGAAGTGCCAGGCTTTCCACTTAGATTTCTTCTTCCTCCATCCTACCAAAAACGGGAGTACAAAAGGGTTTTATTTGATTGGTGATAATATTATAAGAACTTACCTATTCTCTTTTGTAATTGCACCAAAGAGATTTAGTACTGTTGATCACCTTTTAGCAATTTAGAATAAGTTAATTCGACAACTGCAAATATACTTCAATCCAAATGTCCGCAGTCTTGAAAATTAAGGTAGCATCACAATGCCTCATGATGTAGGCATTTGCTTAAAACGATGGAGAGATTCATGTTATTAAGCCATTTCACGAAGCCATGATGTTCACAAAGCTTGAGGCAAGCTCCTTACTGTCATAAACTGGCCATATAGATGCTATATCGGCCGGGAATGTTTGGAAAGGTTAATGAATCAATCAGTCGCTGTATACAAGGAAGTTACACAAAGTGTAGTAACACCGTAAATGTCAATAACCCATGACAAATTCCTTTAAAGGAGAGTATATCGTGGATGTAAGGGGATTACATTTTCTTTTTTCTTCAGGTCTTATAATCAATCTATCTCAAAACACGTTATAGAGTTTGCATCAACATAAGGATCACATGTTCTGACAGAAAGAGGAAAATTCAGAGAAGCAGATTGGTGAAAGTTTGAACGAAATTGGATATGCAATTAGAAAGTTATCAATTTTGGAAAGTTAATTAATATACATATGGGAATTTCAAATTGGCCGAATGAGTATGTCACAGTGATGTAGTGGCGGACAACTCCCCCTTTTGCTCCAACACACAAAATGACTAAAATGTCATTTTCCCCAAAAAGTATTGCTCAGTAGGATCTTTTTCTTTTATGAGGACCTATAACAGTATGCTATCTGCAGTATATTTTGAGTAATGCCCCGAGGGAAAAGGCGCTTTGGAAGAAAAAAACAAGCAAATTAATGGTATTTTTGTGTCGGGTGAGTTGACCGCCATTATGTCACAATCGACTCACCAAATTGCCAGTTTGAGATTTGCATAGATTTAGTGATCTCATTTTTTAAAGACATCCATAATTTTCTTATTCCTTGTCCGATTTCTTTCAAACTTTTCACCATCCTGTTGTTTCTTATTTTTCCACTTTTACACACATCATCTTATTACCAAGGTTGGATTGCCCTTTAAAGTACCTAAGATAAGCCATGCCAAAATGAAAATTCAAATATCGGGAGCGTTAAAACGTTCACTAATCTGCCACACCGACCTTGTCGTGGTTATTGGAGATTAACCATGTGCTTAACAAATCATCCAATAAAGTCTCTTACTACTACGACGACTTCTACTTCTACTACTACTGCTACTACTGTCTACTACTATGACTACTACTACTACTACTACTACACTACTACTACACTACTACTACTACTACCACCACTACTACTACTCTAGCACTACTACTACCATTACTACTACTACTACTACTACTACTACTACTACTACTACTACTACTACTACTACTACCATATACCACTACTGCTACTACTACTGTTATTACGATAGCGACCCCCCCCCCCCCCCCATATTTTGATGTAGCGTGCTGGTCGTATTATGACTAGGCATGCTCATCTCCAAGATATATTAAATCTACTTTCTTGAACCAGACTGTCTTGTGTTTAATTTTACAAGCAGATTAGCATCCTTTGTCAAAATTGTGCCTTTTTAATATTTTGATAGGTTCTGCAGTCATCCGGCTAAGCACTAATGATAATTTGAAACACATGCAGTCTGCCGCTATTGTAACATGGAATTGTTATCTATAATGATTGCAACATGCAACATTTGGACTTTCTTCATTAAAATTACTTTGGATAGGAAAACGGTACAAACTGTAGACTGTCGTTCATCTATATGAAAGGAGAAAGGAACTGCAACGTATAAGAGTGTCCATAATAGGATATAATTGGCAGGAAAAAAATAATGGATGCAATGTCTCCTATTTAGCACTTTTGTACCCCAACAGATGTTGCCCCCTTGTACCTGTTGTACCTTGTACCCATGTACCTGTGATATAACTTTGGTGATTCGACCTCAAATACGTAGTAAGTTATTGCGATTACAGTGAATTTTGCAGAAAGTCCATTGACCTCTTGAGTCTTGACCCTTGACCTTGATCAAATTCAACTTATTTTTAAACTTGACATGTACCTTTAAGAGATGTACCTGTGGTATGATTTTGTTGATTCTACCTCAAATCCATAGAAATTTATTGTGATTAAAGTACTTTTTGCAGAAAGTTCGCTGACCTTTTCACCTTTGTCAGATTCGATTCACTTTCAAACTTGATCTGCGCCATTTAAGAGATGTATCTGTGGTATAAATTTGGTGATTCTACCTCAAATCCATAGAAAGTTATTGTGATTAAAGTACTTTTGCAGAAAGTTCTTTGACCTTTTGACCTTTGTCAGATTCGACTCACTTTCAAACTTGACCTGCGCCGGTGGATGCAAAATGGCAAAGATTCTTCTTTTCTTTTTTCTTTTTTTTAAAATTAATTTGGTATTTCTTCACTAACCCACGCAGGATTCCTGGCGGAGACAATTTTGGAAAATTTTCCACTTATTTTCACAAAAGTGGAGGCAGTAAGGAGGCAAACAATAAATAGCTACGCAAACTATCTACACACATCTGATCAATATCGAACCTTGGTTCGAGTCAAAGAACATAATTCTAAAAAGACCATATAAAAATGATAATTTGCCTCCCGAGTGTAAGTTTTATAAAATTCATTTCACCTGCAATGTAAATGTTTGCTTTCACCGTTGGACGCCTGATACATTTTGATAATAAACTCTTATGTCTGAAATTTCATTCTCGATATTTGTTGTGCGATGTAGGGATTTTCACAGAACAAAAATATAATACAAAGTTACTACTGAATACAGATAGTCAAATGTCTGATTTCTCAGGTAGCGGCGGAAAGCAATAGACGACGCCACGATAATGCAGCTCGTACATGTCATCACGTGTATGAGTACTTGTATGCTGGTATTTAAAGCGGGATGAACATTTTGACTATATAGCCTGTCGTAGCCAATTAGACGCAGTGAGGCAGATGCGTGGAAGCAGCTTTCAATCGGTGATATTATTGTATTCGAGTTTTGCGTGTTTCACTCTCGCCATCCTTCACAGAAAATACAGAGAGGGAGAGAAGGCACAAGGATTTTAGTTGCTATAGTAACACCGGGCATCAATATTCTTCGTGGATCAGCACCGCTAAATCCTCCGCAGTGACTTGGCGTATAATTAGAAAGATGTGAATAATGATTACGTGACATCCTCACAAGAAATAATATTAGTAAGCCGAACAGAGAATTATGCATATAAATGTACGTACATGTAAAACACTTTATGAATAATGCAAATGATGACGTTCCCAATATATCTGCTCTCAGTATCAGTTGTGCTTGTAACAAAAAAAAAAAAAAACAACAAAAAACAACAACAACAACAAAAGCCCTTTGGTGTTGTGTTTCAATCAGATTGGGAGAATTCAACAATTCCATCGTATTTGAATTCTCCCAATCAGATTGAAACACAATACCTATGGGTATGTTTAGGCACAGCATTGGTTTGTAATAATCGGTCATGCACATTTATTTATTTATTCATTTATTTATTTGCATTTTTATTTATACAGGGTAACATTGTCATTTTCAGAACTGCTTTCCCCAACAGCCCTGTCTGAATTTACTATGTAAATGAAAAGCTTTTTAAAGACTGACATACAGAAAAAAGAATATAATCCCTTGTAGAAATTAGAAACAAAGAAATAAATTAGTTTACGTATATACAAAATACAGATTTGAAAACCAACTAAGAATAATTAGATTGAAGAAAAATGTTCAAGTTTGGAAAAGCAAAAAACAAAAACAACCCCCCCCCCCACAAAAAAAAGATAAAAATAAAAACAAGAACCACTTTAAACAAGAAAGAAAGAAACGATTGAACAGTTAACTTAAAGGTATTGTAGTAAGGCGGCATAGCTTGAAAATTGTGCACTTTTGTCTAAAAGCACCAAATTTGGCACATACGTTAAGAATTCCATTCTGAACAATATCTGATATAGAAGCACTTTCAAAAGCGCAATTTTGAGGGAGTTTTTGGCTAAATTGTAATGGCATTCCTGTACAGTTCAACAAACAATAAATCGCCTGTAAAAAAAAACAGGACCCTACCAGATGGAAGTCTGTACCACAGCCCCGAGCAATTCAATGAGAAATTCGGTACTTCCAGTATACGGCCGTGAGGTTCTAGTATATTTTTAGGACGAATTCTTAATGGACGAGAAGTTTTAGAAAGATATAGACGAAATGCGCTTATTGACTTGTTGCTAGGCCTACGTTATTTAGATTGACAATCATTTCTAAAAATGTGATCCTGACGTTTGATTCGTCAAAAAACCCTGGAATTTGGGTTGGAAATGTAAAACTAATAAGAACAAAATTAGGATATGGTGCTTGAAACAGTTTTTTTGGGGTTTTTTTTGCAAATTTTAGTCCAATGTTTCTGTAGCTAAGTAAATATCATCAAAATACGATCATTTATTACGGACTGCAGAATTGTCTTATTATCGGAGGGAAAGTTTCCACTTTTAGGCCTACCTAAACCAGAGCCCTTCACAAAAGTCAATAAGTTCAAACATGAAATTTCTTTTCAATCTGAATGAAGGACTGTGCAATAATTCTGCGAAATTAGGTGAAATATTACTACTGACATGCAGGAGCTCAAGTCCTTCGGAAATTTGGAAAAAATGGGGGAAATATGATTTATTACCATCGTTCGTATAATGATTTTTACGTAATTTATATTTATTTATTTTGTCTTCTTTATTTTACACTGCAGGGTTGGCCTCTTCAGTTATACAAAACTGCTTTTCAAAGGCGCCCTGCAATTTAACAAATTATTCTACATGAAAATACAACGTATATAACGATTAGGTAACATGGTAAATTACAAATTACAATTACAGTAATGGTATAATTCCACTTAGTGAAGATTTAAAGCTTTGCATAATAAAGGGATACACGTCTGAGCATTTAATACCAGGGAGTGCGTTAAACAAACTGGCTCCAACATATACAAAAGAATTTCTTTTATATTCTGTCCTTGGGCGGGGTAGTTGGAGGGGGGCATTTTAAAGAATAACTTCTTGAAAGGAGCGTTTGTCATTTATCAGTTTATTCAGCTTCGTATTCTTCTTAAGAGGCCCTTTCTCATTCTCGTACACTCTAAAAACACTGGTAAAATTTTTACGTATTAAAACGGGTTGGTTAAAAAAAATAACCAACTGTTGGGTAAAGTGCCGTGGTTTGGTGATAATGTGGTTCGTTAAAGCCAGTTTCAATTGGTTGGTTAAAAAAAATAACCAACATTTGGGTAAAGTGCCGTGGTTTGCTGTATTCCCGCCGTTCGACGGTTGGTTAAAAGTTTTGATCATGTGACATGAAATGAGCCAACAGAAAACGAGAACCACGCGTCGCAGTTTACGTTTGCATTTCTACTTTCATCATGGAAGCAGTGGCAGAGAGGCTACGAAACTGGGGGTTCGAAGACCTCATAAAGGTGTTTGAAGGTAAGCCAAACGAATATTTACTATACCATTCTAATGATGAACTTTTTATAATACATCTGAAGCAGTAACAATCCCCCAAATATTTTGAATAATGCAGTAAAGTCGCCAAAACTTGCCCGCTATTCTCCCTGGTTGCCAATTGAGTCCCTGCGAGTGCAGTACGTACGTACTCATGCTGCTGCATGCAGCGCTGCGCCTGACAACATGCGCGTACATACCGGTACTCACCCGTTTAGGTACCCGGCCCACCCGGCCCGGTCCCTGCATCGTTACACTGTCGACTGCAGTACCAGCAAGGGAATAGGCAATCATGGAGAAATGTTTCAGATTGATTTAGACCTTTCATTTCCTTTAGAATCGTAAGTGTACAGTATTTTTTCTGTTGTGGGATTGCACACTTGTATTTTTGCAAAATGATATTCAGCTTTCACAAAATAGGAATTCTTTTCTCATTCTAACGTCGAAAGTATTAACGTTACTCGTTAGCTCTGAACAGTTACAACTTCTCAAGTTCGCGAGGGGACTATGAAACGGGCTCCGTACGTGTGTGCGTGTGTATGTATGTCTGTCCATCCATCCGTGTGTGCTCGAAATGTTAAAATTTGCTTCTTCTCTGTCATTTCTTGGCCGATTTTGATTCTGATTGTTTTATCTGATAGGGCTTGGTGGGGGCTTCAAAACTTCTACACAGAACTTTGAAAGTCATTTATTTAATTATGCAAATTTATGCAAATTTATTCAGAATCAGTGAAAAATACTACTCTATTTCGCAGCGGATTTTGATTCTGTTTGTTTTATCTGACAGGGCTTGATGGGGGCTTCCAAACTTCTACACAGAATTGTGAAATTCTTTAATTATGCAAATGTATTCAAAATCAACGAAAAATGCAATATGATTACAAAATATTAATTTAGTAATTCATTTCTCGTATTTATCTAGAAGGATCTATCAGAAATTACAAAAATTAACGCCATTCCACAGATCTACACTTCAGGCGGGGACATATATTACGCATCGCATAATTTACTAATTCACTTGCTAAAATACAGGCTGTCAAATATCGTGTTTGAACTCAAGGCATATACAAAGTTGGTAAAGGGGGCGAATGGTGATGGGATGCAATTAACTTAAAAATTTAACCATGGAATAAGGACAAAATAATGAAAAAAATATATATTTATTTTTTTTGTATTCCCATTTAAATATTTATGCTGCAGGAAGCATGGTATATCAAGGGCAGGAAAGGGAAACCAGCAAGTGGGTGCCTGGAGGAGAGGCTGCGATATGTCCAACCAAGTCCAACCAATCCAAAGAAGAAGGTTCAGCCCCCAAAGAGGTCATCTCCCACCACATGCCCTAAGCTGCTACAAAAGTGTCACCAACCTATTGAGGCTGTGTGTAAGTGTTCAAGGATTAATACTAAAACAGATATGCATGTCTATTTTCACTTCTGCTTTCCACAAATTTGTTTTTAAAGGATTTTATTGAACTGTCTGGCTACGATGTGTAAGATTTATGATTAGGAACTTTTGAAATGCAAAGTTTATTGGTTGGTAAAAATCATATCTTTAGAATCACCAGAGTTTAAGTCACTGAAACTTCACTCGTACATGATCAAAGAATACGCTGTTAGAATAATTTGCTGGTCAGTAATAGAAATCAGTAATGACATTTCATTAAACCTTTGCCTGCCACTGGCAGCTCTACTCACTGAGGAAGGGATTTTTTTTTTCTTCAAATTTCCTTTTTCATTCTGAAAACTTCTCTCCTTCATAATATTGGCCATTTGTCTAGCGCTCATGTTTGTGACGTTGTGACGCTCATGGCGTTTAGACATTATTACCCCGGTCATAGCCGAGCCTCCAAAGTAAATAGCGCTCAAGCATATCAGGTACCCATTTACACCTGGGTGGAGAGTGGCAAATGTAGACTAATTTCTTGCCAAAGGACATTAGTGCAGAGATGGGATTCGAACCCCGTAACGTGTGATCCGCAGTTCAAAGAAATATCCACTAGACCATGACACCTCTTAATATTCTTCATATCAAATTTGTATTTATCATAAAGCGAAAAATTTTGATCTTTGTAATTATGGAACAATATGTGATATGTTGCATAACAAAACTAGTGATAATCCAGCAGTTTTATGAATATGCAATGCATATTTTTTTCAATTTCTAATTGATAGGCTTGCACTATGCCTCGCCAGTAATGAATCATAAAGTATCACAGAATAGGGGTCCAAGTTTATTATTGATTGCTGGATTAGCTAGGCCACATCAGGATCTAATCATTGGAGCAGAATTGGACGTTAAGGTCCCCTGCAACCCAAATCCAAGTTGATTCCTGTTGATGTGCAGGGATGTATACAACTTATATTTTGCTATTCAAACATCTAAATACGTTTCATAAATTTTAAAAATATTTTTGATATCTTTTTCTCAAACATGCTAAGCTCTGCCCTAAAAATGCCCCAGCTCTCATTCCTGCAATGTCATCTGTCAATCATTAGTGAGCTAAGGAGAGAAAGTGGTATATAGCTTTGCCAGAGACGACCATCTGTTCTAATAGACCATACAATGCCTACATAGGAGTTGCTCTGTCAGCTGCTGTAGCATCACCAGGAAAAGAATGGTAATGAGGAGGTATTTCCTGACAGCACGCAATTCTGTTGTGAGCATGTGCTGAGCTGGGGGAAGTTATATTCCACTGTCTATTAAAGAATGTTAGTGTAGCTGAGTGATGATTGACAGATGATGTTATTGCAGAAATGAGATCTGGAGCTTTTTTTAGGGTGGAGCTTAGGAGGTTGGGAAAAATTTAGAAATCTATGAAACATATCTAGATGTTTGAATAACAGAATATTAGTTGTATGCATCCTTGCGCATCAACAGCAATAAACTTGCATTTGGGTTGCAGGGGCCTTTTAAAAGAAGAGGAAGTTGTTACCCCCTTTTTGTTTTGTTTTTTATTTTTCATTTTTTAGAGTCTGATGAAGAAGAAGAGAAGCTCATTAATGTTTTGAAACACACTCAAAACACCGGGGACATCGTCACTTTGA
Source organism: Heliocidaris tuberculata (assembly GCA_025618425.1). Taxonomy (NCBI): domain Eukaryota; kingdom Metazoa; phylum Echinodermata; class Echinoidea; order Camarodonta; family Echinometridae; genus Heliocidaris; species Heliocidaris tuberculata. The sequence goes on from CM046834.1 coordinate 5,632,297, forward strand.
TGAAACAAACAGCAAAAAACAGGCATGCATGGATACGAACTTCTAAAGCAAGTGTGCTGGAGATTCTTGCCCGATATCCCCATTTGCTGCAGCCCGAGATAGTAAGTTTTACTTCTTATGATGTGCAGGAGATGTAATGTTTTGGGGTAGTCTCATTGTTCAAACTCCTGAATGGGATATATCAAGTACTGTTTTAATGGTTATTCTTGAAGCTTCATAGCTAGTTGCAGTCTCATTTTTAGTGCCATTTATGAAGGATATCGACCAATATCATCAAAACAAGTTATCTTTTACGTGTTTCTTGCTGCAGGTGGAGCAAGACTTCGAACTCACTATTTCCAAAGACGCTTCAAAACGCTTTCTCGTCGAATGGCCAAAGATGACACAGAAAATTCTTGATTATGTCAGGAATGTGGAAGTCCCACGAAATTGGATGGAGAAGCTTGGGTGCGGAGTTGAAATTGCTGACCTTCCAGAAGGTAACATTTTGTTTTCCTGTTTATCATGTTTTCATGTACAGTTTGTGCATCCACCCTATTTTCCTTACATAATCCATATACGTACTCGTAATCAGTTTCTGCCATGGTGGAAACAAGTATTTTATTTTAGGATTTGTGATGTTTAATTTCCAGCTCATGTGGCTACAAAAACTATTCAGTCATTTTACTTCTCTCTGCATGTCCATAACTGGTTTTATGGTTTCCAACAAATTCAAAAGGATTGCAATAAAATCTTACATGAAAAACTAAGTAAGTTTCTCTCTAATTTCTCCTCAGAATTAATAGTGATGAAGAAAAAAAATAAGCTGATACATGTTGTGGCATTCTTTCATTCCTTTTGATATTTTACAGAAGCCATTACTCATCAAAAAGAAGTCATTAATTTTAATTTTACATGTTTTGACTGCTGTTTAAAATAAATAAATCCATCAGGAAAGAAGGGAAGAGAAAGTGTTTGTTTGAATGGGCGACCTGTGTCCACACTGGGTCATTGGGCAGAACCCCCTACATGTCAAAGTAGGTAATTTGGAAAAAAATAAGCAGAATAGAAAATGTCTATTTGTAGAGATATGTTTGCAGATGCATCATAAATGTTCTTCATGGATAACCCAAATAGTCATCTAGATGATGTAGGTTTTGGTTTTTGCAAGGTCAGTCCATATTGTGAAAATTGTTATGACCTCTTACTGACAATTAATAATTTCACTGTACAAATATAATCTTTGAGGAAAAGACAGAAGATACCCTGTATTTGAAATGCACAATGACCAGTCCTTGCATGTGAAGATATTCGGATGTGAACAATCATAGTGAGAAATGAGCTGAGTCAGCTGACTTAAAATTATTGGAACGTTCAGACCTTACAGGAACCATCTTTAGTAAAGGATTGTTTATGTTATGTCACAATTCACTTATTTGTGTGTAATAAATAATTAGTTTTTAACATGATAGAATTGGCAAACATAAGCTCTGTGATGTCTTTTACATGTCTTCTAATATCATTTTTCCTTAGATGAACAGCAGGGTTTGGCCTTGAACTTGCTGCCATTCCTGTTTAGTGGGCGCAACAAAACTATGAGAGGGAGATGCACACCTGAGCAGGCTTTAAGGTCCTTCATTGACTGGAAAGTGGTGAGTCAGAGTTTATTCCTAAAAGTGGATAATTCAAAAAGTTAATTTGTACTCGATGCCTGCGGTTCACAACTTTTTCACCCTAAAAAGACAGGGCTTTTGTCGAAATTCAAGTAAAGAACACAAATCTATTGTTATTTTCTTGAAAATCTTCATTTTTTTTCCTTTTGATATGTCAGAAAGTGGTGTGGCATGTTCGCATTGCGTAACAAAATTGTCTGGGCCCTTATCCCCCCTCCCCCAAGTCATTTTGTGGTTTAGGTCATGCATAAATTTGTATTGTATGCGCGGGCAGAACTATGCTAGGTCAATAGTTTTCACCATACCGCCCGGCAGTCCGTAGTGAATTTCATGCCCGCAAATTTGACCAATCAGAGGCCTAGAATCTAGACATGCGGTATATAAAATGCCATATCTTTATCTTTGTATTTCAAGGACTTCTAGAAGAGGCCTTCAGCTTTAACCCTAAAAGAGCTGGGCTATTTTGGTCTATGCTATGGGGGGGGGGGGCATTATGGTACCCCTGAGATCTCAGCCGTCGACTGTCCGAAGGCAACGAAAATCGGCAAGCATGTCACCCGCAGCAGAATTTACGAAATTGTATAGTTAAATTTTCTAAAATACTTTTATGTCATTAATTTATGCATGAAATCAGACTTTTAGAATTTGATTTTAATCTGTAAAAGCAAAAATAATCATGCATTTTATGAATTTTTTTCAGAAAACACAGTTTGTTTTGAAATTATACAGGAAATCCTGTTTTTTACCAATTTTGAAATGTCGTGGCGAGAGCTTTTTCGTTGGCGAATTTATTACACGAAAGATCAAGGGGGGGGGGGGGGCATTATGCCTCAACCGCTCTATTAGGGTTATGACGTGACCTTCATGACCCCAGCTCCTAGTTTGGTAGAGTTATTGCAAAATTGATATGGTAAAAAAGCTGAATAACGTAACAAAACAATTATTTTTTGGTGAGATTGGTTGCAAGGTGTACATTACTTTTTAAACTTGTTTGCTTACAGGAAGGAACCAGTGTGGAGTTTTATACATCCAGCATCGTTAACACCGAACATCCACAGTCACAGCCCTTCGTCCTCCTTATTGGACTAACCAGATGGAAGCCACTGCCATTTTTTTATGTGGTGGAGCGCAGGATAGTGCCATGCAAGAGTGTACAAGCGGCTGTAGATATTGTCTTCAAGATGATATTTGTTCTGGATGTTGACTACCAGCCACACTGCATGGCAGTGTGGCAGTTTCTAGAGGGTCTCGTGTACAAACTAGGAGGATCTGTAACTGCAGCATCCGTCCTCCGGTTTCGCAATTGGCTGAGCCAACAGTAATGCAGTCATTTATTTGTTGTTATTTGTTGTTATCGAAGCAAGTTTTAAGACCAGGTTATAGTCGGCTTGACATTCCTATATAGCCAAAAGTGTTCTGTTGAAGTTTTTTCTTTAATTTGTAATCATAAGTGGTCAGTGAGCAATTTCAGCTTTCAAGTTTGCATAATTTGCATAAATGTTAAAGTGATCGCTGGTTTCAGTTTATGCAAAATTTGTGAAGGAACCTATGCACTGCAATATGATACGAATCTCTAACAGTGTTTATTTTGTTTAAAGGAGAATGAAACCCTGGGAAATATCTATTTTAATGAAAAGAGAGGATAGAGAGAAGCAATTTTTAAAAAGTTCCATCAAAATCGATTACGAAATGAGAAAGTTATGAAAGTTTGAAAAGTCTTAATGGCGATCCTCAAATTAGCAATGTTGCTTCAAAATGGCAGGCTTTAGTAGTACAACTCTCAATATGTTTTTCATATTTTTATTTTTCTCCATTATCTCTAAAGATGCTGCTTGTCTTTTTGTGAACTCAACATATGTTGTGTCAAATACATAGGAGACAAGCTGCACCTTGAGAGATAATGGGGAAAATATGAAATTTTGTGTACAAAACATATGGAGAGTTGTACTACTAAACCTGTCACTTTGAAGCAACATTGCCAATTTGAGGATCGCCATAGAAAGTAAATTGAGACTTTTCAAACTTTCATAACTTTCGCATTTCGTAACCGATTTTGATGGAACTTTTTTGAAATTGCTTCTCTCTATCCTCTCTTTTCATTGAAATTGATTTTTCCCAGGGTTTCATTCTCCTTTATTTTCAGTCAATAACAATCACAAGGGGGTGTTACAAGGTGAAACTACTGCTATAGTTGATTTTTTACATCCGCGTAGGCCTACTTATATATAGTACATTTATGACGGGTTTGTGGATCTTACGTTCCTCTGATAGCGTTCTCTTTTCAATTTAGGATGGAAGTCACAAATTGAAAGTCAGGTTTAAGTCATAGTTCGATAATTATGCTGGGTCAGAAAGGTAGAATTTTTAATATCATAACTCATTATCAGGACACAAAGAATGGGATTTTTATAGAGAGATGTTCAGATCAATCTGTGATACTTTCCTGCTTTAATTCTTTTCTTTTCCCGTTTGATCAACCCAACAAATAAATGTCAAAACTTGTTAACTATAACGATTCTGACCTTCACTTGACCTTAAGTACCTAAAACTGATCTCACACTTCCAAAAGGTGACGAAAGTGGATTCTATTCCCCGCAAAATCCCTCAGCAGATCTAATATCATTTTCTGGTATTTAATTCGCTCGTCGTAGCACAGGATCATTACTCAAGATAAACAACACTGGTCGAGATTTGTATTATGTTGTGGTATGTAAATCCCTTTGTACATATTGAGTAATATGTCTTGGGCTGCATAATCTGTAAACCAATAGTCGCTGTTATATTTATGCAAATTGTGCAAATTGCTCAAGGTTGCCTCTTGGGAAACAAAGCTAAAATTGATCTTTGAACACTTACGATCACGAATCAACAAAAAAACTTCAACAGAAATAACTTTTCTAGGTTACACTGTTGGCTATAGGAATGTCAAGACACTTCCTTGTGCTCGACCACTGAAAAAGATTGAAGCGGATTCCATCTGCTTCCTTCAGTAAGGAGGACAAAGGGCTGTGACTGTTGGCTATATAACTTTTCTAGGTTCAGATGTCAAGACTACTATTATGTATACGTAGCGCATAGGCACAATAGGCATTGACCTATGATTTGATCTCATATGAGATTGATTGTGATTTAATCTTTCACAAGTTTTTACAAGTTTTCACAAGTTTTCACAAATTTTTAGTGAAGATATTTGACCTGTACAGATATTAAAGGAGTTTTTCAAGGTCAACTTTCAAATTTCTTAGATAATTTTATGCATTGAATCTAAGAAAATACATGTATCATTTGAAAGCTGAAAATATTAGGTCTTGAAAATATCTTCTCAAACAGCTATGAGCTCCATAAGATGTCAAAGTGACTAAAATGTTGCCTCGACTTAAAAGTAAGCTCTGTGACGTATGAACTCAATGACGGATTTCATTTTGCATTTAAAATGAAAAGTATTGGGTATTTTGATATAACAGATGATCTTTATTTAAGATTACTTTATTTACCATTATCTAATAGTCTCATATATCTGTGGTAGAACTTTGAATTCTATTTTACATGTGAAAGGATGTCTGTTCATATTAAATTCACTTGTTAAATTTCTTTGTAATACTCTTTAAAATAGTGAAGAAATAGTAAGGGTGTCCAATTGCTCAGTTCTTGTGTTTGGGGGTAATCTATTCATCATCTCCCACCAGGGTGATTTTTTTTTTCCACGAGAATTCTCTGAAGAAAAAAAATTAAGTTCTAGGCCCAAGGGAGCTATGTTGAATTGCTGAGATCCCAATTTTCAGCACTGATCTGTAACATGCAAGCAAAAGATGCTACCTTCATTCTGTTTCCCACCGTGCATTAATTGCGCTTTTACTTATGCTAAGTGCTAGCTAGCTAGCTCAAACCAGTTGATTTCAGTAGTTACTGAAACAGAAAGCTCCCTGAAAGTGAGGTGCAATTGTGTAAGAAATGCTAATTCTTTGATACTTACTTTCATGTTAAGTTTTAAAAAAATTATTTGTGTTAATAGTTATCAAAAATTCATGAATTCATGGATATATTTAATTATTACACAATACTGCGCGTACATGCACTTTGATAATTAAAGCGTACTGACAAGTAGAAAGGGTGGAATATGGCAAAATGTTGCCCTCTTTTTTAGTACAGTCGTTTATGGGGGAAAACCCGGAAGAGGGTTACGGATTCGGAGTAGCGCGCAAAATACGGCTTTTTATTTGGCAGCTAAAATGCCTTGTATAGGTAATAATACTCTATATTCACCAGCCCTAAACTATGGAGTTCTTTACCAAAAGAAATTTAAAAAAAAACTCAGTGTTGCTCCTTTCATTTAAACATAACCTAAAAAAATACCTGATAGATAGGTCCAAATTGGCTAACTAATAGTAGAAAATTAGAAATAGATTAAACTACAATGTATGTCTATATATCATACATGTATGCTTTTGCTCACTTTTATATTTATATTTCCTTTAATTCAATTATTTAATTAAAGATGAAATTTAATATTTAATATTGTTACACCAAGGCTTTAATCATCTATAAGCATGATTTTTATTTTCAATTATATGTTGGGTGCCAATGTATAAAGTTTGTTTTTTTTTTTTTTTTTTTTTTTTTTGTCTACCTGTTGGCTCCCTCCACAATAATAATTTATTCCGATTTCATTCTGTTTTGATATACTTTACTAATGTAAATTTCATTGTAATTCCCTTATAACTTATGTTTGTATTTTGTAATGTACTTTTTTTTTTAATGTACTTGCCTTAAATGATTTTGATCACATGTACATGCATTTGTTTTTGTTGTTGTTGTGGAGGGGGAAAAAATGAACCGAACTGATAGAAGTTTATTTAGAATATTGAAACAATATGAATTAAGCCACATTTTTCATTTTTAAGAAGGAAATAATTGTTAGCAAATGGATACTTTACTCGAGTGTGCTTACTCGTTATCATGGAGCAAGACAAATGTTATTTTTAAATGCTGTCTGCTGTATCAGATGTGAAGCATATTTGTTATTTAAGCTTTAACTTTTTGTGCTGTTGAACAGTTTTACACTGTTAGTTGAAAATAAATACACAATTCAAATGGGAACTTTGCTTAAGAACTGTCTCATTTTTTTTCTTTCATGACTGATTGCAAATTGTGTGCAGATTGATATTTTAACCAACAACCATGGTTGGTTAAAATTAACAAATAATTTATTAAGTTTTAATAAATAGTTGGTTATAATTGTAACCAACTAGGTTAAACTTTTAATAAATAGTTGGTTATAATTGTAACCAACTAGGGTTGGTTAAAAATGATTAGTTAAAATTTTAATGAACAGTTGGTTATAATTGTAACCAACTTGGTTGATTAACAAATGATTGGTTAAAATTTTAGTAAATAGTTGGTTAAATTTTTAACCAACTAAAGTTGGTTAAAAATTTTTAGCAAATAATTAGTTAAAGTTTTCACTAATAGTTGGTTAAAACATTAACCAACTAGGGTTGGTTAATGTTTTAACCAAGAGTTGATAGGTTCACCTGGAAACCAACTGTTGGTTAAAATTTTGCCGAGTTGGTTAAAAAAATTTTTAGAGTGTACTCGTTTTTCCCATATTTTCATTCATGACGACAAAGTCATGATGGTTCTTCTTTTCCCTGTCAGTTCAAATAATCCTTTTGTTGTTGTTGTTGTTTCATAATTCATATTCTTCATGTTCCCCTCGAATTCTTCCCTTTCCTCTCTTGCCTCATATCACGACTATAGGCCCCTATTTTATTTCAGATACCACAAACAATTGCTTGTTTATGTGGAAGGTTTGGAATAGAATATCATAGTCCTTATACAACCTCTTCACGTCTTAAAATGACTTGCTCCTATAAACATCAACTATTTACGTGAATCATTCTGAAGACCTAATATAGCCTTTCTGTCTTTCTGTACCCAGACGTAGTACTGCACATACCCTATGTACAATTCGACCAAAATAGACACGCTCTATAGTAAGTCTTATTGTATAGGTTACCACCTTTACGCTAATGCAGTGATGTTTGGAGCTCTAAGGTAGTGTCCAAATATCTAGGTGATCGAGTTATCTACTTGAGTAGGTTTTGCAATTACAAATTCCTTCAAAATTACCTCATAAATTAATTTTTGGAAGTGCTTCCATATCAAAAAATAGTTCAGTTTGTATCATTCAACAACTGTACCAGTTTTGGTGCTTTTAGACAAAAGTGCACAATTCAGCCAAATAGACCTGTTCACAAAGTTATTCAAATTTATGGATGTTTCTCTCCTGGGGACCTAGTAACGAGGTATCCATTAACCTGTTATTAATGAATGAACTACAATACTTGGAATCCAGTTTGCATACATTACTTGTTGCTATGTCTGACAAGCCTCTGACAAGCTTTCAGGTTGTCAACAACAACCTTTGTTTTAAAAGTATATATATGCATAAAATTTGAATATATTTGTGAACAGGTCTACTTTGGAGCTATGCCGCTGTACTCTTGTGCAGTAGTGGTAGCAAAAAGAAAATTGGCATGAAACGGATTAAAAATAGTCTTCATATTGTCCGGCTTGCTTGCTAGGGCCACTCTCGCCGAGTGGCCACACCGTTTCCTATACACGTAATTCGTAAACGGAAATCTCATTGGTTTTAAACGTGTGTGAATATAGTACGACGCTCACCTACAAACTCGATGTTTATTTCTTTAATATTTTAGCCATTTCTGAACCAGTTTTTCTCAAACAAACGTCACCTTTGTTTTAAATTAATCCTTTTTCATCAGTACATGTAGTAATTTTCATTCCAGCTGCCTAAGTAGTTAAATCTCCAAAGCGCCCTCTTTCCCACTACTGAATACCCTTAAACTTGCTGTTTAAAGCTGATATTATGCCGGGATTGATCATATCTAAACATTCTGATGATGACATAGATCAACTATTAATTTGACTATATATTATAGCTCTGCCCATGCACGTTTGTGTTTATTCTCAGGTTGTTGTTGTTTTTTCCCTTCCAAATAACAATTTATATACGGTAATTATTCTACGAGTTCAAATCTTGGAAATACAGTTGCAGGCATTTGTTTTGTGTTACGAATAATTTTGCTAGATGTGTTAGACCATGCAAGTACCAGCATCATTTGTTGTTCCTGCTACGTAAGAGATATTCATCCAGCAGATAAAGCAAACATGTAACATAAGACTGACAGGATATTCAAGACACCCATCATATCATAACAATACCAATCACGTTCATTTGCTTGTCCCAAGTGTATATCATAAATATGCAAATCATAAAGTGAAAGTTTCCCTGCACGTAGTATTTTGCTTTATTTCATATAGCGGTCTCCATACGACTACTGGGTATGAGAACAGGGATGATTTACCATGTCAATTTTTAGGGATCTGTTTCCAATCAAATATGAAGAAATCGAACTACGAGAAAATTGTCTACAGACTCATTCTGAATGTAAAATTCGATGGATTCTGCATTATACTCACACGAGACGTCCATCCTTCGCAAATATTAGAATTCGATCTCATTCTAACAAGATATGCTATAAATAACAGTTTGAGAAATTGCGTTTTATTCTGAAAGGTGGGATTTTTTTTTTTAGTTTTACGTATGTGTGAATTATGGATAAAACAAAGTAAGACAACAGTCTTAAATTTTCATTTTCTCTAAATAGTGTATAAATGCATACACACGTTTTTCGGAATGTATAAACTTTGATAGATTTTTGCAGTAATATACACTCTTAAAAAAGTTGGGCAAAAAAATGCCCAATTTTTAACCAACACTGGGCAACATACTGTCCACACAACTTTTGGTTAAAATTTGCCCAACTGATGTTGGGCAATCCATTTACTATGTGGTTGGGCAAATTAAATTGCCCATCAGTTGGTGACCCATTAGATTTTACCCAACTCTACAATTGCCCAACTGTTGGTTATATTCTCAGTTGGGTAATTATTGCCCAACCAATCTTACCCAATAGGATTGCCCAACCCTCTATTTGTTCAGCTGTTTGGTAACAAATATCATGTGGTTGGGCAAATTCAGCTGCCCAATTTATTGTTTCCTTTTTCCTCCAACCTAGGTAAAAAAAAAATGAAATCTGCTTGTTACGTCCTTCTGGGTCTTAACCTAATCAATCCCAACCTATCCTATTTTAAGCTATCCTATCCTATATCTTATCCTATCCTATCCTAGTCCTATCCTATCCAGTTATATAGTGCAAACTAGTGCAAGCTCTTATATACCCCTTATATTTTTTATGCATTCGGTGACAGTTGGTAAATCGGGCCACCCCAAAACCATACGCTACTAAAAATTCATGAATATTCATATAAGTGTTTTCCCCAATATTGGGTAAAAATATTGACCACAAGTTGGGCAAAAGCGAATTTCTAACCAACCATCAGTTACCCAACAAAATTTACCCAACTGGCAAAGGAAATGTGACAAAATTACACAACTACAGGGCAACAAGTACCCAACCCATAATTACCAAATACTGTCGGTAAATATATGCCCAATATTTAGATAAAAAGTATTGACCAATATTGGTTACACCACTCGAGTGTCCAGTTGGTTAATAATAGCCCAGAATTGGAAATATTTTTAACCAACCAGCAGTTACCCAACTAAATTTACCCAACATTTTAAGAGTGTAGTCAGCGTAGATGACCGATTATTATTTTGGAAGCAAGAATATACGCAAATAATGAAATTATTAATGAAAATCATTTATTATGGATTTTTATTTTTATTTAATTTTTGAATGACCTTTTTGTCCCAAGTCGAGTTAAAAAGATTTCAACTACAAATATGCATCAAGAGGAATGTAATTATTCACTAGTTATTGCTTCTCATTCCTTCTATAGCTATTTTAGTTTTAGAAAAATATGTCTTATCTTCTATTGTATTTTCGAATATTAGATGCATCTTAACAATGTTGTTTGAAATTTCTATGAAAATGAATGTATAGAATCTCTCAACCCCGCTGATTGTAGCGTTGTAATGCATGAATTCTTCTCTTGATGTTTCCCGTGTATTTCTGATCACAAATTTGTGTATTCAATTTTAGTCTCTTATTTGCCCTTCCACAATTAGGCTATAATTTGAAGGAAAAAAAATAGTTGCTACTATAATATATTTAATATAAAACGCAATATCACCAAAACAGAGAAGCAATTGTATCAAAGCGAACATCAATCAAAATACCAAAATGTCTGCAATACGATTTGGACATTTCCTTTTTTAAATAGACAAAGTTTTAGTACGGTTTTAAAAAGAGCAAAATGGAAAACAGTGCATCGACCTGGCAAGTGAAGAAGTAGATAGATAACATTATTTGCTGAAGCTTTTATCTGCAGATTTAGAGAATGATATTACCAAAGCAAATCGGAATTCCAAAACGATAAAGTTCTCAATTATGTCTACCTTACTTTGTTTTTCATATATTCTTTTCGATTCAACAGCATCTAAATCTAAACGGAAAACTTAATTTATCTGTTCATTTCTTTTTCTTTCTCTCTCTTACTGTTATTACCCTGTTCGACATCCTTGTCCTGCATAAACGAAATAAATAGGCAGTAGATCGCTCATATTACTCTTTTGTCTTGTACCCGTGAGTATTTACTTGCCCAGCATACAGAATGATGCTGGTTATAATTGATGTAGAGAAATATCACAGGACTTAAAACACTGAGGTAAGAATGTGTCAATTCCCCTTGATCATCGTCCTGCCCACACGTAATTTTCCTATCTTTCTCCAAAGATTTTTTAAAATGTACCCATAATCTGTTGCTCTTGTTGATAATTATGTCCAATTGTTTAAGGGAAAGGGAGAGTATAGAGGGAAGGTGGGAGAGATTACTGCCTGATATTTTAGAATATTATGATTATGCTCTTCACATTTTGGTTGTTCTTAGATGATTTTTACTGACTCTCAAACACATTTTATTCATCTCGTGAAGAGCTATTATATTCTTATTTGAACACTTTATGATCAATGCACTGATTTAAAGTCGCTCAAAGGATTATATTTCAATGCAATTTTTACCGCTGTTATTTCCCTCTGATGGTGGTAAATTCGGATTTATCTTCAGTTAACTGTACCAATCACCTAAAAAATGACTTGTGTACAGCTAGAATGTATAATACCAACCTCAAAATCAAAACATTTTACCTGGCTTTCTATGGGTTAACGGTAAATAAGTATGAAGAGAGTGAAGGAAAACATAAAACCCCTCGTACAGAACCCAACTCCGAGTTCGGTTCCGCGCGGGCCATTATTCTATGCGAGCGCGTACGGGTGCGTCGACTAGTCTCCTCACAAGTCGCTGTTTTCTTTATTGGGAGTGTGTTTCAACTTGAAATATCTCTTTATAGAATCATCCCCTATCATATACATATCAAAACATTTGTGTTGGTGATTGGTAAACTTTAAACATTAGTCGGAAGAAAGTTTTATCGGACAATATGAATATCTATATTGTAAAATTTATATGCACATTAGTGTTTATTCATCTACTAAACGTACAATATACCAATTGCATTTTATGCACATGACAAGAATGCAAGTACATTAATTTAAATTTTGCAATTGCAATCAATCTAGTGTTCTTCTTGACTGCGGCGAATCTGAAAGCCCGGCCCATGAGCTGCAGATAATCATATCCAACTTCCAACTTCAGTGTATACAATGTGCATCTGAAATGATATAGAAGACGTCAGAATCGCTGTATACAGAGAATATTGGAAGGCTATATCAAAGACATTCTTTATACTGTAATCGTTCAACCCGAATGAACAAACCAAATAAACTAAGAGTGTATTATTCTCATTCAGATTTAGGGTATTCCGCGCAAATGATTTTTTCGTAGGAAGGGCTTTGAAATCGCACTTATTCAGCATTCACTACTGGAAAGGATTGATACTCAAATGTTGACTAAACCGCCGATCTTTTAAAAGCAGTATATAATACACATGAATACACAAGGTGGTCGACCTATTGGGTTAGCCACTAGCCAATGGAAAGGGGTAAACAAACGTAATACTTATGATAATATACTATACTATTTCATTTTTTTTTTTTTTTTACTTAACTGCATGTAAAGAGCAATTGATGTCTTCCTTCAAAACATTATAAAACAGTTGGGTACATGGATGCACAAGAAAATTAAAAGAGATGTCTCCCCCAACCGACATCAAAAGGAGCTGGTTGGACGTGAAAATATCATTTTAGATGTAATTTCATAAATATGAAAGATATGAATAGATCGGCATTCTATTTTTTAAAAGAAATTCGTTTTTCACTCTAAAGACTAAAGTGTTAAATCACCATTTAAAAGTGCCGAGGAGTGACCACTTTTTCAAAATGGTAGATTAATACTTTTAACATGCTGGATGCAACACTATAAAGGCTGAATCCACCATGTTAAAAGTGTTAATCTGCCATTTTGATAAAGTGGTCAATCCTCGGCCCTTTTAAATGGTGATTTAAAACACTTTAGTTTTTAAAGTGTAGTTTCATCTTACTAAAAATGAAGTATAATGTTTTGTTCAATGATAATTGGAGAAGCTTTTACTTTCCCGTTTGCCCCCAAATTTTCTCTGTTGGTGGTTGTGTGTAAAATATGCGCAGTTTCAATTTGAAATAAAAGCACGGATAATTATCCTCCAGAATTTCAGGTGGTAATTCTATTCTGGTTCTACGGGAAAGGTATAATTTATATGACTTAACCAACCAGAAAATAACGTTTATTGTTTATAACGTGATAGGCCACGCCTATGATTAAAACGTGCGACTTCATCTCCTTTCTTTGTTACTGATTTTGATTATCAAGATGATGATGATGATGATGATGATGATGGCTTCTTGTATATTGCCGGTATGCGTCTATGCTGGGCGCTCATGGCGATGCAAGCCACCTTTGACACAGATGTAATGTGCTGCTCCATAGTTAGTGAAGAATCGAAGATCACTCCGAGATTTCTTACTTGATCCTCAGGTCTGATCATGGCACTACCGGAAGGACACGAGGCTGAATGGAAATTGATTTCATAATGATATAGAGAAAGATCTTCTGCAATACAGTTCTGTGATCTTTCCAAATGATGTTCACGGATATTGCAATGTAACGGTAGCCTATGAAACTTATGTACATATTTTATAGATGTTCACTCAATTACAGCGAGAATAACAGATCTTTTTTTTTTTTTTTTTTTTTTTTTTTTACAAAACTGAGTTACAATGAATTTAATATCATTTTAACAAGATGAATGGGACTTAGTCTCCTATATGCCTCCGCCTAAATTTGATGACTAAAACTGTTCTTAAAATATTGTGATAACCAGAATAAAAAGCCTACAATTACATAATACATGTTAAATGACCTCTTTGACATTTGACCTTACACCTTATAATCCCAAAGTCTGATCACTTTATCTCCTCCTAGTCATGAATACAAAATAGTTGAGATATGGTGATAACAAAGTAAAAGCATTCATTTCACATATAATGACCTGTCACCTTTGACCTACGTGAACAAAAATCTAATCAGTTCGTCTCAATGTTGTGATGCATACTAGTTTCGGTGGGTGGAGGCATAAAAATATTGTATTCCAATTCAATAGACATTTCTTGTTTGATATGTTGTGTTCATTTCTTTAATGTTGAGAAATATTATTCATGTATGTGCATGTTAAAGAATAAAATTCTCAAAATATTCAAGTAATCTGGGTCGTCTACTTTACATTTTTTTAAAGTATTGCAAGCAAAAACACGACTGTTTTAAAACATGTCTATGTCTGTAGTTTGAACAAACAAAATGGTTATACAAGAATCCGAAAATTATTAATAATGAAGTATCCGATCTTTATTGATCAGGAATTAGGTTTAAACATCTACCATCGTAATTTGATCACAAACTTCATTATATTGTTACATCATTAGGTAGTCTCCATTATACCCGCATATTATCTTTATAGCCGTGCTCTTTCTCCGATATTAAAAAACCCAGTAATAATATGGTCTTTATGCTTAACAGCACGAGAACAATGGTCTATACCGTGTGGAGGTAGGTGTGCATGATTATGATCATAATATGACTGTAGGAAATAATTGATCCAGTGGTTTATGTGTGGTAGATTATTCATTACCGAGGTCGAAAGGCTAGTCAGTATTATCTACAAAATTAACTACCTGCTATTTTTTAGTTGACTGCGTTATTGTCAAGATGTCTGTCCGTCAAATTTCAACTACATTTATTATGATTTTAAAATGAGAACAAAGGTATATAATGCATTGATATTGCATCATACATCTTGTTACATAGTCACTGGTCAGCGAATTATAACTCCGTTCTGGACTCTGTCCCCTGATAAGGTGCTGGGGCAATCAAGGAATTTCTTCCTACTGATACTGGGTCGAGTGTGGCAAATGTACATTATAGAGTCTTGCCAAAATACGGGGATTCTAACCCCGTTCCTTTTAATCGAACAGCCCAATGACTTTTCCTCTGTACCACAGTCCTTCAGCTTGTTATGTGTATATAACGATTATTTTGGGGTCTTCTCGTCAGGAATTAGCAATAATCAGTTCGAAATTATGTGCAATTTTCCGAACATTTATTGTAAATCTCTAACCACACGTTTTAACGTTTTAACACGGTTATGGTTGTATCGTCTCACTCTCTCCTCTGTCGTATATCATAGGGGGTCATGCTTACATGCGATTGATACAGACCAAAGCCAATGATCATTTTTGTTTGGACAGCTGTAACTAATCTCATCGATTCGGAAGAGATTTTTTACATTAAATGGATATAATTATTAAAGGATACCAATCACACAAAAAAATTGTTTTGTGTGTTAGCATGTGGTTAGAGGTTCCATGTCGTTATACTATATTCAAAATATGGGCTTCAAATATTACTTCTATAAAGAGATATTGGAAGTTTAATTACACTCTGTAATCGTAAAAGTGACTTGTGAGTAGAACAACTTGACGCACCCGTACGCGCTCGCCAAGATAAGGGCTCGCGAGGAACCCAACTCGGAGTTCGGTTCCGCGAGCGCACCTTCATGCTATCCTTTATTTCCTTCATACTCCTTAACTGTTGACCTATATAATGCCAGATAAAGTTCTTTGAAGTTAATTTTATACTTTCTAGCTGTACACAGGTTATTGGTACACGTTACCCTTGGTACACTTAAAGGGGGTACCCAATGCTGAAACAATGTTAGTTCATTTAAAAGATCATGATTTTATTAGCAGAAAATCATCTGCCTTAAGTTTTTTAAAAATTCGTGTTGCCAGAAAAATCCCCGAAATATGGTAAGACTTCAGGATATTTTGGCCCCTCAGCTGTGTCCCAATTTCAGCTAGGTAACCACAATGACGTCAAAGTGGTTACCTTGTCGCGCAATTATAGCAAAAGGCGCGCAAGGTGTAATGCATTTTGTACAGTCTAGCGCGCAACACATCTGCATTACGCGAACCTGGGTAACCACTTTGACGTCATTGTGGTTACCTAGCTGAAATTGGGACACAGCTGAGGGGCCAAAATATCCTGAAATCTTACCATATTTCGGGGATTTTCTGGCAACACGAATTTAAAAAAAAATTTAAGGCAGATGATTTTCTTCTAATAAAATCATGATCTTTTAAATGAACTAACATTGTTTCAGCATTGGGTACCCCCTTTAAGCAATCTTGATGCCACTTCATTGGAGGCCTTCAAGGGAGCTCTTCCACTCAACATCTAAACTGAGGGATTGATTTTTACTCGCACACTCTTTATATGCACCAACAGACATACACTGCAACTATTCATCTATAAGTTTAATTCCTCCGCATTATAATCCCGACTTATGGATCCTGCGGAGTACCCTCGTAGAAGTAGAAGTAAGTCTATCAGACTGATAGACTTACTTCTACTTCTACGAGTATCAGATGAAAAACTATTATCTTTCCTTGGTATTACATATAAGAAAATGAGCTTCATAATGTTGAAATAAATGACACCTTTGCAAATATCAATTACGCAATGTCACTTGTGGATTTGAGCGGCGGTCTTAACATAATGACATTACATTTTGTTTTGATAAATGAAGCTAAAACGGTGTTTAGAATCAAAATTAGTGGGGACGAGGCGAAAGCTGAAGCTATGAAAACTAACAAGGTTACTTAAATGGTCATCCTTGATTTTGATTTTTTTTATCAGAGTTACTGGTATGATAATGTTGAAGGTCATATTGTTTGATAATAGTTCTTTTTAAAGTCAAATCATAAGTACGTATATAGGTAGATACATCAAAGACTTTTCTATCATATGAACTTAATTCCATTCCGATGTTTTTAAAAAGAAGTTCTTCTCCTTTCTTTTTACTATATCTGAGAACAGGATTCCATGCATTACACTACACTTGTCATTAATGTAAGTCAGCACTGTTTTGATATCTTATCAAGCAATAAAAAAATTATAATATATACAGTCCGAGTCAGAAAAAAATGTTACACTTTTACACTTTTTAAAATGCTTATAATACAAATATGATGGGAAATATTTTAGTTCTTGCACCACAGTTAGATAGAATAACTCTTCCAGTTTTATTTGATATCACATTTGTGGGGAATCAGTAATGAATTTACTGGATAGGAATCATCAGTAATGAATTTACTGGATAGGAATCAATTAATGTGTCTGGGTGAAAACCCATTTGCGCCAACATCAACAATGCCTTGCCTGATTTGGATTCCACTGCACAATGAGCAAGAAAGCCTGCGAGAAGACAGGCAGACACTTCGTAGGGCCATGGCAGCGATGCTCCATCGAGTTCAGAAATGCATCGAAAGGAACGCCATGTGGAAGCCCGGTGTGGAAGATTGAAAGCTATGTCCAAGTGCCCAAAATGACGATGAAAAATGACTTTTCAGTGAAGATAACTGAATGTTATGATTTCTGCCTTTATATATTTATTCATTTATTTATTTGTTCTCATGTTTATTTGTCTTGATTAAACATACGCATAGACTTTACGCTCATTGTTTGTGTGAATGTTGTTGTCTCTGTTTCAGCAGGTAATCATACGACTTGGCGCAAATGAGTTTTGACTATCTTTCAAACATTGGCTGTTGTGCACTCAACGGTAACAGCAACATTGAAACAAATGTTACCAAACAACAAAGGAATTTATACTCTATCCATACATGCTAAAAAATACTCTGTTAATCCCACATTTTTAAAACAATACTCAATTCAAAAAGTGTAACATTTTTTCTGACTCACACTGTATGTTCTCTTTTTTTACGTACTGTGTATTTATTTATGTAGTTATGTGTACAAGGGATGCAGTTTCAAGATAAGACTTCGTATTTTTGCTGCATTTCCCTGTAAATACCTAAGTATCTTATTGTTTTAGTGTATTACATATATTGTATTTCTTTTTAATGTTTTTATGAATTTGCTAAATAAAATTGAATTGAATATATATACACACACACACACACACACACATATATATATATATATATATATATATATTCTCTTTTTTAATGCAAATTAGACAATAACTTAGAACAAGACTTAGCTGAAAACAATAGAAACAGATAACAATGTAATACCTAGTTTAATACAACATCTACAAGTTTTCATGATTAATAGTAGTAGGAATGGTTACCAAAGACACTCAGATGATTTCTATTAGACAAGCCAACTGTTTTGACAGTCGAGTGTTAGGGTGAATAATTACGATAAGCGAATGCCTATTTATAAGGTGTATAGCAACCCTCATGATCATCTTACCGGTGCACTTGTGGTGGCGAAATGGGTGGTGGTAGGACCGGGCGAGGTAATAGCTGCTGATGATGTCATATTTGGAGACATGGTTGACGGATTCACACTCGACTCCCAGAAAAAGCTGTAGTATATCGCCAAAATCACTGCTACTAGCGACACCGAAAGTACATAAGCAAACACGGTGGCGAGGCGAACCCATTTCTTGTTCGTTTTGAGATTGTTTGCGCCATTTCCACCGCCATTTCGTCGGTTTTGATCCATACCGTTATTTCCCGTTTGATGCATGCTGTAATGGTGTTGTTAAATGGATTCTGATAGCTCTCCACTCATGAAATCACCTCTATAGCCCGTGGCCAGCCGTGTACGAGCTGTGTGAAGCCGAACGATGTTTACAACCAATTAATCCTCCGTGCATAGAAAGCCAGTCTGTGAGCTTTAACTTTCCGCTAATACCCGCACTATAATCGTCTACAGTGCAGCTATACCTCAGTACGACACACAATACGTTTGGTTGGGCACTTGGGCATATAACACCAACAAAAGCTTCTATTTTCCACGGCGGTCGACATGAAATCACAATACTTCCTAGTCTCACAATCAGAAATTTGGCCGATTATAGTCTGCGAACAAACACAGAAGTACGATTTTCCAAAATTGATCTTATTTATTAATAGCCGTGTTATAGTTCTCGTTAGAGGTCGTCAGTATTATTCTAATAAACCTATTGCAGGTCGGGGGAATCTAGAGCTTGAGATATCAAGTCTGTGAATGCTGCAATATGTGACTGTCTTATACCAGCGCACACGCGGTGGCGTCGAATAGTGCTTACTTTACGTCTTCAGCAGATATATACTTGTTGAATGTTCATGTGTGTGATTGCGTGTGCGTGCGTGTGTGTATGTGTGTTGTTGGGCTGAGCTTGCACACTGTTGAATCCGGGAATTAATAATTCACCTATACAATACTCTCTACAGTGTGTCCCAGAAAAAAGGAAACTGGATTTTATGGCAGAAATTTTCTATCATAAAGAATAATTTCCTTCATGTATGAAAAGCTCTGTTTCTCTTTTTTCATTCGATGCATAACTTATTATTCAAAGTCCACGTATGATTGCATTAAAAGAATGAAAAGTGCTACAAAAAATTCATTTTCACGCAAAAAATTGCAACTTTGAGTGAGCTTTTATGGTAGTATATGTATTTTTAAAAGAAAAACATCACATTAAAACTTTGAATTTTCTCTTTCATATCATAATGATATATCATGAGTAAAAAAATAATGGTGTATGTCAGATAACAAGTAAATTGAAATCATGAAATCATTTCTGCCCAGATGAGTGAATAGTTGAGTAAGAAGCCATTCAGCTATCCTGGCGTTATTGCTTGCAGTGGCGGATCTACGGGGGGGGGGGGGGGGGTTAGGGGGTTTAAACCCCCCCCCCCCCCTGGGCTGCCAAGTAAACATTTAATGTGCATACTTTAGGGGGAAAAAAAGAGAAAAAATAGAGCATGCAAGTATGCTTAAAATCGCAAGCTGGCAACCCTAAAAATGAAAAATCTCCCTACTGTGGGAGGGGGGTATCCCCCCTCCCACACCCTCCACCCTCGCTCGCTTCGCTCCCTCGCAATACCCAGCTCAGCCCCTCAAACCCCCCCTTGGAAAAAAGCTAGATCCGCCCCTGGCTTGGGTGAATTTACACAAACATGCAGGGAATGAAAAGGAACATTGGAGATGGTTCTGGTATAAAAAGGCTGAAAATTAAGCCAACCATCTTTAGCTTGCGCATGCCTGAATGATGCGACTGACCACAGAACAAATGGTGTTCATTTTATCGTTGGGGTATATAAAGGCTGGAAATAACGAATACTTGGGGGTTATCCTGGATGATACACCTTACTTCTGCCACATTATCTTCCGACTTGGCAGTTTTTATTTGACCATATCGACCCTTATTGAAATTGAGGCTCGTCCCCATATAGCTCGTCCCTTCTTGCAGATACTTTTTTATGTTGCTCCATAATAGTCGATTTTACAGTTGTGAGAACCTAGAAAAGTTCTGTCAGTTTAATTTTTGTGTGTGTGTGTGTGGATTTGTGATCCCCTATTGTCTCCGAACAATTTCAGCTTTGTTGCCCCAAAGCAACTTTGAATATTTTGCATAATTTGCATATATAAAAAATATCAGATAGACAGGCAAAACCATAGGGCAAAACCACCCAAGACAACTTACGCACTATAAATATGCGCGCTGCACCCAACGCCAGGCCCACACGTTGGCTGTATAGGAGCGTCAAGTGAACTGACTATAACGTAGACTTCGCAGGAACGTTGCTATCTTGAAATATTTCATGGAAGGCTGCAGCAACTTGCTGCAGGCAAGCATTTTTCGATACGATGAACACCCTTTGTTCTGTGGTCAGCTGCATCGTCAGGCAAGATAAAGATGGGTGGCTTAATTTTCAGCCTTTTTATACCCAAACCATCTCTAATGTTCCTTTTCATTCCTCATGTTTGTGTAAATTCACCCAAGCATTATCCAAAAATAAATAGAAACTTATTATTATTGAGTAGGCCTATATGATGCAATATTCCTCTTTATCAAATTTTGCCCACTAACCTATTTCTCTGCTAAGGTATGCCTTATTATTTCAATGAGGTAGGCCTGGTACGGTGGTTTCATTTCAAGTAGTGTCATGATAGGCTCAATAAACATAGATTTCAAAACACTATAATTTCTGTAATCCAGACGGAATTAAGATATAATTGGGAGTATAGACGTTAAATTCTGCCATGAGTTGTTTCTGAACAGTTAATTGTTATAAACAGCCATTGCAGCCATTGTTTGAGAAACTAGCTTATTAGGCAAAACTGATTACAAGTCATTATTCTTTTTAAAAAAAAATTATACAATAGTCAAAGAAACAATTGTTGGTCATGTGGCAGCAAATTATTGAGTGAATGAGTATTTCCGCCAACCCACTTAACTATACAATAAATTACTTCTTTGTCAAAATCTTGTTAAGTTATAAAAAGATATACTTTTTCTCATATTGTCTATCCCATCCCCTCTCTGTACCCTCTTTATCTATCTTCATTTCTCATTTTTTCTATTAAAGGCATGATAATGAAAGAAATTCGACATAGGAAATTTATTGTCAATACCTGTTTCCGTTTTCATTTGCCTATTATATCCATGAAACTTTGAATCATCTTTTACCGGGCAATATGCAAAATATCTACATATGATATAGAATATAGTGTTGGACATTGAATATCTAAAATATAGAAGAAAAAAAAAACAAACAAACAAACAAACAAAAAAACAAGAATAATAAGCAGAATAATATGAATTAAAAAAAATTGGTTCCAACGCAACGAGATCGATGTCGGTCTTGGAGGCCTGATGAAAAGCTATCATAGGGTTGGTTTCGCGGAATTCTGACAAGTTCTCGGAGCGTTCATGAGACCGACACTGGCGGTCTCGTAGGCTGTCGGCCTACTGGGATCTCTCTTTCAAAAGTCATCATTGAGTGTTGTCGAGACCAGTGAAATGTAATATATATGTACACACACACTCACACGCACACACGCACACCCACACACAATGAGAAATTTGCAACTAGGTCATGAAACTGCAATGTCACAGCTGAACTACACATTTCTCCTGTTTTATATACCGTATTGTTTTATATAGATTTCCCCTTTTTTCAAGAAAATGATTTTCTCCTGCCTTGATCTAGTCAAATTCAATATATTGTTGTATGTAGAACATAAACTTTATCTCCATATTTATCGAAAATACCACCCTTTATGAGGAAGTAAGAGGCTTGCCGTATTGATGCCTTACCGATGTGTACAATAACAACGTTACAATCAATAAAACTTTGTCAAAGGTCAAAAAGTTAATGACTTAACATAATGCAAAACTGATGGTAAGTGATGTTACCAAACTTCAATGCGACAATTTCCGACTTGTTTTCTGCGGTCAATCTTATTCTTAGCACATAATATTCATATGTCATTATATTTTTTGTTGTTGCTATGACAAGCACAAACTTTGTTTCTGTGAACTAAAATACATATATTTTCATAATCATCAATGTATGAATGACAAATCCTTCAGTGTATTAGACGATGAACGAGATGGTGGCATATACAGTGCGTATTAAAAAAAGTATACCCAACGTTGGTAGCTTCTAATTAAAAAGTTATAACCTCTGTGAGCTTGAAATTTATTTCATAGTAAAGAGCAACTTATATTTTGTGTAATAATACCTTATTCATAACTTTGCTGCCATGGATGACTGAGCAGCAGGCTTTTCAAAAAGCATTGTCAAAATCCTGTTGTTTCAAGTTGCTGAAGCAGCGAGTGTGGGTCAAACCAATTATGCATTAGTTACTTCAGTTGGAAAACAATTTTGTTGAGTTATTTTCAATAGATTTTGCGCGTTTGAATAGAAAAGGTGTTAAAGTCAACGGTAACTAATAATGTCAACTCAAATTCAAGAAAGGGCTTATTACAATTTAAATTTATGATATTTTATTTGCCATGATAACGCAATCTTGGTTTCATCCGCATCCCTTTTTTAAGGTAAGCCTTTTTACTGAGTCATTCAAAATGGACAACATTTATTTGGGAAGTTATCTTTTTTCTTGAAAGTCTACTGTCAATTACCTTGGTAGTTCTCAACACACGTATCCTTCTTTTTCTTCTTTTAGTCTTCAAGGTCAGTAAACCTTTGAGTTCATGTGCTATTCGCGAAAAACACCGTGTGCACCATATGCAGGTGAAATGGTGCAATGAACAAATAAGCAGAGTGTTTAGTTATCACGAGACTAGAAGTTAGAAGGCTGTTAGAATAATTTAAAGAGTATCATATGGATTGAAACAAGGTCATTTGAAAGCTTAGATACACTGGATCACTTTAAACAAGAAAGCTTCGAATCACAAAGGAGAATTCAACTTTTAAAATGATTCGAGACTAAAGTGACATGGCTTGACACACATCCGTTGCATCAGCCCAAACTTGGAACAAGGAGATTTTGACAACACTTTTTAAAAACCCTGGTGCTCAGTTATCCATGGCAGAAATGTCATGAATAAGGTACCACTGGACAGGCAATAAGTTACTCTTCACCATGAAATACATTTAAAACTCACATCGGTTATAACATTTTAATAAAAAGCTATATCAAAGTTAGGTATACCTTTTTTTTTGATACGCACTGTATAGCGTTACCTCAACTATGATGGCGGTATTGAAGTAAAGAAAGTTCCCCTGATTATTGCAAGAAATAACAAAATCATGTCAGCCAAGTTAGGAAATATCATGTCTTAGAAGTTTAAACGATCTACGTATGAATTAAAATGCTTTATGTCATAGACATTTCAGAAGAGCCAAAATGGAATCCTGATTAAATAGAGACTTCTGCCGTAGTTCAAAAAAGGGCACGAGACGGATGATTTGCATGGTGGAAAGGAAAACAGACTGGTCTAATAGAATTTAAAAAGACAGCATTAACAGGTGAAACTCCAAAGTATAGGAAGCAACACGCTTCATAGAAGCGAATGCAGTTAAATACATTATTTTAAAAATTTGATTAGAAAAAAAAAAAAACAATGAGAAAGATACATAGGGAAGAGCGGGGTGAACTGGGACGCGGGAGAACTGGGACACCACCTCTGACTCAAAAAAAAAATTAACCTTTTATAAATTAGTTTGACTCCTACGAAAGGTCTTACTTTCGATGTTTACAAGTGAATCCACAGTTATACTGCGATTTTGCTTTCAGGTTTCATTTTCTCTTCTTGTTTTGACCACTTTTTTCTATTTTTCATCATTCATTGTCAAATGTTTTACTTGTTTACCACTTGGCTATAGTACACACCCCGCATACAGCATATAGGTCTTATGTGACCCTATAATTTGCAATAATATTTTTTGCAATAAATATACAACAATAATATTTTGCAGACACTTGTTGCTGACTTTTACTATAGGGGTGAACTGGGACACCTTATCCCAGTTCACCCCTGTTACTTTTTGTGTATGTATACAGGAAAATGGGTTTTAATCAGTCATAATCCATAGACGTATTACATGAAAATATTGTTATTATACTTTAAAAATCGTTTAAAATTTATATCGGTCAATTATTTTTTACAGATCATTCATACTACTTCATGCAAACTTGAGTGTAACAAAAACATGAATAAATATTATGAACAGTTATCTATTTTTGCCCCCAAAACAATCGAAATATCTAGTAGGTTATATCTTACAGACCGCTCATCATTTCATCCAATATTTTTTAAATGGTCATGTATCTATGAGTCAACTTTACTAGTGACTCTTAAGCGAGTTTTTTAAAAGTGATATATTACCCAGCACTTATTTTAGACAGCTACCAGAATTTTTTTTTTTTTTTTTTTTAAAGCATTTTCAAGGGTTTTGTCTCACTTTTCCCCTATTTCTGTCCCAGTTCACCTCCAGGGTGTCCCACTTCACCCTGTTCAAGTACCCCATTTTAAATGATCACTTACATAAAAACTAAAAATATATAGGGATTATGTCAAATACCTTGTTTTGTAGCCTAGTATTGATATTAGTAACCATGGAAAAATGGAGAGGCTATAATGAATATTTTAGAAGTTACAAAGAAAAGAGTGCCAAATCACGATTCTTGTCCCACCCTATATACATATTTTTCTTTGTTAAGTCAAGGAGATCATAGGAGTTTATAAGGGTCTAAAACTCTGATCTCCCTGGTTTACTTCTTTTTTTCCCAGTTCGTTGCCGTCTAAAAAAGCACACCGGACTCCGTTGATAGTTATCGTAGACGAGTGTATATGGCAAGGCTAATGCCTAATAATTCAGATAAACTCAGTCTATCGCTGATAATCTAAGTTGTTCACCGATAAACTAAGTTATTCGAGTGATAAAAAGAGTTTATGGAGAGAAACTCTGCATATCGAATGAAAAACTCTGTTTATCGAGAAAAACCCTGTTTATCGGTGATAAGCTGAGTTTTTCGAGTGAAAAACCAAGTTTATCAGTAATTGATATGCAGAGTTTCCCTCGAAAAACTATATTTTTTTGCTCGAAAAACTCAGTTTATCGCTCGAAAAACTGAGTTTATCGGCGATACGTGGACTATAATCATAATCATATATATATATATATATATATATATATATATATATATATATAATTGTGAGAAATGAAAATGAGAGAATAATGTTTGCGTAGCTTAAATCAAAGTTCCCCAGAGATGTCCTCCCTTTTTGAACTTTTGAAAAAAGGGAGGACAGCTCTGGGGAACTTTGATTTAAGCTACGCAACCATTATTCTCTCATTTTCATTTCTCAAAATTATAAATATTTTCACGAGAGTTGCCGAAGCAGTTGTATATGTTATTTCCTTACAATTTTATATATATATATATATATATATATATATATATATATATATATATATATATATATATGTATATATATATACATATATATGTATATATATATATATATATATATATATATATATGTATATATATGTGTGTGTGTGTGTGTGTGTGTATATATATCATACCCCCCCCCCCCCACCTATGAGGACCTGTCAACGCCAATGCCAGCACTTGAAAAGTGCTTAAGACAGCACCCTCAGTGCAAAATTAGTAGCACTTTTGGGGGTGCTGTATGTGCTGTCCCTATGCGAGCATGTCTCATTGAGGCCTGCACACCATCCGCGTAATGTTTCTATTTTTGTAATGTTTCTATTTTTGTATATCTGCTGATTTCACCGGAAAAAAAGTACACGAAAACTGATAAAAAGGGTACTTTTCAGCTTTAGGCGCGTACCCCGTGTTACGCGTTTAGTGTATCAAAAACAGCCAAAATCAAGAAATGGTGTATCAGATTCAGGGGTGATGAGAAGAAGATCAGAGGAAGGGGGGGGGGGGGCGGGATATAGTTCAGTAATGTGGTCCAAATTAGATTAAATTTCTTTTACGGTTCCTTTTTGGTTTTAAAAAGGTCTTTGATGAATCCTCAAATAGGATGTAAAATACCACGCAAGATATAAAATCGCCGTAAGGTTAAGGGTATAAAAATCAGAGATGTTAAGCCTATTTCGCTGTTTAGGATATCAAAACTACTCATACTGCAGTCCCCATTTAGGGTGCTTTTCAGAAATTCTTTTAAAGTATTCTTTTATTAATTTATTTTCAGTGAAATCAACAGATATACAAAAATAGAAAGATTACAATCATGAATAAAGTATATAAACAGAAACTTTTACAATTTACAAGTACATATATACGTATATGGAAAAATGTATGTATAGAAGAACAAAGAATTTACATATGCATGTACCGGTACTTGTAATTTACTTAAAATCTCAGCTGACTTGAAATTATACAGATATGCAACTGAAGTATACGTTATCTACAAAATGTTTACCTTCATGGACGAACAAAGAATTTATATACATCTGAAAATATACCTGAAATATAACTGTTCCTTTTATATGTTTTTTTTTTTTCACTGAAAGAAAAATGTATTAAAGATAAAAAGGAGAAAGAAAAAAAAAAATAAGGAAAAATTTACGCGGATGATGTACAGGTCTCAATGAGACATGCACCCTCCCCCCTCCCTCCCCCCCCCCCCCCCCCCCCGGGATCAGCCCTCCATTTGCTAAAAACAGCACTTCAGTTTTTAGAGTGTACGGCATGCTTTTGACCAATAAAGATGTCGATTGCCATTGGTTTATAAGCGAAAACAAGGAATTTTAGCATGATAATAATCCCCCTAATTTCTGTTTTTGGAAATATGAAAAATCTGACTTACATGTAATTTGAGACTCTCTGAAATAGAAGCTCACAAAATTAAAAAGATCCCGCATAAATCTCAGGGAATATGCATGCCCTTGAATTTCCAGTTGCCATTGGTTAACATGCAAAAACAGGGATTTGGGAATACTTTAGTTCCCATAGCATTTATTTGAAATTATGAGAAATGTGACTTATATGAAATTCAAAGCTCCTAAAACTCACAAATCCTATGGACTATATTGGAGGGGGAGTTAGGAGAGATGTTTGTATTTTTGTTAAAGTTATTTGCTGTGAAATTTCTATTAATATTTATGTGATGGGGGGGGGGGGGGGGTGGTCCAAACATGTTCCCTGATATTAAGCTCTATATGAGCAAACACTGCGATATCTGACGGGAATGTTGAGAAAAGTACCAAAAAAAAAAAAATAAATAAATAAATAAAATGCTACCTTTATTTTACTAAATCAGAATATTTCATTTTATATCATGATTTATTCAAATTATATGGATTATAGACCTATAATGTAAATGTATAGGCCTTATTCCATTAAAAGTCAAGACAGAAAAGGCTTTATTAAAATGAGACTGCATGCGAGCAATTCTTTATGTAAATATAAAAATTAATTAACCCTGTCGAGACAATTGACCAAATTTTTTGGTGGTTTGGCTCAATAACTTTGGATTCAGAACCCTTAAAAAATACACCAGTTACACGAGTAGAAAGAGCAAAAATTTCTGCACACACTGTGTCCACCTTTGTTGCATGACCATATTGCGTTTCACGTCGGAATTTTAAAAAGGAGAATAAGCTTTAAAATCCTTAAATTGGCAACACATTGAGAGGCTCAAAATCATTGTTTTTTTAAATCAAAATCGGCGATTTTCTCAACTTTTTGTCAAAGTTCCTAACCATGTATGTTGTTTTCAAAGACATTTTATTAGAACCATGTAGCATTAAAAGAAAAATATTGTTTTGTCAACTTGAAGAACAAACTGTGATCAATTTAGCCCTTTAATGATTTCTGTCCTGAAAGGGTTAAGATTTACATTTTTTTGGTGGCGTATCCAGGAATGCACGTGCCCCTACGTGCCAGCCAAAACCAAATCTGACATATCTTAGTTACACATCGAGTGAAAGGAAATGTGTGCCCCCCAAGAAGGAACAGGAAATGTGATAACTTTTTTTTTCCTCGCTTGTCCGAAAATTCAGAATAAAAGGCATCTTATGATTTTTGTTTGTCAGGCGTGAGCCCTCCTCCCCCTGCATTCCTGGATACGCCACCAATATAAAAAAAAAACCCCAGACGGTTAGTTATTTGTAATATTCTGATGTAGCAGTTTGAGACGACAGGCGAAGAAAACAGTATATATAGGGGCTTGCCCTACTGAATTCTATGACATGGAGTTCAGTGGCTTGCTCCGAAGCCCTCATCATTGCAATAGGGCCTAGTGGCTACCAATTGTATGAAAAGGGAAAAAGCAGCCTCCGTATTTTGAATTGAATTAACTAGTAACCAACAACATAGCATCTGATAATATAATTTATTTATTACCAGTCCTATTCTGTCTTTGTAGGAATATCCCATTCCTTTTGCCCCTCCCCCTTCCCTCCCCCTCCCATAGGCTTTCATTTTCTAATACTCTCTTATTTTCTTATTCTCTCTTACAACTGTAAAAATGACTCCAATAGAAATGAGGACAAAATAATGATCTCTTATTGTTGTTTTTTTCAATCTCTACATTTAATGAGAACGACCACCAACACTATGCAGTCGCATTCTTCACATCCATGACAGAATAGCAGGGGCGGACCCAGGGGGGGGGGGGGAATCGGCCGCGGCCCCCTTTTGAAACCCAACTGGCATACCTTAAGTACACAATAAAAACATTTCCTCCTTAATTTTGTACTTTTCCGGCTCTGTGCCCCCTCTTTTAAAAAAATTCTGGATCCGCCCCTGGAATAGGAATTACATTCTCTTGAAGTTCAAACTATAGGCACACGCGGGCTCTTGCCTAAAATGTAAATAAAACCGAATCGAGCACCATTAGTTTGGCCTAAACGTTGGGCCAATTCTTTTTTCAATCGCGTTTATTGTGCCAAGTTTTCATGGTGTATGAAAGAAGTTTTGATTCTATGTTTTGCATGAAAATGAATTCAAATTCGTATTTATTTCATATCCAACAGAAAGAAAAGACAATGGCATTACAGATATTATTACAGAAAATATGAAAAATATATGTACAAATTCATTTTTTCTTGATAAGTGTACAAGTACACTGTACATATAAATAAATTATTATAATCGAATTATTAAAAGAAATTCTTAATTTCTGAGGAAATGTGGGGGATCCAATAAAAAGCAGTGCTTGTAATTTGTGGATCCTCCAGTTTGACCAGTTTAAAAAATCAGTTAAAAAAAAAGGGTCATCAGACCTTTAAAAAAACAAAAAACAAAAAACAAAAAACAAAAAAACAAAAAACAAAAACCAAAAAACCAAACCATAAGACTACCATAGGCCATGTCAGCGGCGGATCCAGGATTTTGTATAAGGGGAGCACACAAATGCAGGATTGTCAACTTTGGGAAACTGCTTGGAGGGAGATCCGTATATTTTTGGTCCGCCAGCCCTCCAAAAGTCGCTCATTGGGAGGGGGGGGGGGTTATGGGGTCCAGTTTCCCTCCATAATTCTCTGACAAGCAAAAAAAAAAAAAAAAAAAAAAAGGGGGACACAATGCATAGTTTTCGTTCAAGGGGGGGGGGGGCACGGGCCGGGATTGCCCCCCCCCCTAAATCCACCACTGGGCCATGTACTATAGCTGCTCCTGACACAGGACACGACTAGAAGGTAGCTGGGCTAGGCTTCTCCTAAGACAAAATGATTTTCTGATAAAAGTGTCAAATTAGGGTCTGATCTCTTAATGTTTTTTTTTTTTCAATCTCTACATTTAATGAGATCGACCACCAACACTATGCAATCCCATTCTTCACCTCCATGACAGAATAGCAGGGGCGGATCAGGGGGGTCGAATCAGCCGCTCCCCCCCCCCCTTTTTAAACCCAACTGGCATTAAAAAAAATTGCCTCCGTAATTGTGTACTTTTCCGGCTCTTTAACCCTCCGAGAAAACTTGTAAAAAGACCCATCCCGCAAGACTGACCTAACAGTCCCATGGACCAGTGGCGGATTTAGGGGGGGGGGGGGGGATTCCGCCCCCTCCTTTTGAAAGAAAATTATACATCATTGTGCCCCCCCCCCATTTTTTAGTTGTGCCCACTTTTTAAAAATTCTTGTCACTCCTCCCCCACTGAGCAACTTTTGGAGGGCTGGCGAAAAAAAAATTCTCGATACTACACGCCCACATTACTTCATCAATATAACAACAAACGGTTTCACGTGCTATATGACAAATTATTTTGGGGGTCAAAAGCATATATATTCCCGGGGATTTATACCTTTTCAGAGCTTTAAATTTCATGTAAAGCACATTTTTCATAATTTCAAATAAATACTAGGGGAAATAAAATCATTTCAAAATCCCTGTTTTCATGTGTTAACCTATGGCAGCTGGAAGACCCAAAGCATGCATATTCCCGTTTATTTATGCGGGGTCCACTAGCGTACCAAAGGGGGGGGGGGGGGCAGGGGGCAGACTGCCCCCTGAAAACTTTTGACAAAAAAATCCCACCCCCCTTTTGGAACTGATACCTTTTTTTCTTTTGGTTGTCAGAGAATTCTGGACAATATCAACATCTGATACCCCCCCCCCCCCCCTACTGAGCGACTTTTAGAGGGCTGGGGAAAGGATTTTTCACCCCTTCCCCCCACTGAGCGACATTTGGAGGGCTGGCGAGAAGAAAATACGATCTCCCCACTGGTGTATATAGCCAGGATTTTTCAATGGGGGGGGGGGGGGGGGGCAGACGTGAAGGATCCAACCGCGTTGCCAGGATTTCATTTTAGGGGGGTTTGGGTTGTGAGAACGCGAAGCATGCGAAATTGGTGATGAGCAATCAAAGCGTGCTCCCCTGGGGAGTGGGTGCAGGGAGGGGGGCAGGGAGGGGAACTCCCCCCTCCCGCGCGAAGCGCGAAAGCTCTTACGTTTTATAGCAAATTTGAGAGAAAGATAACGGCTTGTAGCACTTTTTTTTAGGCGGAAAGTTAGTTCGACGCCCGGACTGCTTTTCAGTCCAGTACAATACTGCACTGGTGAGATGCAGGAGAGTTGAGCCACTTTTTTTTTTTTTTTGGGGGGGGCCATATTTTCCAAATCCTTCATTGTTGGTTGGAGAAATTCTCCTGATTTGAAGTTTATTTACTTAGCTATTATACCGCATGGTTATGTTATTCTAGGTGATTACATTTCAGAGTAGTAGACGATTTAAAAATCTTTGTGAAGTGGCTCAAATCTCCCACAGGGTGGGGAGAGTTGTAGTTGAACATACCCTTAATGAGAGTTGAGCCACCCCGGGAGAGTTGAGCCACCTTGTAAATAAGATGAGGGAAAGACTTGTTTTGCTTGTCGATTGGCCTGTTCAGCCAATCATAAAATGTTGGGATAATGTTAATCATCATAATTATGCATAATTTTGTTGCAAATACAATTATATTAGAATTCTTAATACTTATCAATTATTATTCAGCATATCATATGGACATTGCAGACACATCATCGATACATCCATACTTCAATCTATATGATGACCCGTTCCCTTCCTCCCTTTTCCTTACATAGATATACATAGCCTACCCTCTTTCACCTTTTCAAGCTTTCTCCTCCTCTCTTTATTATTTTCTTTGTTGTCATACCATTCACACTGTCTTCCTTTTACTTTCACACTTAAGTTGGATCCAGTAATTTAAGTTTCGGATTATGTTGACGTAAAACATAAAATATAAACTGAAACTGAAACGACTGAAAGCTTGGACTTGATTATTTTGTTGCAAAGGAATAATTATATATATTATTTGATCAGTCAACCTCATGGGTTGATCTAGTACTTTGTTATCTGTTTCATTCACAATAATCACTGGTTTAATTGCTCAACATGAAAATATCAAAAACTCCACCACAATGCACACATAAGATGGAACCCATAGATTTAAACACTGAAGAAATAAGACCATTTTTTGTAAAGCGGTCTAACTTTAATAAAACACACACCACTTTATTATGACAAAACCTCTCTAAGGTGTAAACTCCATACTTGTAAAAACGAAAGGTAGCAAAACATCAATAGTCACTAAAACACTGATTGGAAAAACAAGCTAAATTTATGTGAACATATTTCTGTGAAATTATGCATCCTTAGAGAAAATAAATAGGCCTAAAGTTCTTTTTATTTATTCATTTGTTTACTTCGATATTTACTTCGATGTTGAGGCATAAAGGTATCCTTATTTGCCCCTCCAGGAAATACTGTCTCTCTGGTATGGACTGTACTTAAGGGGGTGGCTGAACCAATGTTTCCCGAGAAGAGACTTAAACTGATTTACACTTGAAGCACTGACTGCCAAGTCTGGTAAGGAATTCCAGTTGTTACAACTTCTCACAGAGAAAGAATTTTGACGAAGCACTGATTTACACTTTGGCTTCCTTACTTTCATACTGTGACTTCTGATTCTAGATTCATGAACTAGTTGAAAAAACTTGTTGATATCTACCCGGTCAATTCCTTTCATAATCTTAAAGATTTGAATAAGCTCAGCTCTCTGTCTTCTGTAGATGAGTGTCTCTAACCCAAGGGCTTTCAGTCTATCTTGATATTCTAGGTGGCGAAGATGTGGAAGTTGACGGGTTGCTCTTTGTGGCACCTTTTCCAGCAAATCTTCATCCTTCTTGAACATGGGACACCAAACCGAGTTACAGTATTCAAGTGTTCGCCGGATAATGGTCTTGTAGAGCTTAAGCCATCCTTTTTCGTTAAGGCTGGAAAAGGATCTCTTAATAATACCCAACTTGATGTTGGCTCTTCTTGCTATATCTGCCACATGATCTGAGAATGAAAGTGCAGAGTCAAAAGTTACTCCAAGGTCCTTTTCACAGTCAGATACAGGTATATCACTTTCTTCTCCAGCATTTGCTATAGTGTAGTCACATTTTGGGTTATGCCTCCCATAATGTATGTCACTGCATTTCGAGACATTAAATTGTAATTGCCATTTCTCAGCCCATCTCGGAATAGCTTGAATATTCTTTTGAAGGCTTTCCGCATCATTGATGTTATCCAAGACACTGTACACTTTGGTATCATCTGCGAGTAACTTAATTCCTGTTACATTCTCAGGTAGATCGTTGATAAAACAGAGAAACAGAACAGGCACGAGAACACTTCCTTGCGGAATTCTTCTGGATACTGGGCATGATGATGATAGTTTACCATTAACTGATACTCTCTGTGATCTACCTGTCAAATACGACTTTATCCAGTCGTAAATATGTCCTGAAATACCACTGGCTTGAAGCTTACTCAGAAGACGTTTGTGAGAGACAGTGTCGAATGCCTTCCTGTAGTCTAAATAGATACAGTCAATACTATGGCCATTGTCAATTTCAGTTGTCCATTCTTCAAGAACTTCAAGAAGCTGAGTAGCACAGGATCTGCCAGATCGAAATCCATGTTGATGATCGTCTAATAGGTTGTTATTCTCTAGATACTCAAGCAGTGCCTTTCTTATAATTCTTTCCATGATCTTGCAAACTATTGATGTGAGACTAACTGGTCGATAGTTAGACGGGTCAATTTTCCTCCCTTTCTTAAATAGTGGCACCACCGTAGCCTCTTTCCAGACATCAGGAATGTTCCCCTCCTTTATTAGCTTAGTGAAAATGATCTGAAGAGGCTCAGCCAGTTCGTTGCACAATTCTTTCAGCACTCTTGAGTGTATCCCTTCAGGGCCTGCTGATTTGTTTATATCAAGCTTGGAAAGCTTGATATAAACAAATCAGCTGTTTTATTTATATATATATATATATATATATATTTTTTTTTTTTTTTTTTTTTTTTTTTTGGCTGTTTTTTTTTTATTTGTTGGCTTTTTTTTTAATGCTGTTTTTATTTGGAGGTAGGCCTATGGTTTTTATTGAGTTGCAAACTATCAAATTCCTGGTGCTGTTTTTATATCAAGATAGAAATCTTTGTAACACAAGTTGGTAGATCATTTGCTACCCTTTGTATGAACAATTAAAGGAATGTTATCTTGACATTCTTGACTTTTCAAGCTTGCTTCATAAACAAGCTACCATGGAATGCATAGTTCTTGTGTTTTACATGAAGGCAAGACTGTATATAAAATAGTACCACACACAATGACATTAAATATGTAATATTTCTTATCTAAAAACTAAAGAGAATAGCGCACAGCGTAAAATGCTAGTCTACTCGAACACTCAGCAATGACAAACAAATGTAAACATTTCTAAAACTAGTCTAGAGTCAAAATACTTAATGAAACAGAGGAAAAAGGAAAACTCCAACAACATATCAACCAATCTCATATATCATGTTCTCCAGCTTACAGTTCTTATAACTAACTTCTCCTTGGGGATCATTTGCCTGTTTATCCAAAAACCGCCTAAGTGTCGTTCTGTCTACATGAAATTCTCTTGCGGCAGCACGGATACTCCTTCCGTGTTGAACGGCTTCTGCTGCATGGGAGAGCAAAACTCCGTCGCTCCCCCTTTCAGTCTTTCTTTTGTAGATCTGTGGCATCTCTAAAAAAAAAAAAAATTAATAAATAATAAATGATAATAAGTTACATTTATATAGTACATTACATGAAAATTTCACAATAATTAACAATTTACAATGTACATTATTACAGAATTACAATATCTTATTCAATAAAAATTAAGTACATAAATGTAAAAATTATGTTACTAAAGAACAAGGGAGAGTTGATCCACACCAAAGGAGAGTTGAGCCATGGATCAAGTCTCCCCACGGAAAACGGCTCAACCCTCCCCATATCGGCCATTTTGACATGTGCTTTCACTGGCTTCAAAGTAGTTGCAACAACTTAAACAAAGACTTGTGCAATAAATATACAATGCTTAATCTACATGCTGCCTACATTGAATCCAAAATAGCTGATTATAAGTAAATGATAGAAAAGGTCGTACACCTTTAACTCTGGAATTCACTTTCTTGAGAAATTTGCAGTTTTTCCATCACCATGTGGACATGAAGGTGTTGTGCAATTAAAGATGTGTAACATTCTACCAACAGAGGGAGTTTGAACTTTCTCTCTTGATTGCAAGTTGGAGATTTAGGGGGTGGTTAATCAACTCTCCTTTTGGCTCAACTCTCCTGCATCTCCCCCTATGTAACAGGGGTGGGTGCAGGGAGGAGGGAGTCCCCCCCCCCCCTCCTCCCGCGTGAAGCGCGAACGCTCTGACATTTTATAGCAAATCTGAGAGAAAGATAACGGCTCTCAGCACCTTTTTTTAGGAGGAAATTTAGTTCGACGCCCGGACTACTTTTCAATTATTTGGACGCAATATCCTGCACTATAAACAGGGGTGGGTGCAGGGAGGGGGAGTTTTCCCCCTCCCGGGCGAAGCGCGAAAGCTCTGACATTTTATAGCAAATCTGAGAGAAAGATAACGGCTCGCATCCAGTGGCGCAAATCCATTTTGAAATTTGGGGGGGACATTCGCCTCCAAAAATCTCTGACAAGCAAAAAAAAAAAAGGTTACTCCAAAAAGTGGGGGGGGGGGGGGGACATTTGCCGTCAAAATTCTCTAACAAGCAAAAAAAAAAAAAAAAAAAAAAAAAGGTTATTCAAAAAGGTGGGGGGGGGGGGGACATTCGCCTCCAAAATTCTGTAACAAGCAACAAAAATCAAAGGTTATTCAAAAAGGTGGGGGGTGGGATATGTCCCCCTGTCCCCCCCCCCTGGATTTGCACCCATGCTCGCATCACCTTTTTTTAGGCGGAAAGTTAGTTTGACGCCCGGACTGCTTTTCAATTGTTTGGACGCAATACTGCACTGTATGTAACAGGGGTGGGTGCAGGGAGGAGGGAGTTCCCCCCTTCCCCCTCCTCCTCCTGTGCGAAGCGCAAAAGCTCTGATGTTTTTTAGCAAATTTGAGAGAAAGATAACAGCTTGTAGCACCTTTTTTTAGATGGAAAATTAGTTCGACGCCCAGACTGCTTTTCAAATATTTTGACGCAATAATGCACTGTAACAGGGGTGGGTGCAGGGAGGGGGAGTTGTATCCCCCTTCCCGCGGGAAAAGCAAAAACTTTGACGTTTTAGCAAATTTTGATTGAAAGGTAATGGCTCGTAGCACCATTTTAGGCTTTTTTTGTCTCACTTCTCCCGCTTTTTCGCTCTAGCTTTTTTTTTTAGGGGCTGAATAGGGGGGCCAGTGCCCCCGGCCCTGGGCCCCCTGGCTACGCCTATGGATCTTCCTTTTAGAACCGATACTTTTTTTTTTTTCTTTTTTTGCTTGTCAGAAAATTATGGAGGAAAAATGGACCACAAAAAATCTGATAAACCCCCCCCCCCCAACCCACTGAGTGACTTTTGGAGGGCTGGCGAGAAGAAAAAAGATACAAATCTCCCTCCAAGCAGTTCCCAAATGTTGACAGCCCTGCATTTGCCCCCCCTCCCTTTTTACAAAATCCTGGATACACCACTGGCGGGGTCTGTTAGACTCATCGAGCCTTAATTATTCCTTTTCAGTGCTTAAGATTTCATGTCAATCACATGTTTTATATTTTCAAATAAATTAAAACAAAGGGAATTATCATCATAAAATTCCTTGTTTTCGCGTGTAACCTATAGCAGGCGAGACTTTTTTGGTCAAAAGCATGCATATTCCCTGGGATTTATGCGGGGTCTATTCGACTAGTTGAGTCTTAATCATACATTTTCAGAGCTTTAAATTTTCAAAATTTCAATTTAATTCTGGGGGAATTAAAATCATTCAAAAATCCCTGTTTTTGCGTGTTAAGCTATGGCAGCTGGAAGGCCAAAAACATGCATATTCCCATTTATTTATGCGGGGTCTCTTCCACTTTTTGAGCCTTCATTAAGCTTTTTCATAGTCTCAAATTACATATAAGTCACATTGCAATACATTCAAGGTAATATTAGGGGAACTATAATCATTCTTAAAATCCATGTTTTCACGTGCTAACTCTATGGCAGATGACTCTGTCAAAAAGCAGGCATGATCCCGGGGATTCATTTATTGACAATAAAGGTTCAAGAAATGTTTTTTGAACTATCCATCCTTTCTCTCGTGCAAAAATCAGACTTGAAAAAGATAGAGTAATATATGAAATATCAAGAAAAAAATGAGACATCTTATCACGTGTTATACCTATGGTGAACGTATTTCCTCCCATACGAGTCTTTTTTTAACACAGCAATTTACGCCTGCCGAATGTACTACGGAAGTAGGTGAGTGTAATCTGTCTTGATACATTACTAAGTAAGAGATACTGGTCACGGTACATATGCATAGTATATGTACCGTATCTCTATGGTCACGTAACGGTAGCTTAACCACTCTCACGTAAATTGTCTGCTGTGAACGATTTTTTTATCTCCAGAATTTGTCATTTTTATATCAATAATGGCGGGTGATTACTCTGTTGTAACTGCGAGCTATGTCAATGTACAAATTTCGAGCTCACTGACGTCTTTTGCATCGGAGAAACGATTTCCAAAGAATATCACAATTGCTGAACTGAAGGTAACTAACATTTATTCCAATAGATGGGACTGAATTCAAAATTACCCATTCACATTTCACATATAGTCAAGGATTGTAATTCCGAACAGATTGTATTACCGAACGTGTACAGTTAAGCGCCTAAAATGGGTTTTCATACGCGTGGGATTACGCATATGAAAACCACACTATTGAAACAAAGGTTGTCTTTTTCCCATAGATCTAGGTTTCACACATTTGGAAATACAGTCATGACAGTACCTTTTTCTAGCTATACGAGCTCTGTGGCTTATCAATCTGGTACTGGCCACAGCACAGAGCTATACAGCCCATGCCTATACTGTGTGTGGAGGAGGATATCAACCAAAAAATCTAGATCTAAATATCACCATTTCCCACATACTGTGAGCCATGCAAACCACCCTCGGACTCGGAGTTTAATAAAGGGGTTACCTTCCAGGATCAACTA
Organism: Heliocidaris tuberculata; assembly: GCA_025618425.1. Classification (NCBI taxonomy): domain Eukaryota; kingdom Metazoa; phylum Echinodermata; class Echinoidea; order Camarodonta; family Echinometridae; genus Heliocidaris; species Heliocidaris tuberculata. The sequence continues at coordinate 5,670,747 of CM046834.1, forward strand.
AGATTGTAAAAATTGAATGAATAAAAAAGAAAAAAAGCCACAAAATTGGCAGGTGTGATCAGGTTTTTTTTACCTTTCATATGTAACTTGTATATATGGGATTACACCAATCTTTATCTTGCATGTGTAGTCCCATATATACAAGTTACAAGTGCAAGGTAAAAAAACCCGATCACACCTGCCGATTTTGTGGCTTTTTTTCTTTTTTATTCATTCAATTTTTACAATCTTAGTTGATCCTGGAAGGTAACCCCTTTAGCAAACTCCGAGGGTGGTTTGCATGGCTCACAGTATGTGGGAAATGGTGATATTTAGATCTAGATTTTTTGGTTGATATCCTCCTCCACACACAGTATAGGCATGGGCTGTATAGCTCTGTGGCCAGTACCAGATTGATAAGCCACAGAGCTCGTATAGCTACCTTTTTCAAGGGACCAAAACGCCGCGTCATTGGGAAGGGGTTCACTCGGAAGGGAATATCGTATTAAATCTACGTTGTCTTTTTAAAATTCCATCAACTTCTTTTTCTGTAGGACTTTGAGCATTCATTATGTAAGTTTGACAGATAATTCGTTTGATATTTTATTTGCTATCGTTGATTTTCTGAAAAGTGTTCGGACACTGGATCCACCACCATACTATACTCTGTAGTCATACTAGTCTCAATTCTCGAGTCGTAATGTTACTTGTTAGATCAATTTGTTATTCCATGCTAGTAATCACTCACGGGACCATCACTATATGGAGCTGTGTCTATTTTGGCCTGTCACGACCTCAAAGTTGAAGAGGTAAAAACACGAGCAAAATTTTGAGAAAATACTTCTACATTTTACTTTTTTTTAGAATGATAGAATATCTAATTTCATGCCAGATCCTTTAATAGGATCTTTATCATCTTGATCAAGTGAAATTTTCTGGCTGTTTTTGGTCGGTGATCTTGCTCCTTTGCTGCACACATATCATGATATGTGCAAGATATCTCACGCTTGCTATGGCCTATGGGAGGCAATTGCTCACGGTATGAAGTAGACCGAAAATTCTGTCTCTTGTTCAGACATCAGGGGCCTGTTTCTCGAAACCGTCATATGTCTAAGTTCTTAACTAGGTCAGCGCTAGTTCTCTAGTTGTCCGCTACGTGTTTCACGAAGCCGTCTTTACCAAGATGCATGACAACTTCCTGACTAAGGACTTATGACGCCTCCAACCCTGTCATATCTTTTTTAGTCGACGTACAGCGCCATCACATGTTATTTATTGGGTAGATTATGGTAGGCAAAAAGTGACACTACATACTTCTATGCAACTCTTTCTACGCATTCACTTTATCTGGAATTTATCCATGTTTATATTATGAAAATTATATAAAATACATAGTGTTTTTGTTCAAGGCTTGTCTCCACTTAACTCTAGTGAATCAACACTCTTTCCACATTCTAATGGATAAAAAAAACCAAAAACAAACAAACAAACGAACAACAGTCTAATTGAGGTCATTTCAATATGAAAGGAACTTTTTTCAAATGAAAAAGAAAACCATAATAAAAACGATAACAATAATAGACTGACAGGAGATAGGCCTGTATCAAAATGTGGTGGGATTTGAAAAAAAAAGTTAAACAAAAACTTGTCAAATTAATCCCATCATTGGAAACTGGGGGGAAAAAAAAACTATTGACAAATAAACATTGGGCAAGAAAAAAATACAAGCCTTACTGATAAGCAATGGGAACTTGGGAAGTATTATAATCTAGAAAAAATATAAATTCATAACTGTTGCTAGGTATGTTTTATGTCAAAATGGATTTAGTAAGTTTCTTAACTTCTGATTGCAAAGCTATTTTACGATATGGGTCCTTCATATCTGATCAATTAGCATGAAAAATGACGTGCTACCATAATAAACTTGAAAATCACATGTTACGTCTTATATAATAATTATAAGAGTGCTTTTTGTGTGAAAACAAATAATTGGGCGATCTTCGTAAATGATTTCTATAAAGATTTTTTTGGTGAACTGTAATATGACACGGTAGGCCAGCCATAGTCAACGGCATATTCTCTGGTTTTCAGACCCATATCAGTGTAGGGTCTAAGCATAGATTATATCAACAATTTTTAAAATGAATACTTTGAAATATACGTGTTTAAACTTATGATATGAATATTTTTGTAATTTCCATATCATACTCAAGCCCAAAAACATGTAAAACATTCAAAGCATATTATTATTACAATGAAAATATATGGGTTTATTTTTATAAACTATCAAATCACGACATCCGGGGGGTACCTATCCAATGTAAAACTGGTTCACCGATCATGAAATCAATCACTCATATTTTTCATTTTACAAGCGAATCCATCATGTAATTTACATAATTTAAAAATTATTTGGCATCTATTATACCCTTCTACATTTTCTATTTTCTTTTATTCCCTAATTCATTCAAATATTTGCAGTTGAGTTAAATTTAGCTTTTAAAAATATAGTGTAATTGCAACCAAGGCTACGTGTCGGCTCCTATTCTCGCCGATAGTATCGATATCACGAGATGTCTAGCTAGTTAGGTCTTCATGAAACAGTTTAGGAAGATCATGGACATCTCCGTAGTTGGCGGATAAAGTTATGACTGTCTTGTCGTTGGTTTCGAGAAACAGGCCCTAGCCTCTTAATTTTGACAGGGTCGGCCATTCACTTAGAGACAGAAACGCTCCTATCACTCTGCTGTGCAAACTGACTGAGAGCCGACGATCAGTCGGCATGTAGTTGTTAACCCTTTCAAGACAATGGACCACATTTTGTGGTTTGGCTCCATAACTTTTGATTCAGAGCTCTAAAAAATATACCAGATACATGAGAAGAAAGAGCAAAAATTTCTGCACATGCTCTCTCCATTTTTGTTGCATGACCATATTGCATTTGATGCCAGGAATTTTGAAAACGAGAATAAGCTTTGAAATCCTTAAATTGGCAACACATTGAGAGGTTCAAAATCATTGATTTTCATTAAAATTGGCAATTTTTTTTTCAACTTTTCGACCAAATTTTAACCATGTTTATTGTTCTCAAAGACATTACACCTTATTAGAACCATGCAGCACTAAAAGAAAAATATTATTGTTGCCAATTTGAATAACGAAATGTGATCAATTTAGCACTTAAATGATTCTTGTCTTGAAAGGGTTAAAATGTGAATATTACGATTTTTAAAAATATTTGTGTAAATTAAATAGATTAGGCCTAGGCTAGCTATACGAGCTCTGTGGCTTATCAATCTGGTACTGGCCACAGCACAGAGCTATACAGCCCATGCCTATACTGTGTGTGGAGGAGGATATCAACCAAAAAATCTAGATCTAAATATCACCATTTCCCACATACTGTGAGCCATGCAAACCACCCTCGGAGTTTGCTAAAGGGGTTACCTTCCAGGATCAACTAAGATTGTAAAAATTGAATGAATAAAAAAGAAAAAAAGCCACAAAATTGGCAGGTGTGATCAGGTTTTTTTACCTTGCACTTGTAACTTGTATATATGGGACTACACATGCAAGGTAAGATTGGTGTAGTCCCATATATACAAGTTACACTGTGTAACTTGTATATATGGGACTACACCAATCTTACCTTGCATGTGTAGTCCCATATATACAAGTTACAAGTGCAAGGTAAAAAAACCTGATCACACCTGCCAATTTTGTGGCTTTTTTTCTTTTTTATTCATTCAATTTTTACAATCTTAGTTGATCCTGGAAGGTAACCCCTTTAGCAAACTCCGAGGGTGGTTTGCATGGCTCACAGTATGTGGGAAATGGTGATATTTAGATCTAGATTTTTTGGTTGATATCCTCCTCCACACACAGTATAGGCATGGGCTGTATAGCTCTGTGGCCAGTACCAGATTGATAAGCCACAGAGCTTGTATAGCTAGGCCTAGGCTCTATACTTAAACGAACATGTTCAACTTACCAATTTGACTGTTTTATTCCTTTTAATGCTCCTTTTTCAGGTAATTCAGGGTTCAAGTTGTTCTCGGTTTGAAAATCTTACGCTGCATTCAAACTGTTTCCACTGCGCAGGAATGAAGATGACATCGTAGCCGTTCTAGTCTACGTACAAGGGAAAATTATTATGAAGAAAAAAATGTGATGAATTCATTACGAACTCGCACACATTAATTTTTTCCCTTCATAATAATTTTCCCTTGTACGTAGACTAGAACGGCTACGATGTCATCTTCATTCCTGCGCAGTGGAAACAGTTTGAATGCAGCGTAAGATTTTCAAACCGAGAACTTGGACCCTGAATTACCTGAAAAAGGAGCATTAAAAGGAATAAAACAGTCAAATTGGTAAGTTGAACATGTTCGTTTAAGTATAGAGCCTAGGCCTAATCTATTTAATTTACACAAATTTTTTTTTTTTAAATCGTAATATTCACATTTTAACAACTACATGCCGACTGATCGTCGGCTCTCAGTCAGTTTGCACAGCAGAGTGATAAGAGCGTTTCTGTCTCTAAGTGAATGGCCGACCCTGTCAAAATCAAGAGGCTAATGAACGAGAAACAGAATTTTCGGTCTAGGTATGAAGGTACAGAGTGCGAGGTTATCTCCAATAACCTCGCATAAGCATGATAAATTAAGTGTGAGTCGCTAGTAATGGTCCACTCACACATATGCGAGGTTATTGGTAATGGTCATGACACTCGCACATATGCAAGGTTATTGTAGATAACCTCTAGCTATACAAGCTCTGTAGCTTATCAATCTGGGACCTGTTTCTCGAAACCAACGACAAGACAGTCATAACTTTATCCGCCAACTACGGAGATGTCCATGATCTTCCTAAACTGTTTCACGAAGAGCTAACTAGCAAGACATCTCGTGATATCGATACTATCGGCGAGAATAGGAGCCGACACGTAGCCTTGGTTGCAATTACACTATATTTTTAAAAGCTAAATTTAACTCAACTGCAAATATTTGAATGAATTAGGGAATAAAAGAAAATAGAAAATGTAGAAGGGTATAATAGATGCCAAATAATTTTTGAATTATGTAAATTACATGATGGATTCGCTTGTAAAATGAAAAATATGAGTGATTTATTTCATGATCGGTGAGCCAGCTTTACGTTAGATAGGTACCCCCCGGATGTCGTGATTTGATAGTTTATAAAAATTAACCCATATATTTTCATTGTAATAATAATATGCTTTGAATGTTTTAAATAATGTTTTTGGGCTTGAGTATGATGTGGAAATTACAAAAATATTCATATTATAAGTTTAAACACGTATATTTCAAAGTATTCATTTTAAAAATCGTTTATGTAATCTATGTTTACACTGATATGGGTCTGAAAACCAGAGAATATGCCATTGACTATGGCTGGCCTACCGTGTCATATTACAGTTCCCTCGTCGGATTTTAGTTCACCAAAGAAATCTTTATAGAAATCATTTACGAAGATCGCACAATTATTTGTTTTCACACAAAAAGCACTCTTGTAATTATTATATAAGACGTAACATGTGATTTTCAAGTTTATTATGGTAGCACGTCATTTTTCATGCTAATTGATCAGATATGAAGGACCCATATCGTAAAATAGCTTTCCAATCAGAAGTCAAGAGACTTACTAAATTCATTTTGACATAAAACATACCTAGCAACAGTTATGAATTTATATTTTTTTCTAGATTATAATACTTCCCAAGTTCCCATTGCTTATCAGTAAGGCTTGTATTTTTTTTTTCTTGCCCAATGTTTATTTGTCAATAGTTTTTTGTTTTTTTTCCAGTTTCCAATGATGGGATTAATTTGACAAGTTTTGGTTTAAAGGGAAATCCAACCTTAATAGCAAGTTGCTTTGAAAGAAAGAGGAAAAATCAGAGAAGCAGATTGGTGAAAGTTTGAATGAAATTGGACAAGCAATAAGAAAGTTATGAATTTTTGAAAGTTGTAATCACTATGCTTATGGGAATTTCAAATTGGCCGAATAGGTAATGTCACTGTGATGTAGCTGTGGACAACTCCCCCATTCGCTCTAACACACAAAATGACTAAAATGTCACTTTTTTTCAAAATGCATTACTCAGTAGGATCTTTTTGTTCATGAGGACCTATAACAATATGCTATCTCCAATATATTTTGAGTACAGCCCTGAGGGTAAAAGCGGCTCGAAGAAAACCGCAAATTAATGATATTTTTGTGTACGACAAATGGGAGAGTTGTCCACAAAAATGTCACAATTGACTCACCAAATTGCCAATTTGAGATTTGCATAGATGTAGTGATTTCATTTTTCAAACATCCATAACTTTCTTAGTCCTTGTCCGATTTCTTTCAAACTTTCACCATCCTGTTTTTCTTATTTTTCTGCTTTCACACAAATCATCTTATTACCAAGGTTGGATTGCCCTTTAACTTTTTTTTTCAAATCCCACCACATTTTGATACAGGCCTATCTCCTGTCAGTCTATTATTGTTATCGTTTTTATTATGGTTTTCTTTTTCATTTGAAAAAAAATTCCTTTCATATTGAAATGACCTCAATTAGAATGTTTGTTTGTTTGTGTTTTTTTTTATCCATTAGAATGTGGAAAGAGTGTTGATTCACTAGAGTTAAGTGGAGACAAGCCTTGAACAAAAACACTATGTATTTTATATAATTTTCATAATATAAAGTGAATGCGTAGAAAGAGTTGCATAGAAGTATGTAGTGTCACTTTTTGCCTACCATAATCTACCCAATAAATAACATGTGATGGCGCTGTACGTCGACTAAAAAAGATATGACAGGATTGGAGGCGTCATAAGTCCTTAGTCAGGAAGTTGTCATGCATCTTGGTAAAGACGGCTTCGTGAAACATGTAGCGGACAACTAGAGAACTAGCGCTGACTTAGTTAAGAACTTAGACATATGACGGTTTCGAGAAACAGGCCCCTGGTACTGGCCACAGAGGTATACACTCCATGCCTATACTGTGTGTGGAGGGGATATTAACCAAAAAATTCTAGATCTAAATATCACCATTTCCCACATACTGTGAGCCATGCAAACCACCCTCGGAGTTTTCTAAAGGGGTTACTTTCCAGGATCAACTGAGATTGTAAAAATTGAATGAATAAAAAAGAAAAATACCCCACAAAATCGGCAGGTGTGATCAGGTTTTTTTTACCTTTCAGGAAGTTTCAGGGGTAACTTGTATGGGACTACACCAATCTTACCTTGCATGTGTAGTCCCATATATACAAGTTACAAGTGCAAGGTAAAAAAAACCTGATCACACCTGCCGATTTTTGTGGGTTTTTTTCTTTTTTATTCATTCAATTGTCTGATGAGTTTACGATAAATCATGATGGATATGGGTTTTTGTCACTCATAGGCCCTTGCCTATGTGGGACTGTGTCCAACATTCACTGTTGCAGCAGTCAAAAAAAGACAACAAAATTGCTCTAAGCAAGATTTAATTTTCTTAAATTTGCTAGATTACTGATTCAGGGACTCTTCAACTTTTACTGTGCCACAAATTTTGGTATTCAGAATTGAAAATGATATTTTAAATAATTATTTTCCTCTCATGTATGAATTGTCTAGACTGAAAAAGGCCCGCTGATACACACAAAAGCTATTGAAGCCTATTCACCTGTAAAAGCTAGTCTGGAGTACAAGGTTATCTTCAGATAAGCTTGTACATGTATAAGTGGGTTTTTGTAGTGAATGACATGGCTTATGAATTCAAAAGTTTATGCATGAGTGATCATGTATTGTCTTTTTAATCACAATTTGATTATGGAAGTTGTTTTGACAGTACCGTATTATCTTGTTTTGATGTGCTCCTGGTAGTTTGTGATGGGGGGGGGGGGGGATGGTTGTGTGTGGTTGTGTGCGTGTGTGTGGGTGTGTGTGAGTGACGTGTCACAATTCCGGGAGGGTTTTTTTTTTTTATTGTCATAGGGGTATCTCTTTCTTAATTAAGCTGACATGATAGTAAGTAGAGATTTTGAATTTGTAAGACCTTGTAAATAATAAATTAGCTATACAGGTCTAGGGCCCGTTGCACAAAACTTGCGTTCGAACGCAACTCAGGAAAATCAAACGCAACTTTATTTTTAGCCAATCAGAAGTGCGCATTAAGGACTTGCGTTTGATTTTTAGGAGTTGCGATCAAACGTAAATAATCTGAAAAAAAAGAAAAAGAGACAAAACATGCAATCTGGGGGGTGATTCACTAACTGGGATCGATATCATTCCTAAAATCAATTTTCGGGATTGATTTCATTCCCAGCTTAAAATTAATTCCACCTTACTGATTCACTAAATCGCTTTTAGGATGGAATCAATTTTATCATGAATATATATGAGCGCAAATGAATATTTACGAGTGCACTCATTCCAACCAATCAACGTACTCAAATTTCAGTCACCGCCCCTCAGTCACCCGACCTAATTCTCTACTTAGCGCGTAGCTAGTGCGCGTTACCTAGCTACTGCATTAATTGCGCGCACGCATCGACTGGACATACACAGGGCTAGGGCCTATGGCTAGGGCAATGGGCGTGCAGGCAGGCACAGCGTAGCCGCGCCCAGGTTGGGGCGCGGGCGGGCATGCAGTGGAGTGACCGTTTGTGATTGTTAGGAGCGATCCGGATCACTCCCAACCTTAAAATCAATTCAGAGGCTGGAATCAATCCCAAATACCTTAGTGAATCAGTCACTAAAAGCGATATTGCTCTTAGGATTGATATTGATCCTAAGATTGATTTTTTCTTATTTGGGATTAATTTTAGCTGTTAGTGAATCACCCCCCAGCCTGCATAGTATGCACAGTAACGGACCCCTTGTGCCAGTAGTATAGTCGTACCATCTGTCTATGGGGAAGGTTGACAAATGCCAGTTTTAATAAATAATTCCCATAACAGACAATTATTTCTGTCTACTTAAATATAATTATTGCTCATATGTTTTTACACAAAAACCTGTATGGAACAAATCTATTCCTTCATCAAAAACTTAGAAAATGAAAATTTATGATATTTTCTGTACTGAGCCAATGGGAGAGGAGCTTGCAAGATACGTCACGGAGTTGCCAATTTGAGTTTGGTTGATTAAAACTCCTAAAAGTAACTTTTTTACAATTCGAGAAAGTTTCATGGCTTTACAGTACCAGAATATATATATACAGCCCTGGAAAAAATTATTAGACCAGCTGCATTGGAGGCATACAGGTAGTGTTAAGTCCATTGTCTATGGAGCTACATGTAGGAAAATGATTATTCACAGGTCTAATTCTTTATGAATGGACTACTACTCCCCATTACAATCGGGTCCGCTCGCTATTCATAAGAACCGCTGTTCATAGAAAACCGCTATTCATTTAACACGCTATGAATAGCGGTCCTTATGAGTAGTTATGAATAGTGGTCCTTATGAATGGATATCCTTATGAATAGCGAGGAAATCTGTCTATGGTTTGCTCACTATTCAGAAGGACCGCTATTCATACAAAACCGCTATTCATTTAGTCACGCGTTATGGATAGCGGTCCTTATGATTAAGTGGTCCTCGTGAATAGCGGTCCTTATGACTAGCGAGGTTATCCCATTACAATTACCTTGGTTACAATTGCCCCAAGACAATTACCCCAAGGACGACTATGGCAAGGACAAACTGCCTCGGACAAATTTTCCCAGAAATTACTCCCCCCCCCCCTCATTTTCCTATGAGAAAGTGTTTTTATCACATAATAGACAATAAATGTTTGAGAGGATGAATTTTAAGTTATATGTGTCTTGGTTTGAGCACTATGACCTGCTCATGATTCTACTGAGAACATTTGAAGTGACATAAAAATTGAAGACAATAGAAAATTGAAGTTATCGAAAAAGAAAATATTCTACATGTAGCTACATGAATGAGGTGCTGTGAAGAGAGAGAAAAAAGATGCAACCCCTTATGGACAGCATGCCACAAGGCATGGCTGCTATCATCAAATGTACATGTAGCAATTTTCCACCAAGAACTGAACAAACTGCCTCTAGAGAAGTGAACATGGCTTAACCAGACAATCAGGCATACCTCCTGGATGATTATCCCAGAGACCATTACTGTCAGAACATTTTTTCAAAACCTTCCTAGCCCTGGAGAATATCCCCAGGACAATTATCCTGTAGGATATTTTCATTCTGTTAGTTAATTTGAATTATCCATCCATTTGGGGGTACATGCCTTAAAATTAAAAAAATTTTTTTTTATAGATCTACATGTAATTGTCTTTTGGGGATAATTGTCCGAGGGGGGGGGGGGGGTAATTGTCCTAGGGGTTAGTTATTGTAGAGGGTAATTGTTTTAGGGAGTAGTCATCCATTCATTATGACTTGGCTGTTAGAAATATATTTTTGTTCAATTACTGATGTAGCCAACACTTCCCACGTACGCCTTTAAAAGGAGCCGGTCTAATAATTTTTTCCGGGGCTGTATATATATATATATATACATATATATATATATATATATATATATATACATATATATATATACATATATATATATATATATATATATATATATATATATATATATATATATATACATATATATATATATATATATATATATATACATATATATATATATACATATATATATATATATATACATATATATACATATATATATATACATATATATACATATATACATATATATATATACATATATACATATATATACATATATATATATACATATATATATATATACATATATATATATATATATATATATATATATATATATATATATATATATATATATATATATACATATATATATATATATATATATATATATATACATATATATATATATATATATATATATATATATATACATATATATATATATATATATATATATATTATTGTGAACTTTTGTTATTTTTCATCAACCGACGCAGGACTAATTATTTTATATATATATATATATATATATATATATATATATATATATACAGTTAACTCTGCATAAGTCGACCTTCCATAAGTCGAATAATCGCCTTAGTCGAAGCAATTTTTCAGAACAGAATGAGCAAAACATGTGTTTTTTACCTCTTCTAAGTCGAATTTCGCCTAAGTCGAACAGATTTCTGTGGTCCCAAGAGATTCGACTTAGGCAGAGTTACCTGTATATACATATATACATATATATATACATGTATATATCCTAAGGCTTACACATTACAATGTCTACCGATACATTATACACAATCTGCATCCAACTAGACAGGTTCATCCCATGACTTCAACTAACTTCATTTAAAGGGGATGTTCACACCGATTACAATTTCGCTTTAAAAGAAGAAGAAAAATTAAACAAACAGATCAGTGAAGGTTTGAGCAAAATACGATAAGAAATAAGAGAGTTAAAAATTTTTGAAGTTGTTTATCTTGCCAGCTCCTCTCCCATTTGCCCTGTACCCCAAAAATCATTGATTTCCATTTTCTCTAAAGAAAATATTAAATCATACATGCACCTTAAAATAATCATTGCTCATGTTTTTACACAAAAACCTGTATGAAACAAATCTATTCCTTCATCATAGATTTTCTGTACTGAGCAAATGGGAGATGAGCTCACAAGATACATCACGGAGTTGCCAATTTGTGTTTGGTTGATTAAGACTTTAAAAATCATAACTTTCTTATTTCGCTCAAACTTTCACTAATCTGCTTCTCTCATTTTTCTTCTCTTATTTAAATCAACTTATAAACAGAATGAACTTTCTCTTTAATTTCTCACAAAATGAATGAATTTGATTGTGTAATCAGAAAATTTGTTTTTGGCATTATGAATTGATCTGTAGCATTTCAAATCTCAGTCTAGAACTAGCCACTCATTGCATCATTTTATTCCTCAGATAATTGCTATTTCTTGTTTGTGTGAAGGGTAAATTGGAGTTGATAACAGGATGCTCTGCAGCAGCTACAGACCTAGAGCTGTACACATCAGAAGGGAAGCTGGTCGGACCAATGAACAATGATGACGCTCTATTAGGCTCATACCCAGTAGAAGATGATATGAGAATCCATGTGAGTTTTTATACAATTTTTTATACAATTCTTCTACTATTGGGATGGAAGGTTATATTGAACATGGTCATTTTGTTGAAATTTTTTTTCAACTAGCAGTAACTAACACACATGAAAAAAGGTCAAAATGCAGAGTTGCAACAAATGTTCTTCATCACAAGGAATTGTATAGAAATTTTTCACTTCATTTATTGAATATATGTTATAAGCAGATGCATGCCTTATATTAAGACACCCAGTCATACAAGCCCAATGAAAGAAGTGAATATTTTTTTTCAAGCTAGATAATGTATATTCATGTGCGTACTGTAAATTGTCTTTTTGAATATCTGGTTTTGCAAAAGGCCATTGGATGAAATATCACAAGTGCTTCAATTTACTGTGAAATATTTGCTTTATTTTGTTAACTAATTTAATTTTTGTATTTTTAGGTAATCAACAGGGATAGCAACCGTGCTGCTGGAGAGTTTGAAGATGTTTCAAAAGTGGAGAAATTTGAGATCTCACAAGATGAATATGATAAGAGATCAGGTAAGCATTGACCATGCATGTCTATAACTCAGCACTGACAGGGTTCTGAGGTAAAAAGACTCCCTGAAATTCACAATTTCTAATAAGCCTGCATTGTTTCGGTTCGCATGATGATCAGAGTTTAGATTCATTTCCTTTCATCTGGTGCACCGATGTCGTGTGGAACAACACTACTTATTTTGCACTGACTTTGTACAGACATAAAACTTGACCTGTGCACATCAAAAAGGTGGCTAGAAGTTCACTTTTTACCCTAGGTGCAATCTCGAGCCACTATTCATTCTCCAATAAAAGATATTTGTATTTTTTTCATTCAAGACTATTTTTATTATTAGATTCCTGCTTCTAAAAGTCTGTTTTGCTTTCAAAATAGTGAATTTCTCCAATTATTTTCCTTCTCAAACATGTATGGTCCTGTGTGTCATGTTCACTATTGCAAATTTATGAGTGCAATCACAAGCATAGTTAATACACATTAGATGTCAATTTGCGTGAATATTTCCATCAATATTTTTTCCAATATTTAAAATTCATCTATTAAAAAAATTATTTCCTGGAGAAGACTACGTAATATATAACATTGTTTTTAGAAATACAAGAAAATGCTATAAATTGTTGATCAGTATGATATTCATTCCTGGGTTTTTTCCTCCTGCTTTTGTTAATGCCTAGATTCGGTGAGAGCCTTCAAGAAGAAGATGAAGATGGGACAATTCAAGGAGGTCAGCCCAGAGGAACAAGCCAGGATAGATGAAGAGAAAGCACAGAAGGCAGCTGAAGAAGAGAGGCTAGCAAATGCCATCACTGTCGACTCAAGATGTGAAGTCTGTGTACCAAATGCCCCACCTACCAAAAGAGGGACAGTCAGATTTGTTGGTAAAGCACCTTGTTACTGAGTTGCTGTTTGTGCAATGTGTTTGCTTATTTATGGACACGGATTATGTGCATTGTGTAGTTTCTTACTTATATGATGACTTTTGACAAGGAGTTAAAGTCACATAGTCCTATGTTCTCATGGGGAATTTGACACCATTCGGGTATTTACCTTATAACAGGTGTTATCATTCACCGAGAGTGGATTTCACTTTTAACGACAGGCACTTCTTATGTAATGCTTTGTTCCCTCTTCCTACTAAGTGTAAAGGAAATGTCTTCATCATAAATCTCCCCAGCTCAAGTAATTTCATGTTGGGACAGACCCATGGTCAGACCCATCTCCCTGGTTTCGCTGCCTGCCTGGGAGACCTCACACATATTAATTGGTAATTCAACCAAAATATGCTGTCAGCGATTTATGATACAATGCACATGGACACTGGCGACTAAGTACCTTTAAACTGTATGCCATTTTTGGCAGATGCATTTGTTAATCTTTGTGGTATAGTAATCAGACTTCAGTATTTCAACACATAACTTTTAAAGTGAAAATGTGGATTGTATTTTATACTTCTTTCCCTTTAGCATCAATGATATAGAGGAAAAATACACATTATGCAGTAACAAGATGGCACTCTGGCTGTTTGGCTGTCATGATTTCAATGTGTTTATTGTTTAGATTAGGGGAAACATACATGTTCAAGTATTTATAATGCACTAAATATGTATTGCGCTATAAAAGTAATTTCAGCTTGCTCTACTGTATATTATCTGTGATTCCAAATTCTACTATTAATTTCGATAAATTCTTCAATTTTTAGGAAAGACAGACTTCAAACCTGGCTACTGGGTTGGTGTGCAATATGACGAGCCTCTAGGGAAGAATGATGGCAGGTTAGTAGAGTCAAGTATTGTACAAATAACACTTGTTTGAGTGCATTGTTGATTTTACTAATGCACAAATTACAAAACATGAATTATATGATTTATAAAATGGGTCTACATTATGAATATAAAGACGTGAAGCAGGCTACAACCTATTCAAAAGCCGAGAGTCTCATAGTCATGGGTGCTGCCATTTGCTTTATAGAATGAAAGTGAAGCCAGTGACTTTTATACCCATCTCAATTTTACACACATTTAAATGTCCATATCACATGTGACCAATGCGCATTTCCTCTTCCTAAATTTGTACATGCCGGAGGCAGGCATTCATATACATGTAACACACAGCTGTGAGAGTATTGGTTAAAATTAGCGCTTGCGATAAACTTTAGAATTGTCTGAAGTGGCTTTGGACAATTCTGAAGTTATCAAGTGCGCTAATTTAACCAATGAACGAACTAGAGCCAGATGTTATTTCTTTTATAAAATGAAAAGCATGAATCCTTGTCCTTTGATGAATTATGTGAATTCTGATGTTAAATGTAGATCTAGGTCTAGATCTAACTGTTAGATTGAGATCTATAATAGTCTGGAATCTAGCCTTGATCTACATGTATGTCTAAATGATAATTTACTGTTATTGTACTGGGTATTTACCAGCAGCAGTAAGGCCCATAGACCACAGGAAACCACAAAATTTTCCAAATTCCATTGTTAAGAAATAGAGGGACTAGAGTCAACTTAACAATATTATACTTTTCCAGTAGATTTTCAAAAGTGTCTGATTCAACATCAAATTGTAAACGGGTAAAAGTTGAATAATTAACATAGTTGAACAGTTAAACTTGGAAACTCTTAACTCTATTGAACTGTAGACCACAATCCAGATGTAGTCCTCAAAGTATCACTGGACTCTGCTAGACTTAAATTCCAAGATGTAGAGTCTAGTCTAGTCTTCATACAAGAATGTTAGGTCTTGTTATAAATGTTCACATTGCATCCATGGAAAAAAATCTTGATGAGATGCTCTGCTTGCGACAATAAAACTGATGGTACCGGTATGTGGCGCGTTGGATCTGCCAGTAGATACAGGTCTAGGCCTCTGTTTACTCCAGGTCCAGGACCAGAAACAGGTTTACATTCCACTTCATCACTTCGAACCAATTGCAGAGCCAGCGATGATGTTTTGTTTTCTGTTTGCGTTAAAGTACCAGCTTCATTCAATTTCTGACCAAGCATGGTACTCATTTCTTTTTATGTCACCGAAGGTGGTGCCAGAGGCATTATGTTTTCAGGTTGTCCGTCCATACGTCCATCCGTCCTGCTTTCTCATTCTCAAGATAACTCAAGAACCATTTGAGATATGAACTTCAAACTTGGTGCTAGTATGTATCACCATAGGAAGACGATCTGATTGGATTTTGGGGTACGTAGTTCCAAGGTCAAGGTCACAGAGGCCAATTTTTCTGAAATTCCAGGTGTTGGCCTTGTTCTAGCGATAACTCAAGAACAATTTGAGGTATGAACTTCAAACTTGGTGCTAGTATGTATCACCATAGGAAGACGATCTGATTAGATTTTGGGGTACGTAGTTCCAAGGTCAAGGTCACAGAGGCCAATTTTTCTGAAATTTCAGGTGTTAGCGTTGTTAACATGATATCTCAAGAACTATTTGAGGTATGAAATTCAAACTTGGTGCTAGTATGTATCACCATAGGAAGACGATCTGATTAGATTATGGGGTATGTAGTTCAAAGGTCAAGGTCACAGAGGCCAATTTCTGAAATTCCAGGTGTTAGACTCGTTCTAGCGATAACTCAAGAACCATTTGAGGTATGAACTTCAAACTTGGTGCTAGTATGTATCACCATAGGAAGACGATCTGCTAAGATTTTGAGGTATGTAGGTCAAAGGTCAAAGGTCACAGGTCAATATCTGAAATTTCAGGTGTTAGCGTTGTAAACATGATATCTCAAGAACCATTTGAGGTATGAACTTCAAACTTAGTGCTAGTATGTATCACCATTGGAAGATGATCTGATTAGATTATGGGGTACGTAGTTCAAAGGTCAAGGTCACAGAGGCCAATTTCTGAAATTTCCGGTGTTAGCCTCGTTCTCGCGATAACTCAAGAACCATTCAAGATATGAACTTCAAACTTAGTGCTAGCATGTATCACCATAGGAAGAGGATCTGATTAGATTTTGGGGTCAAAGGTCAAAGGTCACAGGTCAATATCTGAAATTTCAGGTGTTAGCGTTGTTAACATGATATCTCAAGAACTATTTGAGGTATGAAATTCAAACTTGGTGCTAGTATGTATCACCATAGGAAGACGATCTGATTAGATTATGGGGTATGTAGTTCAAAGGTCAAGGTCACAGAGGCCAATTTCTGAAATTCCAGGTGTTAGACTCGTTCTAGCGATAACTCAAGAACCATTTGAGGTATGAACTTCAAACTTGGTGCTAGTATGTATCACCATAGGAAGACGATCTGCTAAGATTTTGAGGTATGTAGGTCAAAGGTCAAAGGTCACAGGTCAATATCTGAAATTTCAGGTGTTTGCGTTGTAAACATGATATCTCAAGAACCATTTGAGGTATGAACTTCAAACTTAGTGCTAGTATGTATCACCATTGGAAGATGATCTGATTAGATTATGGGGTACGTAGTTCAAAGGTCAAGGTCACAGAGGCCAATTTCTGAAATTTCCGGTGTTAGCCTCGTTCTCGCCATAACTCAAGAACCATTCAAGATATGAACTTCAAACTTAGTGCTAGTATGTATCACCATAGGAAGAGGATCTGATTAGATTTTGGGGTCAAAGGTCAAAGGTCACAGGTCAATATCTGAAATTTCAGGTGTTAGCTTTGTTAACGTGATATCTCAAAAACCATTTGATCCATTAACTTCAAACTTGGAACCAGTATGCATCACTATAATGAGACGAACTGATTAGATTTTTGTTCAAGTATGTCGAAGGTGACAGGTCATTATACAGGTGTATGTGAAATTAATGTTTTTTACCTTTGTTATCACCATATCTCAACTATTTTGTATTCATCTATTGAACTGTAGACCACAATCCAGATGTAGTCCTCAAAGTATCACTGGACTCTGCTAGACTTAAATTCCAAGATGTAGAGTCTAGTCTAGTCTTCATACAAGAATGTTAGGTCTTGTTATAAATGTTCACATTGCATCCATGGAAAAAAATCTTGATGAGATGCTCTGCTTGCGACAATAAAACTGATGGTACCGGTATGTGGCGCGTTGGATCTGCCAGTAGATACAGGTCTAGGCCTCTGTTTACTCCAGGTCCAGGACCAGAAACAGGTTTACATTCCACTTCATCACTTCGAACCAATTGCAGAGCCAGCGATGATGTTTTGTTTTCTGTTTGCGTTAAAGTACCAGCTTCATTCAATTTCTGACCAAGCATGGTACTCATTTCTTTTTATGTCACCGAAGGTGGTGCCAGAGGCATTATGTTTTCAGGTTGTCTGTCCATACGTCCATCCGTCCTGCTTTCTCATTCTCAAGATAACTCAAGAACCATTTGAGATATGAACTTCAAACTTGGTGCTAGTATGTATCACCATAGGAAGACGATCTGATTGGATTTTGGGGTACGTAGTTCCAAGGTCAAGGTCACAGAGGCCAATTTTTCTGAAATTCCAGGTGTTGGCCTTGTTCTAGCGATAACTCAAGAACAATTTGAGGTATGAACTTCAAACTTGGTGCTAGTATGTATCACCATAGGAAGACGATCTGATTAGATTTTGGGGTACGTAGTTCCAAGGTCAAGGTCACAGAGGCCAATTTTTCTGAAATTCCAGGTGTTAGACTCGTTCTAGCGATAACTCAAGAACCATTTGAGGTATGAACTTCAAACTTGGTGCTAGTATGTATCACCATAGGAAGACGATCTGCTAAGATTTTGAGGTATGTAGGTCAAAGGTCAAAGGTCACAGGTCAATATCTGAAATTTCAGGTGTTAGCGTTGTTAACATGATATCTCAAGAACTATTTGAGGTATGAAATTCAAACTTGGTGCTAGTATGTATCACCATAGGAAGACGATCTGCTAAGATTTTGAGGTATGTAGGTCAAAGGTCAAAGGTCACAGGTCAATATCTGAAATTTCAGGTGTTAGCGTTGTTAACATGATATCTCAAGAACTATTTGAGGTATGAAATTCAAACTTGGTGCTAGTATGTATCACCATAGGAAGACGATCTGATTAGATTATGGGGTACGTAGTTCAAAGGTCAAGGTCACAGAGGCCAATTTCTGAAATTCCAGGTGTTAGACTCGTTCTAGCGATAACTCAAGAACCATTTGAGGTATGAACTTCAAACTTGGTGCTAGTATGTATCACCATAGGAAGACGATCTGCTAAGATTTTGAGGTATGTAGGTCAAAGGTCAAAGGTCACAGGTCAATATCTGAAATTTCAGGTGTTAGCGTTGTAAACATATCTCAAGAACCATTTGAGGTATGAACTTCAAACTTAGTGCTAGTATGTATCACCATAGGAAGACGATCTGATTAGATTTTGGGGTATGTAGTTCCAAGGTCAAGGTCACAGAGGACAATTTTCTGAAATTCTAGGTGTTAGACTTGTTCTAGTGATAACTGAAGAACCATTTGAGGTATGAACTTCAAACTTAGTGCTAGTATGTATCACAATAGGAAGACGATCTGGTTAAATTTTGGGGTTCGTAGGTCAAAGGTCAAGGTCACAGAGGCAAATTTCTGAAATTTCAGGTGTTGGCCTTGTTCTAGCAATAACTCAAGAACCATTTGAGGTATGAACTTCAAACTTAGTGCTAGTATGTATCACCATAGGAAGACGATCTAATTAGATTTTAGGGTACATAGGTCTAAGGTCAGGGTCACAGAGGCCAATTTCTGAAATTTCAGGTGTTGGCCTCATTCTAGCGATAACTCAAGAACCATTTGAGGTATGAACTTCAAACTTAGTGCTAGTATGTATCACCATTGGAAGATGATCTGATTAGATTATGGGGTACGTAGTTCAAAGGTCAAGGTCACAGAGGCCAATTTCTGAAATTTCCGGTGTTAGCCTCGTTCTCGCGATAACTCAAGAACCATTCAAGATATGAACTTCAAACTTAGTGCTAGTATGTATCACCATAGGAAGAGGATCTGATTAGATTTTGGGGTCAAAGGTCAAAGGTCACAGGTCAATATCTGAAATTTCAGGTGTTAGCTTTGTTAACGTGATATCTCAAAAACCATTTGATCCATTAACTTCAAACTTGGAACCAGTATGCATCACTATAATGAGACGAACTGATTAGATTTTTGTTCAAGTATGTCGAAGGTGACAGGTCATTATACAGGTGTATGTGAAATTAATGTTTTTTACCTTTGTTATCACCATATCTCAACTATTTTCTATTCATGATTTGAGGAGATAAAGTGATCAGACTTTTGGGTTATAAGGTGTAAGGTCAAATGTCAAAGAGGTCAGTTATTTCAGTAATTTTATTTCGTAATTTTCCTGGAGAAATTACAGGAGATCCCGCTCGCGCATGCGCAGTGATAATCGTTCGCAACATGCTGTGCAGTCAGTTGAACTGCCAATTTGCTGGGAAAGTTTATTAAAAATTTCGCATTCTTTTGCTTACTGTTCAGGATAGTGATAAGCATTTTTGTACCATTTTTTCTCAACCTAGTACGGTTTGGACTTTGTTTGGACTATTTTTACGTCTTTTTCAAGACGATTCTGATCGATATGGATCACGAGCTTATGGACACCAGTCTGCCGAGTGGAGCACGGACGGTACCCCACCGGGCCAGACGCCGGCGAAGCCAGGCGCAAGGCCCTGCTCTCAGCAGCTAGTTTCCGTAACACAACAAACCTCCTTGTCAAAACAGAAATCGGGGATGAAAGTGAAACGCACCTTGAAAGGCCAAGTCAAGGCTTCTACTATGGGCACAGCACCCAAACAGGCTAATAAAGCCAAGATTAGCAAGCCTAAACCCAGTACAAGTGGTGTGGATGTTGAAGATAGGCTCAAAAAGCTAGAAGAGCTTTTGACTAAAGTTTTGGAAAACCAGGGGCCCGTTGCACAAAACTTGCGTTTAAACGCAAATCAGGAAAGTCAAACGCAACTTTATTTTCAGCCAATCAGAAGTGCGCATTTAGGACTTGCGTATGATTTTTAGGAGTTGCGGTTAAACGCAAGTTTTGTGCAACGGGCCCCAGATAGAGAAAGTGATTCCTGAGCCAAGTAAGTCAGCCCAATCCACTTCTGGTGGGCATACGATCTCTGATAGTGAGTATGAGGACAGGTCACTTTTAGACTTTGATAGCAATTACGGATATGATTATCAGTGTGAACAGTACCAGCCAGGTCAGACATTTAATGATGGCAACTCTTCTCGAGCTCTTGAAGCAGAAGAAGGTGAATGTGACTTATATGTACTAGGTATTGCGGCACTGGCCGTTAAGTTTGCACAGCCCCAGGAGTTGGGGCAAGCAGTCGATGACAATTTGGCAAGATCTGCTACCTACATGCTAACCCACAAGCTGGGAGATAAAGCACTCAAGGATACTATCTCTAAATATCTACCTCCTATTAACTGCCCCGTAATTGATGTGCCTAGGGTCAATGGACCCATTTGGGACAAGCTTAAATCCAGGACAAAGCAGAGAGACCTTCACTTCCAGAAAATTCAACGGTCCCTGACCCGAGGGTTGACTGCGTTCTTGCATACAGTGGACCCACATAACATTTTAGAGGCTAAGCAAGACTGCCTCGCTCTTCTCAATAATGCCAATTTTGAACTCAGTTGCACACGCAAATGCCTCATTCGGCCAGACATGAATTTGAAGTATACCCCACTCTGCAGACCATCATGGCAGGTGGGCAAGTTTCTATTCGGAGATGACCTCGCAAAGCAGGTTAAAGATTTGTGTGAACAGCAGAAGACAGCGGCAGGGGTCATGAGAGGTCAGACAAAGGACAGACCGCTCAAGTCTTACTCCTACCACCCCTATGCCAAGCCTAAGAGCAATTCTTGTGACTCAAAATGGTCACAACCAGCTCACCGACACATGCATAGTTCCCAACTGTGGCCAGGCAACTCAGAGAGGCCTTTTTTAGGCCAGCCTCAGCCTCAGCCTCAGTCTCAGTGGAAACAGTACAACTACAACAAGAATCAGTGGCACCAGGCATCTCGGGGCAGATACCCTTCCCACATCCCCCTCCCCCCAAGGCAAGGGGCCACGCAGAAGAAAGCATAAACACCTCCCCTGAAGAGGTGAGTAAAAACTTTGACATTCCCATTGGGGGTCGAGGCATTATGTAGATAAATGGAGGAAAATTACTTCTGACCAATTTATTTTGGCAGCCGTAGAGGGCTACAAAATAGAGTTTG
This sequence comes from Heliocidaris tuberculata, assembly GCA_025618425.1. Classification (NCBI taxonomy): domain Eukaryota; kingdom Metazoa; phylum Echinodermata; class Echinoidea; order Camarodonta; family Echinometridae; genus Heliocidaris; species Heliocidaris tuberculata. The sequence goes on from CM046834.1 coordinate 5,692,554, forward strand.
AAAATTCGGTACACAGACCTCAACGATCACAGCCGCCTCGTATGTTTCGAGCCAGCATGGCTGAAATGAATGAGGTTAGTCATGAAATAAGGAACCTGCAGTCAAAGAATGTTATAGAAAGATACTCCCATGAGGATGGAGAATTCGTATCTAACATTTTTACTCGGCCCAAGAAAAATGGTGGACTAAGGGTAATTCTTGATCTTTTGGATTTAAACAAATATCTATGCTACCAACATTTTAAGATGGATAATATCCACACGGCAACACAATTAATGTCGGAAAATTGCTACCTAGCCTCAGTCGACCTCAGAGATGCCTATTACTCTGTACCTATACATCCTCTGCATAGGAAATACTTAAGATTTGTTTGGCAGAATTGTCTGTACCAATTCACTTGTTTACCGAATGGTTTGAGTACTGCACCATGCCTTTTTACCAAGATCCTTAAACCAGTGTTTGCTACCCTTCACCAAGCAGACCACATTTTAGTGGGCTATCTTGATGACACAATCATCATTGGTAACAATAAGACCAAGGTGCTAGAGGCTGTAGAAGCTACAGTAGGCCTCTTATCAGATCTTGGATTTATTATTCACCCTGATAAATCAGTACTCCAGCCATCACAAGAAATTAAATTCCTTGGGTTTGTTCTCAATTCAGTGAATATGTCAATTACTCTTCCAACTGATAAGGAAAATGAAATCAAGAGAGCTTGTTTAGAACTTCTAAACACTCAGTCAACTCATATTAGACACATGGCTAGAGTAATTGGGAAAACTGTAGCAGCCTTCCCAGCTGCCCAGTATGGCCCCCTTTTCTATCGAGTGTTGGAGAAGGATAAAATTAAGGCACTGAAATGTAACGGAGGTCACTTCGATAGAATGCAACTTTCTCATGCAGCTAGGTATGAACTCGAATGGTGGGTAGCAAACATACATAATGCATATTCACCAATACAGAGAAAGAAACCAAATCTAGAGTTAAACACTGATGCAAGTGGGTCTGGATGGGGAGCTACAGATCTCACAAAAACAGGTGGGCGATGGAATGACAAGGAACTTGTCAAAGCAAAGAATAATGAGATAAATTACCTTGAACTACTCGCCGCATTCTTTGGACTGAGGTCCTTTTGTTCAGAAATGAGGAATGCCCATATTTTGTTACGTATAGATAATACAACTGCATTGACTTACCTCCAAAATATGGGTGGTACAAAATCCCCAAATTGCAATAAAGTTGCAAATGACATCTGGAAATGGTGCTTGGAAAGAGATATTTGGCTTTCGGTTTCTTACATTCCTGGCCGACTTAATGTTGAAACTGATCAAATGTCACGTAAATTTAACAATAGGACAAAATGGAAACTGGATGAGAGGGCATTTGATTAAATTATTCATCGTTTTGAATTGCCCGACTGATTTATTTGCATCTAGATTAAATAATCAACTACCAAGGTACATTTCATGGCTCCCTGATCCCAATGCTGTTTCAATAGATGCATTCTCTTTATACTGGGGCCAATTAAACTTCCATGCATTCCCACCATTCTGTCTCATACCAAGGTGTTTACAGAAAATTCTGACAGTAGAGCCACTGGCTTATTAGTTGTTCCAAATAGACCGCTTAGACTGTAATGTATACAAATTTGTGCACATAATTCTCTGAGCACCTAGTGACGAGCTATTCCATCAACCTGCTTTTTATAAATGAGCCTCAATGCTTGGAATCCAGTTTGCATACATTACTTGTTGTTATGTCCGGCAAGCTTTCAGGTTGTCAAGAACAACCTTTGTTTGAAAGGTATGTATAAAATTTGCATACATTACCGAAGCGGTCTATTGGCCTACACAGCCATGGTTTCCTTTGTTCAAAAGTATGACACAAGGAAAACCTTTAGAGTTAAAGAAGAGGAAAGATTTACTTAGACTTCCAGTCTCAAATACTATTCACCCACTCTGGGATCGTCTTGATCTGTTATGTTGCACGATCTCTGGAGACCTTTCAAGAGATTGAGTGACAAGACTACAGAGATCATTATGTCATCATGGAGAGACTCCACCATGAGTCAATATTGCACCTACATCAGAAAATGGAAGAAATTTTGTTCAAGAAAAGATTTGAATTATTTGCAATCAACTGTAGAAAATCTCCTGGAGTTCCTGACCAAATTGTATGAACAAGGAGCTAGTTATAAAACATTAAACACTTCAAGAAGTGCTTTGTCAACATTTCTTATTTTAGAAGTACCTTTTACAGTGGGAACTCATCCCCTAGTGCATCGGTTTCTAAAAGGAATATTTCAGCTTCACCAGCTTAAGCCCAGATACACACATATCTGGGATGTGAAGTTGGTTTTGAACTATTTGAGAAAGCTTTTGCCTGCCAATAGTCTCAGCCTAAAACAATTGTCTTTGAAGGTTGTTACACTTTTGGCACTAACTTCAGCGCAGAGAGTGCAGTCTTTGCATCAATCAAACCTAGAGCATATGACTCTTAAATATAGTGCTGCAACATTTAGATTTGATGGGCTAGAGAAGCAGGACAGACCAGGTCACGTAAAAGGAGTACTTCGGTTTGTTGCCTACCTGCCTGACAGGCGTTTGTGCATTATTCATTATCTACAGCATTACGTTCAACGAACGGAGCCTCTTAGGGGTAAGGATAAATCCCTACTTATCAGTTACCAGAAACCTCACAGGAGGATAACTAAACAGACAATTTCCAGGTGGATCCGTAGCACTCTTGCTTTAGCAGGAATAGACACTAAGATCGGCCAACTTAGCATCCGTACCCAACCGCCATTAAATCCGCCTGACAAAGTGAATATTTAGTCAAGTTTCTTATTTGTTATTGTTGAAATCATGCTCATATTTAACGGAATAAACGCTATTGTTGTCAATTTCATAAGTGAAAAAGAAAATCAGGTAAGACCTGAGCGGGTGTCAAACCCGCAACACTGCATCAGTGTAGAGAGAAGCCTCTGACCCGTCGTCTTTACCACTAGACCACGAGCAATTGACGGCAGAAGCGGGGTTCAAAAAGACTATGTACCTTCGCTCTACAGAAATTCTATGTCTTTGTGAATGTGCAGTCAGTCATTCCAACTCGCACAATAGGCGAGACAAGCCTTTTAGCAGCCTACTTTTTTTTCAGTAAGCTAGGCGGTACCACACCACGTAATACTATAGTGGTCATATTGACCACTACGCGGGACGAATGCAAAAATACTAGTCATTTTCTATCGCATGTACTTAAGGTATGGGGGAAAAAAATAGATAAATATTTAAAATACTTCCTTTCAAATTCAGCTCTTTAAAATCTCACTCCTACCTTAAATGGCCGTTAGGAAGAACTGATGATATTTCCAGCAAAATCCAAAGTCAAAATCATGTCCAAAACCTAAGAAATCCCCGCCAATTTTTTCCGCGATCGCATGTTGTTTTCATGCCTCCGATGTTTTAGACTAAAATCGGCCAATGAAATTTTGTCCACAAAGAAACTCGGTATCGCGCGCGCACATCGATCTCTACGATCGCGCAAAACGGAAAATCGGGACTTTTACGTGTGCGTGATAGGGACCGAATTTTAACGACCGAATGTTTTTGGGGGAGATGTCAGCGCTCGCGGCGATCAGGAAATGTACACAATGACTTGCGATACCCCGTTTCGCCAGAAGTGACAGTAAATTACTGATTTCATTTTTGGAATTATCTTTTCCAACATCGGTGAGTTGAATTTATTGTATTTCATGGATATGTTGGTGTCAGTTTTGGTAAATTAAATGCTGATTTTGAGTGAATGTTGGTGACTTTTGTGCAGTGGTGTTTTGAAAGTGTTGAGGTGTATGACTGCCTAGAGTCTACACAAGAAGTATAGTAAAGTCGCTATGAGTGGGCAGTACTAACTTCCGTCTGGGTACGGATGCTAAGATGGCCCTAAGATCTATAAAGCACATTCCACTAGGGCTGCCTCAACCTCAGCAGCTCAGAGATCGGATGTCCCCATCTCTTCCATCCTGAAACAAGCAGGATGGGCAAGTGAGAAAACTTTTAGGAAGTTTTACCATAAATCTCGTGAATGCAAAGTGAAAGAGTTCTCTGCTTCACTGTTAGATTGTGATCATTGAGACACTTTCCTATTGGGAAGTGGACAGGCACCAGCAGTTATATTGTTCAAGGGTTACCTTGCTGGCCATGAAGGTAATTTACGTGCATAGTTGTTCATTAGTACCTTTATACCTTTGTGATGGTGGTATTTTGGTTCACAAATATGCCTCCTGGGCTTTGAAATCTCCTGTAATTTCTCCAGGAAAATTACGAAATAAAATAGAAAGATTAAATGAGAACATAGTTTGAAATTTAATATTTATTTTATTTGTAATTTGGAGGGAGAGATTACAGGCCCTCCTCTCCCTCCCTTTGCTCATTGTTCAGCTACAGTTCTCATATGTTCTCATTTTAGTTTTAATCTTTCTATAATATTCTTCAGGAGGCACATTTGTGCTTTGAATAATGACTGCGCATGCTCGGGCGGGATCTCCTGTAATCTCTCCCTCCAAATTATTCATAAAATAAATATTAAATTTCAAACTATGTTCTCATTTAATCTTTCTATTAGAGGCTTTTTATTTTGGTTATCACAAGATTTCAAGAACAGTTTGAGCCATCAACTGAATTTAGGCGGAGGCATATAGGAGACGGAGTCGCATTCATCTTGTTCATATGTTTTACAGTGTCAATTTGTATTCAATCTATCAAGGGCCAGGTTAGGGAGTCTGCATGTATTGAATTTTCTTATGAATAATATCTTTCATCTTTAGACTTATTTCCAGATTCCATTTTGCGGATGTACATTATATTATTCATGTGTAAATTAATTTCAATCTCTAGTATAATTTCACTACAAAGCATAGATAAGAAGCTACAAGGATTCTGGATAGTAACTTTTTCATAACCATCTAACATGAGTAAAAAAAAATTAATAAAAAAGCTCCCTCCTCCCATGCCACAAATAAATCCTATTCATTGGTATTACTATACACCACATACTTTTCTTATGCCAGTTATTATGACTTCTGTTTCCCTAATTTTTTTTTTTTCAGTGTTGGTGGTAAGCGATACTTTGAATGTCCTCCCAAGTATGGTGGTTTTGTCAAACCTCAGTATGTGACTGTTGGCGACTTTCCAGAAGAGGAATTTGACCTGGATGAAATGTGAGCAAGTCTTGGGACTCTTAGAAGGTACCATCCATTGTCATCTGTGTATGTACAAGGCTGCATTGAATGTCACTTCAGATGGATTGAGATAAATTTTGAACAACCACAAGTGGCCTATCAGGATTTCCCTTTCATCTGGGTATAGGGAAAGCATAGTAGGAGGATTGTGATTGGTCAAAATTTATTTATATTGATCCAATCTGTCATTTTTGCAGGAAATTAGAAGAGACAAAGGCTCATATACTTAAAAGTGGATAAGTTAAACCTGGTATAACTTAGATTCATGGAGCATCAACTGTCATTTTTTATTCCTTACAAATCCCTTTAAGTTCAAAAATGAAAGAAGGAAATGAATTATTTCTTGAATATGTGAAATCGATTCCATAATGACTTGTTTGTTATTCATTTATTTAAATGCATTGACAAAATTATTGTAACATTTACAGAATAAATTAATTGACACTTGGTGCTCTGTGAATAAGTGTAGTAACTCTACCCACTCAGTCATATCTAAACCTAGACCACAGATGGTCAATTTTATGAATACTTGTCTCATTCTGTGCAATGAATAGTGTTCAGTATTCACAATGCAAACTTTAAATTTGGAACCTTTTGTAGTTTGAATTAGTCAACAAAGCATGTCTTTTAAGACTGTAATGTTAAATGATGCTCTGTGAAAGGTCAGGAGGACCAAATTCCATCTTCAGTACCCCTTCCAAAATATAGTTACGTTCATCTACTATTCTTTGGTAATGTGTACATGTACTTAAGTTGAAAAAATATCTTCATATCGTTTCAATACTTTTGGAACGTAATCTACAGGGAAACATGAGTTTTTCCTGATGTAAGATTCCTTCTTTTACCTGCCAAGTGCATTCTAAGGGATTTTTAAGAAGAAAAGTTTATTCACATTTTCCTTGGGCCCTGTATCATGAAAGTTTCAATCACCTATCTCAAAATTAAGTGTAAAACTTTTGAGATTATTGATATGACTGATGCAAAAAGTTGGGATTTTTTTTACATTGCACTGCTATTCAAAATTTCATGAAATGAAATGGTGAACTTGTAGACTTGAGAAATAGCATATCCAATTAAATGTAGTACTATTGCTATGTGAGTGAGCATTTTGAAAAGAAAATAATCTTTCTGCCCTCACATAACAATTTCAGTAGGAGGGCAAGTCCAAGGTCCTATATATTACCAAGTATTATAAAATTGTATTAAGGGATTGTGGACATAAATGGACATACAAATATCATGTCACTTGATATTTTGTCTGATCCAAACTCTAGGAGGGCTATCAGCTTGATACAGTCTTCAGATCTAAAATCTAAAATGTTAGATGTGATCAGTAATGTATGGGATGAATAGCTTGCACTTCACCAGGACTGAAAATGCATTATAAAAAAGCAGAAAAACAAGCCAAATTTGCAAGGAGATTTATGTCACATGTTAAGTATTTGAAAAGTGTTGTGTTCTTGTGCATTTAGCCTTTTAACATCATACTCAAAACTTTAGAGCATCAACAGAATACAGTCTGCATGGAATTGTAACATGTTGTGATCATTCAAAGCAATTTTATTTGTCAAATCACACTGGAGTAGAAGCTTTCGTCATTGTTTAGGCTAGCTTGTCATAGACTCATTTCAAGCCAATATCATATTATTTTATACATGTAAGTATCCTGAACCATTCCAAGAAACTACGGCTTGAAATGTTATGTTAACAAATATATTTCATTTATTCTAAGAATAACAACAATTTACAAACATTTAGGTGTATGTCTGTGCATTACTGACTTTAGTGTGTCAAAGTACAGATTTATCCACATGCCATCTGATTAAGATATATGTATTCTCAAATAAATGATGTGAATTTTTGATATGATTTATTTTTATTTATTACCAAAATTCATGTCAACTATAGGTACAACAAATGAGCATATAATATTTATAAAAGGAGATAGGATCAACTACATGCTTCAAACTTAGCAGTAGGGCATTTCTCTATGCCTCTGTAGTGTACAACTAGATCCTAAACTTGTAAATCTGCATGATTGCAGGACCAGGGCAAATCCAGTGACTTACTTATTGACTCATTCTGCAAGGTCCATACTTTTCATACATATAACATGGCCAATGTCTTCCTCAAGGACACAAGTGCTTCAAGAGGATATTCTGTCCTGAAATAGTTGATCCGTAAGCCTAGTGATATATCTACTGGACCCATCACTGGCATCAATGTATATGTTTGGGGCAGCTACAGAATGTAATGCAATAAATTGTGTCTCCAACTTCTAACCCAGGGATTGACTTCAATGCACCCTAAAAAAGGAAAATCTATGAATTCAGAGGTTCAGATACTACATGTATCTGTGTCAATTCCTGCATGTTCTGACATTATATAAGATGAGATGAGATAACTAGAAATAAATTTGAAGGAATTGCTTGGAGCTAATGTTCATTTAGTCATATAAATAAAATATATAAGAAAAGTAGTCAGTGTTCCTCTCTTTCAATGTATTTCAGTTTTATAAAATTCCAGATTATTTTTCAGCTTGAATATATACTAAGCTAAATGTGTACAGATTTTTAAACCTTTTTAAAAAATCTGTTTGCAGAGAAGTGTTATACATGTATATTTATTTCATACTAAATATTATGATTGGACTTTTTTTTTTTTTACCTCTAGTGACTTTTGTAAAGTTTGACTCAAAATGATGTGAGATTTTGTGAAGTTCAAATGTATTTGATCTTGATTATTGCATGTCATTGTACCATGTGAATATACAAGATCATTAAAGTATGCTTCAGCAGAAGATAAATTACACCTGATAATCTGAACAACTTTTTTCTTCTTATAGCGCTGTCTTTCGTTTCTTAGTAGAGGTTGCTTTTTATTTTGATTTATTTGTAAATATTGTAGATAAGCAGTCACATGGCTATGATTCTCTAAATTGTTTGCAAAATGATTTCTCAGTTGAACCTTTGATGTGCAGTTGTTCATTCAGATCTATCAAATAAAGTTTTCCAGACACATTAATAAACAATCATAATAAACCCTGAAAAAAGCTTCAACATATTGCCTTAAACCAAGTCTCCAAGTCATTTTACAGAATCATTTATATCCTTCACGGATCAATATAGGACATAAAAAAACCTTATTAAGTACACACTTTATAGCAATGCACAGCAGTGATAAAAGATCAGTCTCAATCTATTAGAAAAGCCTGGACAATAAAATAGGTATCACTGCCTGTCAGTGAAATATGTCTTATTACAATTTGATCAAAGTATGTGGTTGCATTTTCACTTCACTATTTTCTGTGATTGTAATAACATAGACATAATTTTTTTTTTTAATTCATGTATGCTCCCAAATGTGCGAGATCTCACACCTTTGTCAGCCAGGCCAATTTAAAATGGCACTGTTGATGTGTGCATAATGAATATGTCATCTCATTTTACTGTCTTTGTAAGATGAAACTCAAGGCTTGATTTACCTCAAGATAATCAAATTATGGAGAATGTAATCAAAAGAAAAAGAAGGATCAGTACTGGACTAAAAATGAAAGTGTCACTCATTATTTCAACAACAAACAAAGGGACTTGGACGAAGGTTCTGCGCTGCCGCTTTGTATACACACACAGCTTTGGGTTCGAATCTAACAGTTGACAACGGGTCTGACATCTGGGGTGCTCTTAAAGGGCCCCTGCGTTGTGGCGTGCGCCTGTAATCCAGCTAACAGTGGAAGTTATAAACTGATTCAGCGGACCCAGGTTCGAAACTGAGTCACGTCTTTCGGATGGTGACGTTAAAGGTCCGTCACCAGACGTAAATAATCATATCTGATTGATACATGTCTGTAAAAACCCAATTACACACACACACAAATACAAGTTGATACCTGTTGGTGTGCAGTTCTACATACATCTCATATTTTGATATTTAAACTTCTAAACATGTTTCACAGATTTTAAGATATTTTTTGAAATAATGTTCTAAAACCTGCTAAGCCCCACCCACTTAAAAAAAATCCTCCAGATCACTTTCCCCCTGTGATATCATCTGTCAATCATCAGTGAGCGAATAGCAATAGACCGGTTCGGTAATGTATTCAAATTTTATACATACCTTTTAAACAAGTGAATGAGTAAATTACGTAATGCGTGATAAATGTCCCCGCCGGAAGTGCAGATCTGTGGAAATTAACTAGCCTGAACCTTAAAACTTCAGTGAAAAACTTTAGTGAATAAAATAATAATGTTACTGCATGCAAAAGAAGAGAATACCAACAATGCATGTATACAACTGAAATATAAAACATGAAAACATTATGAACCTTCAGCCATTTTGAATAAATTTGCATAGATTTGCATGAATAATGAATTTCAAAATTCTGTGTAGAAGTTTGGAAGCCCCCACCCAGCCCTATCAGATAAAACAATCAGAATCAAAATCCGATGTGAAATAGAGGAGAAGTAGCATTTTTCGTCAATTTTGAATAAATTTGCATAAATTTGCATAATTAATGAATTTCAAAATTCTGTGTAGAAGTTTGGAAGCCCCCACCCAGCCCTATCAGGAAAAACAATCGGAATCAAAATCCGATGTGAAATAGAGGAGAAGTAGCATTTTTCGTCAATTTTGAATAAATTTGCATAAATTTGCATAATTAATGAATTTCAAAATTCTGTGTAGAAGTTTGGAAGCCCCCACCCAGCCCTATCAGATAAAACAATCGGAATCAAAATCCGATGTGAAATAGAGGAGAAGTAGCATTTTTCGTCGATTTTGAATAAATTTGCATAAATTTGCATAATTAATGAATTTCAAAATTCTGTGTAGAAGTTTGGAAGCCCCCACCCAGCCCTATCAGATAAAACAATCGGAATCAAAATCGGCCAAGAAATGACGGAGAAGTAGCATTTTCTAACATTTGAGCACACACGGACAGACGGACGGACGGACTTTTTTTTGTTTTTCAAAATATTTTATTAGAGATTTCATTCAAAATAGATCATTACATAAAATAAATGTAAATAATTTCAAACAAATACAAATCTTCATTTCGTTTTCATACCATAGTGTTAAATTATTCACAAGACAAGCATGGAAGAATGTTGGAATGAAATCACTAAGTAAATAATATATTGACAAACACTAACGTACGCCCTATACCCCCTCCCTATGTCCCACAATGTATAATATTCAATGCAAATGATCTTTCATTCAAAATATGTTTATGTTCTTTTCTTTTTTGTTATTTTCCTAGTTCATATAAAGATCTCCTTTAAATAAATAAAGGGGTAAACAAAAGTGTATAACAAGTGAATGAGTAAATTACGCAATGCGTAATAAATGTCCCCGCCGGAAGTGCAGATCTGTGGAAATTAACTAGCCTGAACCTTAAAACTTCAGTGAAAAAACTTTAGTGAATAAAATAATAATGTTACTGCATGCAAAAGAAGAGAATACCAACAATGCATGTATACAACTGAAATATAAAACATGAAAACATTATGAACCTTCAGCCATTTTGAATAAATTTGCATAAATTTGCATGAATAATGAATTTCAAAATTCTGTGTAAAAGTTTGGAAGCCCCCACCCAGCCCTATCAGATAAAACAATCAGAATCAAAATCCGATGTGAAATAGAGGAGAAGTAGCATTTTTCGTCAATTTTGAATAAATTTGTATAAATTTGCATAATTAATGAATTTCAAAATTCTGTGTAGAAGTTTGGAAGCCCCCACCCAGCCCTATCAGATAAAACAATCGGAATCAAAATCCGATGTGAAATAGAGGAGAAGTAGCATTTTTCGTCAATTTTGAATAAATTTGCATAAATTTGCATAATTAATGAATTTCAAAATTCTGTGTAGAAGTTTGGAAGCCCCCACCCAGCCCTATCAGATAAAACAATCGGAATCAAAATCCGATGTGAAATAGAGGAGAAGTAGCATTTTTCGTCAATTTTGAATAAATTTGCATAAATTTGCATAATTAATGAATTTCAAAATTCTGTGTAGAAGTTTGATAGCCCCCACCCAGCCCTATCAGATAAAACAATCGGAATCAAAATCCGATGTGAAATAGAGGAGAAGTAGCGTTTTTCGTCAATTTTAAATAAATTTGCATAAATTTGCATAATTAATGAATTTCAAAATTCTGTGTAGAAGTTTGGAAGCCCCCACGCAGCCCTATCAGATAAAACAATCAGAATCAAAATCGGCCAAGAAATGACGGAGAAGTAGCATTTTCTAACATTTGAGCACACACGGACAGACGGACGGACGGACGAACACACACACACACACACACACACGCACGCGCGCACACACACACGCACACACGAACGGAGCCCGTTTCATAGTCCCCTCGCGAACTTCGTTCGGCGGGGACAATTACGGTATAATTAAATGAAATACAATTCTTCATGTTATATTCATATCATAAATAATAAGATGTGCATTTAACAATTTACCCAAGAGAAGGGGAAAATGATCATTCATGAAAAGTAACATAATGCATATTTTTATATAAACCCTTCATCGGTATACCTTGTTACCCCTTTCACTACTTAACCCCGCCCCCCCCCCCCCCCCTCCTTCACAACATTCACATTCACACTCACTAACATCCAACAATCATACCAAGGTTTACACACGCACAACACTTGACACATCATACCTGCTCACATTCACATCCTTATTCACTTTCAGTTCTTCCCATTTCTGTAAGTGTAAATGTAACTTCCCTGCCTTCGTTGCTAGATTTTTTTCTTCCTCTATACAATCAGCTATATATTTTTGTATTTTTGTAGATGAAGGAACCTGGCCTTGAGCCCTAGAATGGAAAATTGCATATTTAATAAACATGACCAAAGAATTTACACATTTATTTCTATTTGAATTACCAGGTAATCCCATGTATATATCCCCCCCAATTCATATCTTTTAATTCAGCCAAGCCAAAATATTCAATACAAAATTGCCATAACGGTTTCACTTTCGCACAGTTCAGAAATATATGAAAGTAAGACTCAATCTCCTTATAACAAAATGAGCAATAATTGTCCCTCACAAACCCAAACCTCATCAAATGTTCTTTTGTATATATAGCTCCATGTAAAAGTATAAATTGAAATTCCCTTTGTTTTCTAATGAGAGTTGTGTTCCTTGCTCGGATGAAAAAAGTACATATTTCTTTATTTGTAAAGTTGAAATTGCTGTGACCATCCTTTACTGTTAAGTTATACGATTCACGTAAATTGTTGATAAAACAGTTATAAATAGTTCTAGATTTAACTACCTGAAAAGTTGTTTCCTGCCCAGCAATATTCATGTTTATATTAAAGTCAACAAAATCAATTTTCATAAATTTGACCGAAGGAGTAGCATTTTTCCAACTAGTTGGTATGGCATGAGCAATATCAATTATCTGGAGCAATTGATTTGCATTAATCCCAAGATTTTGAAAATAAACCACAGGCTTTATATGCCCATTGTCAAAAATGTGATTTACAGTGCGTATGCCTTTATTAAATAGATCAATATCACAAATAATTTTACCTCTTATACAAATATTATGATTATTAAATATAACCGGATTAACCTCCCCTTCAGAGTATCTATATTTCCTCATATCTTGCCAAGCCTTCAGCATTTCTGAATAAAATTGTGGTATTTTTAATGTTAATTTAGAAGTGTCAAAGTCGCATAAGAACAGAAATCTCCCACCAACTGTTCTGAAACAAAAGTCAAAATACAATTTCCATCCAGCATCCCTTTCTCCATATAATAAATGTTTCAGCCACATCAAACGCTGTGCCTTTACAAACAATTTAAAATTCATCATTCTTAACCCTCCATGCGAGTAGTCCTGATACATTGTACTTCTTTTTATGCGGTCTTTACCTGACCACAAAAATTCAAAAGTAATTTTTTCCACCTCAGCAAACAACCACTGCGGAACCACTATAAGTGACGAGACATAATTTAATTTTGATAATGCATATGTTTTTAACAAGTGTATTTTACCCATAAGTGTGAGATCCCTTTGTTTCCACCATCCCAAGATTCTTTTTATTTTACTAAGTATTTCTTTGAAATTCAAATCCTCTTTTATAATCACATTCATAGAGAAATAAACACCTAAAATTTTAATTTGCTGGACTAAATTTCCGAACAAGGGAATTTGGGGTCTATCACTATCTTTGCCGTTCCACAAAAAGTTCGTTTTCCCTTTGTTCACCTTAAGACCACTTACTTTCTCGAATTCTTCAAAAAGATATTGAAGCCGTTTTATAGAATTTGTATTTTTCACAAACAGGGATATATCATCTGCATATAATATTTGTTTAATTGCATGTTTTCCAAACTGAACTCCTTCAATGGTAATGTCTCTCCTTATTGCCAAAGCAAGTGTTTCTATACAAAGCAAAAACAAATATGGGGAAAGGGGACCCCCCTGTCTTACTCCTCGTTTTATGTTGAAATAACCAGTGGAATACCCCCCATTCATAATACAACTGGTAATATCTGTGTATAATACACGAACCCACGAACAAAATGAATGACCAAATCCAAATAATTTAAGAACCTTGAATAAAAAGTCATGAGAAATAGAGTCAAAAGCCTTTTCGAAATCCACCGTGATCAAATATCCAATATTTTCATGAGAGGCTTGAAATAAAATATCGTCTATCAATCTCACACCTTCTCCTATATTCCTATTTTTGACGTAACCTACTTGATCATTGTGAATTGTCTCATTTAGTACATCTTTCAATCTTTTTGCTAATACCTTTGAGAGTATTTTATAATCAACATTTAAAAGCGTGATTGGTCTATAATTTTGGACATATAATGGATTTTTACCTTCTTTTTCTAATAACGTAATTACACCTTGCTTTTGTGAAGTTGCTAATGTACCCCTATCATATGCTTCATTTAAAACTTCAACCAAGAGTCCCCCCAATAAGGTCCAAAAAGTATAATAGAATTCAACCGTGAAACCATCATTCCCAGGGGATTTATTAAATTTCATTTCTTTTAAAACACTTAAACATTCATTACTAGTTACTCTACCTTCGCAAATATCTCGATTTTCTTTGCATAATTTAGGAATGTCATCAAAGAATAAGGAGTTTTGATCAACAAGCGTTTTACTCAACGAATACAAGTTTTTATAATATGATCCAATCATCTTCAATATTTTCTTCCTATCCTTAATAACCTGTTCATCTTGATCATATAATTCTCCAATCACACTTTTCCGTTTATTAAACTTAAGTAACTGTTCAAAATATTGTGTCTTCTGTTCTCCTTCCTCAAACCAAACGGCCCTTGATCGAATCTTTAAACCTTGTCGAGTATAATCATACAATTTGTTCAAATTGGATTTTTTCCCCTCAATTTCATCAATTATATTTCTGGATGGTTGTGCTAAAAGTTGATTTTCTAAGCATCTGATTTCCTCTTCTACTTTTTCAATTTCAAGTTTCCTGAGTTTTGCTTTTTTCTTTGTATAACTATTAATAAACTCTCTCATTTTCATTTTAAGAAAATCCCACAACAATAATTTATCTTTTATTTTAGGAATCAACTCATTTTTTAATTCGACTACTTTATCTCTAAATACACTCACAAATTCTTGATCTGCGCACAAGCTATTATTAAATTTCCAGTAAGAGTTACCGAAGTGGGGCGTGTCTACAAAGCTCCTTAACTGAAGCAGAACACCAGAATGATCGGGTGTAATGGATGTCAAAATATCACAACAATTAACAGAATTTTGTAATATAGACGAGCCAAACCAGTAGTCTAACCTACTTAGGACAACGGGCCACTTTTGTCTAAATGTAAATTGTTTCTTATCTGGATTCCTCTTTCTCCATATATCTTCTAAACCATATTTATCAAGAAGGTCTTCAAATTTACCATTAAATCTATTTTTAGAAAAGTTCCTTGGTCCCATATAATCCAATTTTCCGTCCATTATTATATTAAAATCTCCTCCTAAAATAAGTATATCTCCAGCGCTATAAAGCTTTGAAATATGGTTATCCAGTTCTTCTAAAAATTCAATTTGCATCTTCTCTTTATCTCTCGTGGGAAAATAGCAATTAACTAAATGAAGCTTGGATCGTTGAAATTCTAGTTTCATAACAATGTATCTTCCATTTTCATCTATAACAACATTTTCAATTTTCAGATTTAAGTTTGGAGAAATCAATACTAAAACACCTTTACTATGGTTTGTCCCATGACTAAACAACATTGGACCATTCCATTCTGATTTCCATTTTTCTTCTACCTCTTCCGTGCTGTAAGTTTCTTGTAAAAATGTAATGTTACTACCTTTATTTCTACAGAATTCAAAAATGTTTATCCTTTTAGTCTTATCTCTTAGTCCTCTCACATTTAGAGTGAGTAGAGTAAAATATGACCTCCTATCCATATCTTTTTGTCATATCCCCACAATGCAAATGAACATCAACGAGTAACAGATCTGAATGTGAACAGGCATCACAACACACCAGCCAAACAAAACCACACCAAACATCACACTCCCATTCACACCAAACACTCCATAGATTCCCCGAACACACATAACGCTGTACATATACACAATTATTCGCACCACAGCATCCACCCATGCAACTAGCACTCATACCTAACAGAACACCTTACAGCCTGAACCCAATGGAACTCCCTTCTGTTTAATACTTAACAAAACCGTTAGGAAATATCTAAACCTAATTGGTGAATAGCACAATTTCCCTTTCTTGAAAATATTTATAAAAAAAAAATTATCAAAAAGTGCTTTCAGCTCGTCTGAGCCATGATTGCACCAAAATTATTACATGTAAATATTCTATCACTATAACTAATTATCCATAACCTTAGAAGTTACGAATTTTTCCTTTAATGTGAAATTCCCCCCCCCCCCTCCAAACAAGCCAAAACGGTTTGCATCCTGTTCAATGCGCCTTACTCAAATTCGAACGGACGGACGGACACACACACACACACCCGCACACACACACACACACACACACACACACACGCACACACGAACGGAGCCCGTTTCATAGTCCCCTCGCGAACTTCGTTCGGCGGGGACAACAAAGGTTGTTCTTGACAACCTGAAAGCTTGCCCGAGGCTTGCCGGAAATAACAACAAGTAATGTATGCAAACTGGATTCCAAGCATTGAGGCTCATTTATAAAAAGTAGGTTAATGGAATAGCTCGTCAGTAGGTGCTCAGAGAAGAAATGTGCATAAATTTGTATACATTACAAAACCGGTCTATTTTGCAAGTGAAAGTGGTATTTAACCTTGTCAAAGCTGACACATGTTAAAATACAACATACAATACCAACATAGGAGCTGCTATGTCAGATATGTTCTAGCATCGGCAGGAAAACAGGCAATGAGGAGGTATAGTATGAAAGCATGCAATTCTATTTTGAGTGTGTGCTGAGCTGGGGGACTACTGTCTATTGTATTGTAGAATAGATAGTAGTATATGTAATTTCCCCTAGCTCAGCACATGCTCATAATAGAATTGCATGCTTTCATTATAATACCTCCTCATTGCCTTTGTTTTCCTGCTGATGCTACAGATTGATGATGTCACAGGGGGAAAGTGATCTGGGGCCTGTTGCACAAAGAGTTTCGTTTAAACGCAACTCTTAAATTCAAACGCAAGTTTCTGAATGCGCACATCTGATTGGCTTAAAGGTGGGCCTGAATGGGCGATTTCCGATGAGAGGGGAAAATATACTCGGATCTTCGTGTCACTTTCGATACAAGGACTTCCATCACACGTGCTAAAACATGTGATTCATATTGGATCACCTCCGACTAGTTCGGTGAAGACTGGCTTGTGTTTTAAATTTCGCGCGATGGGAAAGTAATCAAACATATGGAAAAGTAATTACAGAGCCAGATCTCTGGTAGAGCCTGGGGGTAGTTACGTAATCATGGCGACAACGCGTCGTGGCAGGGCAGTGCAGAAGCGATGGCTAGACTAATCAACCAGAAGTAAACCGTGTTTTGTATTTGGAAATATTTCAGCATTACACTAAACTTGTTTGGGTGAACGAGGTTACTACCAGTTACAAGACTAAGGGCCTGTGACTTGTTAAACCCGAGTATTCGCCTAGCTCCAGTTCGGTCAACTTCGTGCCATCCGATCATTTATGGCATTAGTCCGACGGCCTCGCACAACGGCCGTGCTATATGTAGAAATAAACGAGCCTTTTGCAAATTCCGCACGATTTCATTTCCCCTTGAGTTCTCATTAGACTGGCCCTTTAAAATAAAGTTGCATTCAAACGCAAGTTCTGAATGCGCACATCTGATTGGTTTAAAATAAAGTTGCGTTCAAACGCAAGTTCTGAATGTGCACATCTGATCGGCTTAAAATAAAGTTGCGTTCAAACGCAAGTTTTGTGCAACGGGACCCAGGAGGATTTTTTTTTAAGTGGGTGGGGCTTAGCAGGTTTTAGAAAATTATTTCAAAAATATTTAAAAATCTGTGAAACATATTTAGAAGTTTAAATATCAAAATATGAGATTATGTAGGACACACCAACAGGTATCATTTGGATGAGCAATACACGCAGCTACTGATCTGTATTAAGACTTGGGGTATATTGGAGCATTAAGTTCTTGAATGATATGACTTGAATTTAATGTATATGCATTTACGACAATTCTTAGGATCGGGCTTCACACTGTATCAGAAGCTTTATGGTGTTGATCCTTCACATAAACACGTCGTTGTCTTGCAGTTCTGATTTTAACTGTTCTACCTTAGCATATGCTTGCCGAGTCATCTGATGATGAGAACCAAGTGTAGATTTGTATGCTGAAAAATGAAGAGGGATCGGGAAAATGTAATGCCGTGTATTGCTTTTCCTCAAATATTGCAAAATGAAATTCGTGATATCTTACATATCCCTGAAACCCTGTCATTTGCCATAACTTAGTTACATGCTTATTTTATGGACAACCATAATTCTTATAAATGCCCCTTCACCATCTTCAAATGTAAGAAAAGCTGTTTGAGAAAAATAAAAGGAAGTCCATAACTTAGTGATATAAAATATATCAATATAAAAACTAACTTCATTATATTGCTTTTGTGAGTTTTGTCTAATTCCCCTTCATAATGCATCTTTGGAAATACGTAATTATTTTGTATAACAAAACAATCAATAAATTAATCAAATCGTTTTAACAAAAGAAAGAAAGCATTGTTTCCAACCTTTGGCGATATTCTGAATGATTGGCAAAGCCTCTCGTCGAGTTTGAAGAAGAATAGGGAATGGTACTGATGTCATCAGTTCATGTGATAGTTGATTAAACACATCTAGGTAGCCAGGGTACTTTGCCAATCAGGGAGAAAAAAGGGAAGCAATAAAACAAGGATTGGTTCTAAAATGAAAATATCAACTAGGCCAACTACATGTACTTGAATATAAGATAAGACCACTTCGTATATGAGTCCGTCTGCATCTGTTAAAAGGTCAACTTTAGGTTGTTGTTTTTTTTAAATTTCGTTAATGTTACAATTCATCTTACAGTAAATAAGCCTTCTGTTTTCTTTCAATGCTGACATGAACCATAAAGCGTTCTTTACCCAGACAGAATTTATGAAAGTATAAATTGCCCTATCAAGACACCGATTTGACTATCATAATCAAACTGCATGCTTCAAACTTCAGGTATAAAGACCCATTAAAATATTTAAAGATCTTATGCTACAGATGTATACCTTTTCATGAGATTCTCTTTTCCCTGTATTCAATTTCTTTTTTGTTTTCCATCTGATCACTGATGTCAAAACACCTGCTGTAGATGCCAAACCGCCTGTAAAGTGAGGAAGAAAGTTACCGGAGTTTCCGTATTCCTTATGAAGACAATGTGAATGTTGGTTATCATTCTTATATCTATTTACGAGATGCATCTACACTCCAAAAGCTAAAGTTTAAATCACCATTTAAAAGGGCCGAGGAGTGACCACTTCTTCAAAATGGAAGATCCACTCTTTTAACATGCTGGATTCAGCCTTTATAATGCTGCATCCAGCAGCGTCCAGCAGCATCCAGAGTGTAGGTGGACATGAATAGCCGCCTCGTTTAAAATGAGAAGTCACGATCACTCTCAATATTACATCTATTAAATCTTGGAGCTTTGCGTTAAAAAAGAAAAGAAAATGATAATGATTTAAAAAAAATAAAAATCCCCATCCTCCGCATAGTGTGGGTGGGAGCGTGGGTGGGTGCAGCCCTTTAGAGGCAGTGTGTACCATAATATGCTGGTAACTTACCACCTTGATTTGAATCAGCACCATCTGTTGTTGCAAGCTTCTGTCAAATGTCAACCAAAAGGTAAAGTTTAGAGACGATGAGTAACTGTCAAATGTCAACCAAAAGGTAAAGTTTAGAGACGATGAGTAATCTCATGACTGCAGTTTGAGAATTAAATGAGTAACAATTTTTGTATATTTATGAAGCGATCGTTCGACAAACATACACCCCATGATTGATGTATCTGTAATATTATGAAATGTATGAACAATAAACCATAATAATGTATACATCGTGTATGTATTTGTTTAACATCCCAACAAATTCAGGACAAACGCATTATCAATATTCCTCTCCATTCAAATATTTTCTTTTGGTACTGTCCTACCACTGCTTCTCCAAAGTGCACGAAAACATCTGACAACTATAGAGGGGCCGTCAAAGGCGGCAGACCCACGCCTTGGCGGTGCTACAGAGTAGTTGCAGTACTATACTATGGGGTCAAAACTGAAATCTACATTGGGTGATTTCACGCTCGGTGTTGGTGTTTGTGGTTAGTGTTTATTTTGCCGCGAAATCATGATCTAACACCGACTATGAAATGAGAAAAAAAATCAGTCGGTGTTAGGTGTTGACCTCTGATTTTCTGACGTAGTTCCGGTTGCCGGTGTTTAATTTTTGTCAGATGTTGTCTGCTGAATCGAGCTCGGCAGCCGGTGTTTAATTTCATGTACAAAATTCCGTTCACTAACACTATACCCTAGGGATTAAGAAACTTTCATTTCACGTTCGGTGTTGGTGCTGGTTTTGCTACTTGTATGCTAGATACGGGAAATTTGGGGGATTAGCCGTGAGAAATAAAGTCAGTAGGCATCATTCGAAGTGTAATTTTACAGGTGTTATGAGGTAGTATGTTCATATAGGTCTGAAATTAAATCTAGGCCAACATTTAGTCCAACGTTCGAGCACACGGAAAGGAACTAGATCTACCTTTGCTTTTTAAAGGGGCGGAATGAGCGAATATAAAATCCTACCTAGTTTTTTTTTGCTGATAGATTTGATAAATATGATGTTCGATATTCCGTAGTAAAAGACCCAGAGAATCCACATTATTAACTAGGATGAGTTCTAAATCAACAATCACAATGCAAAAGTAATGAAACTTCACGGCTAATCTGAGCTGATGTCCGAAATTTGGCCGTGTGCCATGTACGCGCTGGGCCGTCCGATCCGGCGTCTAGCTGCATTAGCTACCACAGCATTTTCTGCTGCAAGTGAGAAACTCGAGAGAAATTAAATCTAAACTTAATGTTCCTATCAATACTATCCATTTCTGTGAAGTTTCTTACCGGTCTCTAGATCAAATAAGGATTGCTTTTAGAATCACCGGGCTACTCGGGCAATTTTACGATATTCTAGACTAATAATTCAGTAGTTAAAAACATTTTTTTCTTCTTCGTTGAGAATGGTGCTGACGCCATTACCAGTGTTAAGCTATCGATGCGCTTTGTTGGGATATCGGTATCGGCTCCTTAAATCTGATACGTGCGAAACGGTGATCCTTACATATACTATACTATAGAGTCAAAACTAGAAGGTCACACAGAATTTGCAGGGATCAACCAATCATCACCAAAATCTAATCGATTCTTTCCTGTCACTATCCAAACAATCCCTGAAAATTTGGTGCAAATCCGTTCACCCGTTCTCTAGTTATCTTGTACAAAAAAACCCAAAAAAAACAACAACAACAAACAAACAAACAAACAAACAAACATACAAACATACGGAACCCTTTACATAACCCTGCCGATTTTATCGGCGTGGGTAATAAACTATTCTTGTATAGCGCATAACACATTACGTAAGAATGTCTCTATGCGCTTGGTGATATGCTACGACACCGCCAGCTTTCATGTACACGATACGATATAGGTGCTACATCATTGAAAATTCAGGGGGAAAATTATTGTTCCGAATATCCCTTCTATCGGCTTCTATCTTATAAACGTCTTCCTTTTACCCAGCAAAACCTTGATTGACTTGATTAATTTAGGTAATTAAGGAGATTAATGGGTGGAATTTATATTTTTAAACAAATTTTAGGCATTTCCCCCAGTGTTTAAGATCGTGTGAATAAATATCGCGGACATTGGAATAAAAACTGAAAGAAGAGGATCTTAGGCATTTGATTCCAATTCATCGTGATTTTACCGTGAACCAGAATAGCCTGGTGGTTTAGTCGCTGACCAGAAAACCGTAGATGATAGGTTCGCATCCCGCTTTAGTTCCATTTTTTTTTTCTGACTTGAGATCTTCATTACATCGGCCGGATCTAGCATACCATCTTAAACACAGGTAATGCCTATAAACATTTTGTTTACAAGTAGATTTATTATTACTTTAAAAAAAAATAATTAAGGACTCCTATTAATTGTCTGTTGAGGGAAGAAATTGGGTAAGTTGAAGATTTTGTTTTCGCATGTCAGTTTAATTATTAATCAACCGGCCTGCATGAAAAAAAAAATCCTTACCATGGACTCCACCCCTGATCATGGCATTATTCCCCCACCCCACCCCCCCCCCCTCTTTTTTGAGCTGATTAGCTTGTTTTGACAGTGGATTTTGGAGTAAAAAGACCAGCCAAAAATATGGTGACCCCCTTTTTTGTTGAATTTTTTGTTGAATTTCCCGACTATTGTGCCATCTCTTTTACAAAATCCGGGATCCGCCCCTGTACGAGCCTGAATAAACTGTATACTAACTTTTCCTTCTGTCGTCACTGGCGCAGAATCTGAGCCTAAATTAGAAGAAAAAGAAGAAGAAGAAAAAAAAAAACACACAAATAAACCAGAACAGAACAATAAACCTGAGAAACATTTTTATTGTATTATAAAGTGAACGAGCGGGTGTGATTTTCTAGTGTCTCTCTTCGCTTCCTAGACATGGGAAGTTTGATCATTTAGCCTAAAAATCAACACTCTGTTGCATGCCATCTTTCATCCAATTCAGCGATTATTTGTGGTTTATAATGCTCTTTCTTAGGGTGTAGAAAGAATTCATGTACATGTAACTGTATTTGTCGAGTGCTGAATGTTATCTTCAGTAGATAGCATACACAAAGATCACCGCGCCGCCCATGCAGATTTCAACACCAAGAGGACTCGCAAGCAATCGGGAGGGGGGGGGGGGGGGGCGGGGTAGAAAAACAGCAGTAGAATAGGGAGTTGTGTGCATGTGTCGAAATTAGATATAAACAGAAACATGAAAGATAGGGATAAAGAGAGTGGGAGTGGGCAACAATGTTTTCATTTAAATGTATTTAACTCACCAACTTCTCAAAACAATACAGTGAAAGGTATATCAAGAATTTGATTTATTGTTTTACTCTCGTATAACTTACCAAGCTTTCCAAAAAACTTTTCCAAAACTTTGGAAGCCTTGTTCTTCTCTGCTACATCCGACTCTTTCGTAACTGGAACATCATCTTCGTTTTTAGTGTCGGTAACCTTTTCTAATTGAGATGCAGACCGCTGCATATCCACACGATTTCTGGATCTATATTTATTCAAAATAAGATGTTGACTCATTTCTTTCTTATCATACCCGAAATGACTGAGCAAGTGCATGGGGTAATCATTTTCATTTCAGTGGTTTCAAAGTTCACCATCGATTTTGTGTTATGTAGCTTGAATAACTAGATGAAATTAAAAAAAAAATCATCAGGAACATGACTATATAGGCTATAAAAAATATCTGCAAATACAATCCAATTGCTCAGTAATAACCAATACAATGCGACGTACACTAGAAAGCTATTGACTTCAATAGAATGGTTGAAGTATTTCTTGGTCTCTCTTAATAGTCTGGGAGCCTGTCCCGAAATAGTCACCCCATTTTACATATGAGATTTGACCCCTTAAATTAAATACTTAGACTATCCATGTCATTCACAAAAAGCTTGTCAGCTCGAACGAAGCCGCCGGGTTTGGTCCCCAGAGCCCCCGAAAGGGGCCCCAAAGTCGGGTCGATTTCAACCCATCTAACATTATGCGCAAGACATATAGGCCAGGAGCCTGTCCCGAAATAGTCGCCCCGTAATGTTACTTAGACCATCTAAGTCATTGACAAAAAGGTTGTCAGCCTGACCGTAGTCGCCGGGTTAAGCCCCCAGAGCCCCCAAAAGAGACCCCAAAGTCGGGTCGATTTCACCCCATCTCACCCATGCACCAAACTCTGTCAGTAGGAAGTAGTATGACTGGACATTACAAAACCCAAATCTGACAAAAATTTCCGTCGGGATGGGGTGTCAGACGGCCCCTAAAAATTGGGGTAAATTTTTCCCCTTAAAGCCCAGAGACCAAATTTTGTCAGAAGGAAGAGCTGTGGATGTACATTCCAAAAATATAAAAACTGACAAAATTGTCCATCGGGAAGGGGGTGTCAGATCCCCTGAAATAAAAAACGCCAAAGTGCCCTTTGACAACGCTTTGCCCCCCCCCCCAAAAAAAAAATGCTCTGTATGGCAAGAAAAACCATTTTCTTACCTTCTGACTATGATAATTCATAAGTGTTTTATTCAATTCACTTTAGATTTTTCACAACATAATTTTGAGTATAATAATCTTTTTGAGGTGCAATTTGTCTTTTGGTTAATAATTTATTGAATTGTGAAAAATGTATTGCTTTCTCAAAAGTAGCCAAAAAAATATTGTCAGGATTATGTAAACACACCCATTGTCCATCTTCACCTGTTTGACAAGGCATAATAGAAGAGCTTTTCAGGTATCTGTGGTATGTGACTGCCAGGCTGAAATGTACTTTTCATGTGTTAATCGCACAGGTACCAAGCAAGCTCCTCTATTATGCCTTAACCCGGCGGCTACAGTCAGGCTGACAACCTTTTTGTCAATGACTTAGATGGTCCAAGTAACTTTACGGGGTCAAATCTTATGGGTAAAATAGGGCGACTATTTCGGGACAGGCTCCCAGACTAATAATAGAGGAGCTTGTTAAGTATCTGGGCTATGTGGCTGCCATGCTGAAATCTATACCATTCATGTGTTAAATACACAAATACCTTGCAAGCTCTCTATTATGCCTTGCCAAAAAGGCGCAGATGGACAACGGGTGTGTTTACATAATCCTGACAATATCATTTGACTACTTTTGAGAAAGCAGTACAATTTTGACAATTTAATGAATTATTATTGAAATGATCATTTGACACCAAATTGCATCCCAAGAAAGTTACAATACTCAAGACTGTACTATGTAAATTTTAGCTGAATTGAATGAGACACTTTGTAATGCTAAAAAAACGTTTTTCTCTACATCGAGAGCATTTTGGGCAGCAAAGCTTGGTTTAGGGGCACTTTGGTGTTATTTCAGGGGCATGTTACACCCCCTTCCCGATGGAAATTTTCGTAAGTTTTTATATTTTTGTAATGTACACCCATAACTCTTCCTTATGACAAAATTTGGTCCATGGGCCTTAAGGGAAAAAATTTGTCCCAATTTTTAGGGGCGGTCTGACAACCCATCCCGACAGAAAATTTTGTCAGTTTTGGTAATATATAGTTATAAACCTTCCTTCTGACAAAGTTTGGCGCATACGTTGGGTTGAAATCGACCCGACTTTGGGGCCCCTTTTGGGGGCTCTGGGGGCAAAACCCGGCGGCTTTGTTCGAGCTGACAAGCTTTTTTGTGAATGACATGGATGGTCTTAGCAACTTTAAGGGGTCAAATTTCATATGTAAAATGGGGTGACTATTTCGGGACAGGCTACTGGCCTATAAGCCCACCGCACACTATACGATCGGTCTACGATCCGATTTTGAAAGAAAATGTTATAGCATTAAGCCCCTTTCACAATTGGTCTGCGACCAGTTTGCGACCGCCTGCAACAGATTTTTCGGGGTGTTGCACGACCGATCGCTTGGTGTCTTGCGACCACTCCCAGTCGTTGCAGGCGGTCGCACGAACCTGAGGCGGTCGTGACTGGTCGCATCTGAACTTTGAACATGCTCAAAATCCAGACACGACCAGATCTGATCGATTAACTCGCATTAGGTCGTACGACCAGTCGTGTGATTCTCGTATGAGTGTTGCACAACGTTGCACGATTAGATGCGAGAGTTCGCACGACTCAATAGTCGCAGTGGGTGGGCTGGAGGTCGTGCAACACTCGCACGTGCGCTAGCGACCTATAGCGACCAGTCTTGCGAATGGGTGCGATTGTGCTAAGACCATGAGACTGTTGCACGACCGATCGCAGCACATCTTACAACGTTGTACTACCGTTGCACGACTGTATGAGACTGTATGCGACTATTCCTCGGGGGTATATACATGTGTAGGGGGACTATGGAGATGATCCTCTGCAACAGGGCCCTCTTAGGCTCTTCTAACAACTTTCTCTTCTTTGTAACTTTCTTCTTTGGCATCTTGACTATTAAGAAGGCCAACTTGAAACTGACTACCGGTCAATTGTCGAGGGGGTTTTTATACCCCACGCCACTCGCACGAATACTCTCACGACCACTTGCACCGGTCTCATTCAATCGCACGATCGATCGCATGGTCTCACATCCCCTCGCACGACCATGCAATCGATCGTGCGACTATTGTGATTGGCGTCAAGCCACTCGCAATCACTCGTGCAACACTCGCATGTGAACGCAAGACCACTCGCACGAGCATATGCGAGCAAATGCGACTTACTCGTGCAACGGTCTCTTCTAGTCGCTTTTGTTTTACGATCGCTGTTGCATCTGTGAATGCCTTTTTGCGACCTGATGAGATCGATGGCGATTGAAGCCTGTTGCAGCCTGTCTTGCGACCAAATGGTCGCAAACGGTCGCAGACCAATTGTGAAAGGGGCTTAAGATATAAACAGTTAAACACATAAAATATGTTTGATTTAGGTTCTGAATAGCTACATATAGATAGTAAAATCGAAATTACGGCCTATTACGAGCCTTCTAATCAGAGGAAAGACAAATCGGCTCCGAATCGTAGTGACGTCAGAGCAGTCCTGCGATTGTCTACGATTTGAACTGATTTGGCCCTTATTCCGGATATAAGGCTAACATCGCACCAAATTCATATGTTGAGTATTCATATTATTGTTCAGAACCTGAATCAGGTAGCTTTCACTTGTTAAAATGCCTATATTTAATGCTTTTGCGATTTATTTGCAAATTCGGATCGTAGTCGATCGAATAGTGTGCTGTGGGCTTTATTCATTTGCAATTTCATTTGTCTGACTGACTTCATGAGAAATAAATGAAACAAGCCATGTGTTAAATCCAAATATAATACATTTATCAATAAAATAAACACCTGATATGGGGAGGCTGGATTTAAAAAGGCAATACATGAATGCATTCGGGAATTGAATATGTATGTACATTTCATTTTATTGAATATTACTAAAATACTCATTTTTCATGTTTGTATTTTGTGAACTTGAAAATACATTTGTTTCAGTATGTTCAATGAATTTACTTCATCCATTCATTCAGAATGAATCTATAGAAATTTACATACTCTGCATACAAGTTCATCTCACATGGTCTGAGTAGACTGAAATCATTAGCTTGAGATCCAATGGGTTGGTAACGCCCAGTGGTAGATGGGGCTCTGTGTAGCTTGTTACCATCTGTTTGCATAATCTCTGCAACCAATGATACCTTGCTAGCGTCTTTGTCTTCAGATGGGAAATGAAATGAAGATGGAATCAGTTTAATTTGATTTATTTGCAAAAATATGAGGAACCAGTGGTGATTCTACAAAGCAATTGAAGTAGGCCATGGTTTTTATTTTTTTCTTATTCTTGATCACGGCCTGAAGAACACAGAACCCTCTGTCATATGTTCAAGTGCATGTACACATAATTTGGCACCATCCTATTTACAAGAAAGTTTAGTTGAAGTAAGGGACATTCATCAATATCATACGAGGCAGGCAGATGAATGTTTATTTTCTGTGCCAAAGTATAAAACAGAATGCTTTGAACATAGCCCTCTCGTATCTTCAATTAAAGCATGGAATCAGTTGGACAGATCACTAAAATGGCAAGCTCTGTGAACACATTTAAATGTATGTTCAAAAGATTTTGCAATATCTGTTCCAAATAAGATAGAATGGCAAGAGGAATTTTATTTGATTTCTTAGCTGAAGTTTTACTCTCATTCCTCATCGCATTTCAATGCATTCTCTTTTAAAATCAAACGATTGGTTTGATTCATTTACAGAACAGCATGCTGGTAAATGAGTCATATTCATTCTTCTTGCTAGGAAATTTCACTTGATATTTTATTTTGTCTTCATTAGAAATATGTCAGTTTCTAATGCCTTGATTTGCAAAATATGTTTGATGGTTTGTTTCTTTGCCCAAAAATGTACAACATAATGCTTTTTAAAATGTGTGAATGATTTCATATTATTCATTATGATCAATAATAGATATATTTGTATTTTTATTGTTTTTAAGAGACTATATTACATGCAATCATTGTGTAATATTGGAATAACTGATATATACATGGACATTTTTCAAAGGATTCTAGAAAATATCACCGTCAATACATGATTTATTAGGATGATAGAAATGTGCAACGACATTTTCTTTAAAAATAAATGTTAATTACGAGGAGACCATATACTTTTTTATATATATTTATGTATATCTTATTTGTTTTTTGTTATGAGTTCATTTTCATGATTTTGTTGGCTATTATTGTTACTTATTATTGTTATCAGGGCCTCATGAAAGACCACCAATATTGGTGATAATGAGTCACCCTGTCTAAATATCAGAAATAAATAAATAAACAAATAAATAAATAAATATTGCATGTGCTAAATTCTAATCGCATGCTTATATACTCCAAGTCTAAGTATCTTTTTTATACGGATAATTAACAGTAGGACTGAAGTTCTCAGGGCCTCGTCTTATAAAGTGATTGCAAATAATGTGCAATTAATATCAATCCCAACTCTGTACTAAAGAGATATGAGATGCAATTGATATAAAGTTACGACTATTGATTTGAATCAATCGCAACTCTCTAAAGCCCACCGCACATATACTGTATATGCGATCGGTCTGCGATCCGATTTCGGAAGAAAATGTCATAGCATTTGAAAAACATTTAAAAACATCAAATATTTTTGACTGCATGATGTTCTGATTAGTTACTGTAGATGAAGCAAG
The DNA here is from genome assembly GCA_025618425.1 of Heliocidaris tuberculata. NCBI lineage: Eukaryota > Metazoa > Echinodermata > Echinoidea > Camarodonta > Echinometridae > Heliocidaris > Heliocidaris tuberculata. The sequence continues at coordinate 5,721,320 of CM046834.1, forward strand.
TGAGTGGGCTCAAATGGTTGCTACGAGTTGATATAAAAAAAGACAAAGATACTCATCTGTAATAAAAGTGGAAGAATGTTGAAGAACCACAACTTTGAAATAGACGGTGAAGTGATAGAAGTTGTAAAACAAGTCAACTATTTAGGTATTACTAATACCTAAATGTTGCCGGCACTTTCAACAACGCAAAAGAAAATCCGGTAGAAAAATCCCAAAGAGCAATGTTCAAACTTTACAAATCATTCGGTACTCATCCCCCAAATAGAAAACAAGCTTTGCGTCTGTTCCAGTCACTTATTAAACCAATCCTTCTGTATATATGGGACAGAGGCTTGGGGAGCATTTGTCATAGCGTTTGGAAAACCTCTGAGAAATTATGTAGGTCACTCAAAACTGTTCTTCAAAAATGTTTTGGAACCTCTTCACTTACAGTGGCTCAGATGTGCTCTTGGTGTATACATAAGAAAAGTAATTATATAGCCGTTTTGGCTGAGATGGGAGAATACCATTGTAATTATAATTATTAAAGCAGAATGAAACCCTGGGGAATTATATCCATTTGAATGAAAAAGTTATGAAGGTTTGAAAAGTCTCAATTTTTTTTCTATGGCGATCCTCATATTGGCAATGTAGCTTCAAAATGGCAGGTTTAGTAGTACAACTCTCAATATGTTTTGTACACAAAATTTCATATTTTCTCTATTATCTCTAAAGATGCTGCTTGTCTTTCTCTAAAGATGCTGCTTGTCTTTTTGTGAACTCAACATATGTTGTGTCAAATACATTTTCCCATGATATATCTTGAGCTAAGAAAGAGAAAAGCTGCACCTTGAGAGATAATGGGGAAAATATGAAATTTTGTGTACAAAACATATGGAGAGTTGTACTACTAAACCTTTCACTTTGAAGCAACATTGCCAATTTGAGGATCGCCATGGAAAATAAATTGAGACTTTTCAAACTTTCATAACTTTTTCATTTCGTAACCGATTTTGATGGAACTTTTTTTAAAATTGCTTCTCTCTATCCTCTCTTTTCATTAAAATTGATTTTCCCCAGGGTTTCATTCTCCTTTAATTGAAATATATTCTTGTGTTGCTAAGTATTGGTCACGGATGAAATATATATTGATTGTAATTCCCTGTTATACCATGCGTATGAAATGAATATAGAGTAATGACAAGAAAAAACACTACATGCTTGTAAAGAATGTGCATACGTTATTGAGAGCTTGTAAACTACTTGATGAAAACAGTGAATGTTTTGATTTTTAAAAAAATGTTTTAAGCATTGTTTTTGTTTTCATTAATGTATTCGTTTACATGTTTTTATAATTTGACTCTGTCATTTCTGTCTCACGGACTTACTGAAGAACAGCTGGAAGGCTGAAGTGATGTTTTTTTTACCGTGATAAATAAATGAAAAAAATGTTGTAGACTTAAACTGACAGTGAACGGGTTGTCAGTAGTGAAGTAAATTCCGTTTATGAAGGATATTTTTCAAAATCAATTCACCACAGATCTGCACAGTGATGTAGGGAATAGTGGAGAGGGGAACACATTAAGAACATACAGGAAATTTAAGTCAGATATATTAAACAGGAACAATATCTTCATGTTATCGAAAGTTTTCGACTCCGAAGAAATATATGCCGCTTCAGAATAAGCTGTCATAATTTAACAATCGAAACAGGAAGTCAGGGGCGTCGATCCGTTTTTCGGATTGGGGGGGGGGGGGCAAGACAGCCTAATAGTACCCTTCGTGCCTAGAGTACCCTTCGTGATTTTTTAACGCCTCTTAATCGTGTTAATTACCAGATTCTCCACGGTTACTGAAGCAGGGAAAATTTAGAATTTGCGACAAAACTGAAGTCTGGTCGTGTAATACCCATTATTATATTTCATTGTTTGGAAGGTTTCCTTTCCCGAGTTTTGCATCATTTTTCCTTGTTGTGTTTTAAATCTCCGGGTTTATTGGTGGGGCAAAACGATATGATTGCTCTCCCAATATTTTCGGGGGGGGGGGGGCAACTGCTCCCCTGCGACCCCATAATCGACGCCCCTGCACAGAAGGCCTACATGAGAAAACACCATTACATCTTAGAATATGCACCGACTACATATGAGGAAGGAGAGAATGGTGACGAACTACACACACTAATCTTGCCCTAAATTCAATGAACATAGAAAAAACCTCCTAGATGCTTTATCGATAAAATATCCTAATTTTGCTTTTCTCAGATCAGAAGAAAAGTTCATATTCCTAATGAAATTAGATAATGAATATGTCATACTCAGTCTAGCAAGGATAGCATACCATTATAAGGAGATAATTCTGAAATGAGTTTTATCATATCAAGCTATCCACATGTATACGAATCAAATATTGACATACACCAATATACATAGTTTTTTTTTTTTTTTTTTTGTTGAAATGTATATAAGTTGTTACTATCTTTTCTCTCGTTTTCTTGTTAAAACAAAATATGGATGTACACAATTATGTCAATGAGTTTCTAACAAAGTCAATTCAATTCAAATTCATATAGATAATAAATATCGAAAAGAACGGCCTATTGCGAGTTTTAAGTTCGGCTTCGAGTCGTAGTGACGTCAGAGCAGTTCAACGATTGTCTACGATTTTAAACTGATTTGGCCCTTATTCCGCCGGTATATAAGACTGACAGCGCATCTAAATCCTATTATTGTTTAGAACCCGTATCAGGTGGATTTTATTTGTTAAAATGCACATATTAGTTAATGCTATTGCAATTTATTTCCAAAATCGGATGGCAGTCGATCCCGATCGTAAAGTGTGAGCTAAAGATATGTAATCAATTTCTTCTCGAAAAGTTAGATGGAGATCTGTGAATGGGTGCATTCGATTGCCAAATATTATTTTTGAGTATTTGAGTGGAAATTGTATAAAAAAATAAAATGATTACATCTTTCATATTAGATTAGAATGATGGAAAATGCCAGTCATTTCATCAGTTCCGCTGATTGACATCAAAATGATATTTATGACAAGAATGGCTTGTGAGATTTTTAAATTTATTTCTTACATGGCTTCTTTTATACGACACAGTCAGTAGATGAAGCATATTTGATAATGAACATTTCAGATAATAATTGCAAATTTTGACGAGTTCATTTCAATTAATCCCTCTTAAGATACTCTGATTTATATAATTCATTACTTACAAGAAACATATTTTTGAGGAGTTGAAAAAGAAAAGTACTTACCGTCAAAAGAAATTTATTTTTTACATTAAACATTTTCTGTTCACAAAGAAAAAGAAAAGTGTGGAATAAGAGCATCAAGAAGGTATGCATGCTTACCATGAGGAGTCAACAGAGAGCTGTACTTGGTAGTTGACTGCTCATATACTTGTGAATCAGGTCCCAAATCATCCACTTTATTTTTCTCCACTGCGGCTCCCACGACGTAGGCCATGAAAGGGATCTGAGTACGCCATTCAATACCGGGGATGGGAGAAGAAGGCCTTGGTTTCATCGGAGATTCTACACTTTCAACGGGTTTGCCTACATTGCTGAAAAGCTTTCTATAGGAAAGTGCATCAGGGGCTTTGAATTAGCGAACATGAAGACAAGTTTGCCATCAGGAGTGAAAATTGTAAACGACCGTAAAAATAATTCTAAAGAGAGGGGATATGACACACATACCCCTCCTCTCGCGATATGAGCCCTATAGGTGGTAGTGGCGCTAAGGGGGCAGAGGGGCACGGCGCCCCGGGCGGCACCTGAATGGGGCGCAAAAAAAAAAAAAAAAAAAAAAAAAGGCAAAAGAGTGAAAGGGAAAGGGTAAAAAGGAAGAATGATCCTTACTGTTTATATGCTCCCCCATTCTAGGGTTAAATGTATAAGAAATAATAGAGTATACAATTCTGTTTTTTCTTCTACAGCTCGTTCGCTTTGCCCCCTGCAAATGTTCATCGGGACCACATGTTTTGCCCCCCCCCCCCCATATAGGATGCTTGAATAGCGTTTTCAAATGGTTCCAAATTCGGAAAATTCTTAATCTCGTTATACTTTGCTTTTTAGCATGTAAGTTTCATAAGGATCTTTTAAAAAATAAGTACAAATAATAGCATATCCAAAGGCTCAACTTTGGACAGAAATCCCAACTTTCGATTGGATACCTTTTATACATTTCTTTAAAATTTTCGCTACTTTTGTGTCCCGAATAAAGGAAGAAGTGAGTAGAATAATATACTGTTCGAAATTAGAAATAAAGCTCGGTTTATGTTCTCCCTGGCGAATTTTTCCTCAAACAGGTAAAATGCATGAGATATTGCGTTTTTGAAGAGTGAAAATGCTTTACTCCCTCTCTTGGATAGCTATTTTAATTTCAAAATTTGGTTTCTGATCACGGATTTTAACTGCATCAAAAAATCATTTTCACGTATTGCCAGAATTAAAAGCAGAAATAATTCTTACATAAAAAGTTGCGATTAAACGCAACTCAAAAAATTAAACGCAACTTGATTTTCAGCCAATCAGGATCGCGTATTTTGGACTTGCGTTTAATTTTTTGAGTTGCGTTTAATCGCAACTTTTTATGCAAGAGGGTGGTTTGGAATTTTTGAGCTGATATATTCTTTTGCGGGAGGAGGGGAGGGGGATGGGGGGGGGGGTGTAATTTTGCACAGGGAGCCATAATCCCTATATAGATACGCCACTGCTTGATGGTACATGTATATTGGGTAATGGGGTGGGGGTAATGGGGCAAATTTTGAAAAGATTGTATTGAATTGAATTGTAATGGTTTATTAAAAATCAAGACCTGCAGCTAAAAAGCTGATAATGTTTGTTTTCACAAAGTTTGTACAAAATTATTGATCACATCATAATGAAACATCATAAAACAAAAGAAACATAATAAATAATATTATCATTATATTATCATATAGCAAGGAAAAAAACAAAGATTACAAGCTAGATATGGGAAGATGTTCCTTAAGGAAATAAGTATTTCTGCCACTGATATATATTGACACTCATCTTCAATTATCATTTTGTTCGCGACCACATTATCTCATTATAATCTTGGATACGCCTAACCTTTCAGGTTCGGTAGTCTATTAGAATCTAGATCTTTACAGGCGAAAACTGAAAATCATTCGGAACATGAAGTTACCTTAAACTTTATCATCTTTATCTCTCTCCCTCTCTCTTTCTTTCTTTCTCTCTCTCTCTCTCTATTTATCTCCCCCCTCTCTCTCTCTCTCTCTCTCTCTCTCTCACTCTCCCAATTTCTCTGTCTTCTCTCATCCCCTTCCCCATCTCTCTCTTCTCTCGATCCTCTCCCCTCTCTCGGCCTCATTTAAGTATGATTTAGATCTATTATTCGAAAAGATAACAATGTTCGCAAGAATGATTACAAAACTAACCCTTTGGGATGATCATCTTCCATCTCTCCTTCCTTTTGATATTCTTCTACTTCCTTCAACTCCCCATCTCTCGATTCGTCTATAATGGTTGTTGTCATGGACTCTACGTCGATCTCGGGCACACAAGTGACATCGTTTCGAGCCGCTCCTAATTCCCGCGTAATGTTCGATTCTTCCCTTGCCATTTCCTCTACCACCTCAACCGTCGGAGATCTCTCAGAATCGGGCGTGGCGGCGAATTGTCGTGGAAGATACCTCATCAACGGGCTCCACTCATTCTCTCCTCCATCCAGCTTTGGGTTCTCACTGACATCTACCCTCGGCAGACTCGTGCTACGGTATGGTTCTGATGAGATGCGCCGAGGTGGTGAAGGCCCGGCTCGACGGTGGTCGGCAGGACCAGTGGTCAATATTTCATGGTTCACTGTGTCGTTTCTTTCTTTGACCAATGGCGGAGCTGTCTTTGGTTTCTTCGATATATCTGGTGTATCATCCATTCTAATAAAAGTAGAAAGCGTATAACTGGTAATATCAAAGAGTCGAAATTAAACCAAGGATCATGGCTGCAGAAAAATGACCATTACATTTTGTGTGAGAAAAATGAAGAGTTTAATTAAAATAAAATAGCCAAACAGAATCGCGTACAAACTTGGCGCGCATGATGACGCGGTCTTGATTTTCATTGAATGCGCATTGGAGCTGGACAATAAAATTCTATTATCAATCCGGATTAAATTGATTTTAACAATATATGATTGCCTGTAATCATTTTCTATAAAGGCAACGTAAGATTTACTATACTAAAGTGCTCTTTTAAAGCAAACAAAGTTAATATTCAGTGAACCTATAGGGAATTATCTTTGTTGAATATTATCCGTTTTCGATTTAAGGCTGGATGGGTCAGGGGTTAGGGAGTGTGGCCAGGCCCGTAACTGGGGGGGGGGGTTCAAGGGGTTAGAACCCCCCCCCCCCCCCTGTTTGGCGAGCAGAGGTGCGCTTGGGGGGGGGGGCGAAGTGAGAGATGATGGAAAGGGAAAATAACGCGATAAACTATCGGTCTGTCCGTCTATTTTAATACATTTTATTTCGATTTTATCCCGTAACTTCCTGATCTGGCAAATCTATAATTAATCAATGTCGTCTTTCACCATTCATTTTCGAATTTTGTACATTATGCAATGCTGCAATCGATTTTTTTCAAAGCGTCATTTTGGAATTATTCAAATTCGTGTGTATAGTATGTCCATGGCAGGCCTGTAACGGGGGGGGGGGGGGGTTCAGAGGGTTCGAACACCCCCCCCCCCCCCAGCTGGCGAGCAGAATTATTTTTTTCTTCTTCAAATTTTTCACTTTGCTATCGATTTTGTCAAAGACTGAAAGAGTTCAAAGAGTTATTCAAAATCGTCAACCGCTCGTTGTAAGGTCTTGTCTATATGACAAATTTGAATGACAATTTCTTGAAATCGACTTCCCAAAGATGGATTTGATGATAAAATTTTGCTGCGGATTGCCAGGTCGGACGAATTCGAATGAAATCTGACGAAAATGAATGGAGATATGTTGAAGTTGATTGACCATTGAACCTGTTGAATGACATTTTAATTGTTAAACTATCTTTGACATCTGACATTTGGATGATTAATGATTCCTATCAGCCTATAGGACGAAATTGAAGTGCTCAATTATGCATTTTGATCTTTAAAAAGTGTTAGACTGGACAAGAAATCCTGACAAAACAATTAAGGAGATAGATTGCTTAAAACACCATACAAAGATAACGTGAGCAGATAAGCAGTGATAAGCGTGATAACACTCAAATGAAATCAGTGGTAATGGAATATAATAGTGAAATATAGAAACCATACTGGAAAAGGGAGAGGGATATTTAATGTGTATTTAACCGTGAGCAAAGTAAAGTGCATTTTTCATCGCTCGCTTCGCTCGCTCGCAAACCTTATATATACGAGATAGTTTCATGCAGTGAGGTCCATGAATATTCATTGTTATGACAATTTTGGGCACGTCACTGCCCTATCGTCATGGCGCCCAGATATTAGGGTTACATTTCTATTTTTAAAAAAACAACAGCACACTGCCCCCCCCCCCCCCCCCCCCCGTTCACTTGACTTCCTAATAACGTTATTAATATGAATGATTCCTCCCAGCAAGATGACCGGAGATATAGCTTTACATTTCACTATTGGTGACTAATGAAATAAAATTTTGCCATTTAAAATTACATTTTTTTTCTCTCGCTCGCGTTGCTCACTCGCAGTATTTGGAATCCTACACAGTGGTAGTATATTTTCGGGCTTCACATTTGACCCACCCCCTGTCAAATAATTCTGACTACGCTCGTGCCCATACCCCGACCCCCACCCGCCACCCCTACTCGGTCGCTTCGCTCCCTCAGAAAGGTCCACTTTTTCCAATGTTGAACCCCCCCCCCTCCCCCGCAAAAATCCTAGTTACAGGCCTATGTGGTATCCCCCTATTCTTGTATTGGATCTTGTTAGATTTAAAAAAAAATCGGCTCAGTTGAAGGCAAATTTGATCCGGCACCCGCCTCTTCCAACATTAAGGATATTTTAGCGCCCCCTGGACATACTAGCACAGAAATGTGATCTATGTACATGTATGCTAAATCAACGTTTTGAAAATCGCTGTAGGTATTACCTGTGCCTAGGGCCTGGGAACGATTTTTTTTTTACTGGGAGGTGCTGTGAGCAGAATTAAAAAAAAAAAAAAATTAGTGTCGTATCTAGGGATTATGGCCCCCAACCGGGTGCAAACAATAACGTTGCACCCCACCCCTCCCTCTCAAACTTATCTACGTTATTGTACAAATTCAAATTTATTGATATAGAATCCTGACAGGATTATCAAGTACAAGCGAGAGAGCGAAGCGACCGAGCGGTAGATTTTTTTGTTGCATTTTTAACCCTTTAAAATGCAATTTCTTATGCAATTTACCAAAGAAAATTCGCAGTTGAGCAGGGTAGTTTAGAAGGGTAGAAATCCGAATTTTGTACTTTGATAAACGGTTTTCTATTCACTTTCTTTTCAAATGGGTCGCAACATTAACGGAAACCATTGACAAATAGTCGAGGATTTTGAGGAAATGGCAAACGGAAGTTGACATTTCTTTTAAATGTAGAACCAAAGGCGATTTTATACGAATAATCCTATATTGGGGGCACAATAAAAGGCTGAAGAAACTTACATAATATCATGGCAGTTGAAGCAACTAAAAATATTTTCAAACCTTGAGCCCTTCAAGAACGCTATTTATAAACTATATCCAGTGGTGGATTTTTTATTTTTTTTTTTTTTTTGGGGGGGGGGGCACTTCCGGCCCGTGATCCCCCTTTTGAAAGAAAAGTGTACGTTGTGCCACCCTTCTACAACTGATAACCATTTTTTTTTCTTTTCTTTTCTTTTTTTTTTTTTGTCAGAGAATTTCGGAGGAAAACTGGACCAAAAAATTTGATGACCATCTTTTTTTCGCTTGTCATTAAATTTTCTGAGGTTTGTGCCCCCTCTCCCTTTTCACAAAATCCTGGATCCGCCCCTGAAGATATCCCATACTGAGGCGTGAAATTACGAGATCCTGGAGCAACATAATTAGATGATTTTATGCGAGGACGCAAAGCGATCGAGCTTCATAAAAATCAAACCCTCATAAAACTGTATTTCTAATGCATTTACAATGCGGATTGGGGGCGTATAATCCTTAATGATGATTTTTCCTTCATTTTCTATCTTTTGCATTTTTTGCGCCCCCTTGAAGTGCCGCCTGGGGCGCGACCGGGGCACCTGCCCCTAGTACATACGCCAGTGAATTTTTTATTACACATTGTTTCGCTTAGTCTTTAGCAAAGCCAGAGTTTCGGCAAGGGGGGCGGGGGTAGATCCTAATATTTGCCTGGAAAGATTATTGTAGGTAATTCTACAACCAATGCACATCATTCGTCTTATTGTAGTTTCATGTATATGGAAATAAGGAAGGAAATTAGTTCATAACGTGGCAAATCTGTGTTGTCCTTATTACTTGTGCAAGTGTGTGAAGCGAGCGAAGGCAACTGAAAATGTGAATATAACTTTTAGGTTCCAAACTTTAAAGTCACTTTTTGTATTATTGCCCGGGGAAAAATGAAATTGCCCCCTTTCCCATTACCCTTATATGTAACTGCGAGGGAGCGAAGCGAATAAGCGGTAGATTTTCTTTTGCATTTTCAAGCCTAAAAAAAAATGTTTGTGCATTTTGCTTATACAGAAAAAATTCGAAAGTGAGCATTTCATCAAGCTGTATAGGCCTACATTTTCGAGTTTTGGACATTGATAAACGGTTTTCTGTTCACTTCTTCCTCAATGAGAGAAATACATGTACCGTATAGGAATTATCTATGCAACCTAAAGTTACGATTTCTTTCAAATGTTGAACCTTTGGAAATACTATATTATACACTTTATCCTATATGGGGGGGGGGGGGGGCGCAAAATTTAAAAAAAGAGACCGATAAATATTATAATAGAAAGCAAAGCAACGAGAATAACATTTTTCCCCTTCAATTTATGAACCCTTTCAGAAAATGTTTTTATGAAGCCAATATGGGGGAGCAAAACGAATATAAGAGATCCTGAAGCAATACGTGCGATATAGCAAAGCGACCGAGCTTTATAAAATTTTCGCATTTTGAACCTAATTTTTTTTTTCTAATGCACTTTACCCTGTGGATTGGGGCGAATAATTCTTAAGCATACGTTGCTTGTCCCCTTTTTTTCTCTCTTTTAAATCCCCCCCCCCCCACCCCCACTCATTACCCCTCATGGATGACCTGAGGTTGATCGCAGCTACTGAGAGAGAGGATGAGAGGAGGTTGATCCACAAATTCTTCAATATGAGGTTAAAGAAGCACTTGAAAGATGGAAAATCACCAGGAATAGACAATGTACCAACAGAGTTCCTCAAACACGGTGGGCAAACTACTTGAGGCATACACAAAGCTGTGCAGTAAGGTGTGGAGAACTGGTGCTTGGCCCTCTATGATGGAAAAAATCAATCATCATACCACTCCCAAAGAAAGGCAACCTCAAATCCTGCACCAACTATCTTAAAATCAGTATAAAAATCAGAGATGTTAGATGGGTTTTCCTGTTGAGGTATTAAAACTACTCCTACTACAAACCCGTTTCGGGTGCTTCTCAGAAAGTCATTTACGCGGATGATGTACAGGGGTGGTATTCTGAGATTTATCTTATTTTAGAGAAATAATTTTAATTGTCATAACAAAATGTACGCTTATGGTGCATCATTGGTTAATGCCTGCGCAAAAGTGGCTGCGTACGCGGAATTCATCTGCGCAATCACCAATGAAATTCAATGTTGCAATTTGAAATTTGTTATGACAGTTAAAATCTTTTCACTAAAATCAAGATAAAATAAATCTCAGAATACCACCCCAGGTCACAATGAGACATGCCCCCCCCCCCCCGGGAGGAAAGGCCGTTCCATGGTGGAGCAAATCTTTAATCTTAGAATCCGAAGCGAGAAATACAGGACTGACCAGAAGCCACTCTAAACTATAACTTCATCATAGACTTCAAGAAAGCGTTTGATCGCGTGTGGTATAAGATGGCATGATAGCGCTTCTTCGTAAGTTTAGTATTAGCAAAGGCATTGTCAATGCAATCGAGGTCCTTTACAACAAGGCATCCCAGAGCACTGTCTTACACGGAGATGAGCTGAGTGATTGGTTTCCTCATACCAAAGTTGGAGTAAGGCAAGGTTGTTTACTTTCACCCACCATCTTTAAAATCTTCCTAGAATGTACCATGACGGAAACCCTTAACAGTTTTGAAGGAATATGTGGAAGATCTATCAAGATTCGCTGATGACATATTTTACCTGATTGCTGGTACATTCTGATGAACTCATTTCCTTAACAAATCGACTGGAAGAAAGTGCAAAACAACTCGGCATGGAAATCAGCGCTGGAAAAAAGCAAGATCCTATAAAGATGCGCAGGTTCCAATCCAATGAGAATGTCACAGTGGAGATTGCATTGAGGAGATAACGTTGATCGCTTCAAGTATCTAGAGGCAACTATCACAGAGGATGCAAAATCTGCTCAGGAAATCAAAATCAGAATTGCAGCAGCAACTTCAGCACTTGCAAGTCTGAAGCCAATCTGGAATGATAAGAACATATCAATGATATTAGGTTGAGCCTGTTGAGAGCACTAGTCAGTCTTTTTGTATACAGATGTAAAACGTGGATACTGAATGCAGAGATGGAAAAACGAATCAATGCTTTTGAGATGAATTGTATGAGAAGGCTACTGCATATCCACTATACACTTCGCATACGTCCAACAAGAGGGTGAGAGAGTTAATAATGGAGAGTTATATATGGGAACAAGATGACCTTATCACAATTACTGTGAAGAAAAGACGGCTGCGGTGGTTTGGTCATGTAACCATAGATGGAAGAATAGCTTGGCAAACACCATCTTGCAAGGAGGGACCAATTATGGCAGAAGACAAAAGGGCAGACGGAATAAGACCAGGGCCCGTTGCACAAAACTTGCGTTTAATCGCAACTCCTAAAAATCAAACGCAAGTCCTAAATGCGCACTTCTGATTGGCTGAAAACAAAGTTGCGTTTGATTTTCCGGAGTTGCGTTCAAACGCAAGTTTTGTGCAACGGGCCCCTGGATTGATAACATAAAGCAGTGGACAGGAATGTATTTTCGGCAGCTAACTAGAACAGCTGAAGACAGAAAGTTTTGGAGAACCTGTGTCTCAAGATCCATCACATCTTGTCAACCCAACGGCCTCCAAGCTAAGGGACATAGATAGACAGATAGATAGATACCCCTCATAAAAATCTGAAGGGGGATGTTGCAGCACCCCTAGCATCCTCAGCCTTCTAGGGGGTGCTGCGCACCGTACCACGTGCACAGTGAAAAAAAAGGGCACTCACTAGGATCTTTTTCTTTTATGAGGACCTATAATCATATGCTCTAGTATCTCTACAATACATACATACATACATACATATATATATATATATATTAAGCACTGCCAGAGGGAAAAGGTGCTTTGGAGAACTTCAAATTAATGATATTTTAGTGTACGACCAACGGGAGAGTTGACAACCAATACATATGTCACAATTGGGGGTGGGGGTTCAATATATCCGAAACAAAAAATTCCCATACCAGGGGGTTCATAATTCCGAAAAAGGAAATAGGGTTCAGAATTCAGAACATTTGTTGCATAACTTTGAAGGGAGCCGTCGAGTGGTTTAAACACTTGACTAAGTACTGTTAACTGGAAATGCAAATCAAAGTCTGCCTCTGGTCGGACTGGTCCGATCACCCAAGCCCAAAATTCTTGAAAGTTGACTATAAACATCGCGACGGATGAAGGGGGGGGGGGGGGGGGGGGGGGGGGGAGGGGGCACTCGCTTTTCCGAAGGTTGATAATTCCGAAAATGACATACGGTTGTATTCCATTTTTTGACACCCCTGATATTTCAGGTATAAATTTTTTAATGTAATTTCATATGAGCAAATAAATTTACAGACTGTCAATATTACGAGTATAGAAAAAAAACTCCCAATAAGCCAGTTCGTAATTACAATTTGCGCATGTGCAGGTAAAGGTCATACACTTAAGGGGGTATCTCATTGGCCTGGAGACTAGGTGGCGACCTGGTTGCGACTCGAGTCGCGGGAAATTCAAACATGTTCGATTTTTTGGAGACTTTTTCCAGTCCCCAGCAGGTCTTGGAGACGTCTCCGCGACGTCTCCATCAGTTGTGGCGACGTCGTGGAGACTAATTTTGTCCGGACAACTACCCCCTGGAAAACTACCTCCAAGGACAATTATTACTCCCAGGAGAAATTACTCCCCATAATATGACGATTACCCCGATACCCCCCCCCCCCTGGACAACGACCCCAGAATCCGGGGGTAGTTGTCCAGGGTAAGTTGTCCAGGGGGTAATGGTCCAGGGGGTAGTTGTCCGGATACAATTGTGATGATAATGATAATGATGATGATGATGAATGATGATGATGATGATGATGGTGATAATGGTGATAATGAAGATGATAATGGTGATGATGAAGATGATAATGATGAAAAAGTAATGGTGAAGTAAATTAATGATGAAAGAAATAGCCATTTTCGTCGCCCGCGCGCCTGCAGCCTAGCCTGGAAATCTATAAAGGCCACCGCACACCTTACGATCGGTCTGCGATCCGATTTGTGAAATAAATCGCTTTGGCATTAAATATTGGCACTTTAACAAATGAAATCTACCCTATTCAGATTCTGAAAAGTAATATGAATACTAAACATAGGGTTTGGGTGGGCTGTCAGCTTTCTACAGGGAATAAGGGCAAAATTGGCTTCAAATCGTAGGCAGTCGTACGATTTTTGTGACGTCACTACTACTCGGAGCCGATTTGGCTATTCCACCGACTAGAAAACTCGGCAAAGGCCATATTATAATATATATTTACTATATTTTACATATATTTACATATTTTACTATCTGTACTGTTCAGACCCTCAATCAAAAATATTTTTTCGTTTTTGAATGATTTGTCAAATGATATTACATTTTCTTCTGAAATCGGATCGCAGACCGATCCAGGCCCCTAAAGGCCACCGCACACCTTACGATCGGTCTGCGATCCGATTTGTGAAATAAATCGCTATGGCATTAAATATTGGCATTTTAACAAATGAAATCTATTCAGGTTCTGAAAAGTAATATTGAATACTAAACACAGGGTTTTGGTGAGCTGTCAGCTTTCTACAGGGAATAATGGCAAAATTAGTTTCAAATCGTAGGCAGTAGTACGATTTTTGTGACGTCACTACGACTCGGAGCCGATTTGGCCATTCCACCGACTAGAAAACTTGGCAAAGGCCGTATTATCGATTTTCCATATGTATGACTATTCAGACCCTCAATCAAAAATATTTTTCGTTTTTAAATGTTCTGTCAAATGATATTACATTTACTTCTGAAATCGGATCGCAGATCGATCGTAAGGTGTGCGGTGGCCTTAAAGCTCCTCCATGCATTTTGTCAGAGACATTTGAACACGATTTGAACGCGCCCGAAGCTCCATTAACATACTATGAATTATTCATTTCTTAAGATGCTCCCAACATCCATACATGCTCTTCACGCAACAAAAACAAAAACGCGGGTCAGCGTCGAGCATGCGCATTGAGAGAGGTCAAGTACACTTAATTTATTCATGTATGTTAATGTATTCATGATATGGATTTTGACGACTTACCAGCATTGGCGAATCAGTGCCTTCCATTTTTAATATAATTATAATAATCAACAATACAAGTGAAATGATAAACAGTGAGAAGATACGTGCCGTACTTCAATTCACTGTTGAAAAATAAATATGAAATCAAACTGGGTTAAGCTGTGTCACAAGAAACGAATCCATATGTGGGAACTTCTGACAGTAGTTAAACAATAATTTTTATATATAAATATCTTTTTTCCTGTTTGTTTGTTTTTTTTTTTTTAGCAAACTTGGAATTTAACTCTTGGCCCCCACCCCTAGGACCAGACTTACCAGCTCTCTCTCTATCTCTTCCCCCTCTCAAAAAAAATAAAATCACTAACTCATGCGGCAAGGGGGGGGGGCAGAGATATTGGAAACTTTCTTTTCCCCCTTTTCTTCCCATCTCTCTTACTATCTCACATCGTTGCCTTTCTCATTATCATATCATCTCAAGTTATCTTTCTCATTATCTCTTAACTCTCTCTCTCTCTCCCTCTCTTTCTCTCTCACACTCTTTCTCCGTCACGTCCTGTTTCATCATTCTATCTGCAGTTAGATTTGATTCAATGAAAAAAAAAAGAAGAAAAAGAAAAGAAATACATGTACTATTGGATTACTGCTAGTTGAATGTTCATAAAACCAATTTTAATTACATAGCTTTTCACAATAATGTAATTTAACATGTTTACAGTTTATGTGATGAAATCTGCAAGTATGATATGCCCAGTCGATCTCAAAACAGATTTGTTCACCTTCTGCTTGATTATTTCTCTAAAGTTATCTTCGATCCCAAACCAATTGTTTTACCTTATGTTTTTTGCATCTTTTTCTTGCATCTATGTCATTTTTTCAATTGTGTATTCCATCATCCACTATTTTTAACACAACGCATATTAATAATGTATTTGTTCTACTAATATCAAGGTATAAGTATTATTCTAAACTTTTATAGAAATAACTCATATGATGCCCTACATGAAAACTTCACACATATACTTTATATTACTAACAAAGAGTACATTTTCATCACAACTGAATTATTAAAATCAAATGACCTCACCTGCTACATGAAAGTATTACATCTTTAAATCTTATAGCATTTGTTGATTTATTTGGAATTTTTGAACACATTATAGGTCCCTGTTATACTTCAGGGAGTTTATAAAATGATGATTTATGCAACATAGAATACTTGAAAATCCTGATGAAATCATCAGGATTTTTCATAAGAAATTTACCCTAACTCAGTGCAGTATGCAGGATTTTCTAAGAGGGGCACACAAATGCAGGGCTGTCAACTTTGGGAAACTGTTTGGAGGGAGATTTGTATTTTTTTCCTGTTGCAAGCCCTCCAAAAGTCGCTCGGGGGGGGGGGGTTGATTTCATGATTTCATGGGGTCTAGTTTTCCTCCATAATTCTCTGACAAACAAAAAAGTTCTAAAAGGGGGCACCTTAAAAAAAAAAAAGGAGGGGCACAATGTATACTGTTCTTTCAAAAGGGGGGGGGGGGCGTGCACAGGCTGGTATTGCCCCCCTCCCTAAATCCACCACAGAGAATTTTTCATGAACTCGATAAATCGATTTTTTTTTGCTCTGCCCCCCCCCCAAGCTACACCAGTGCCCTAACTTCAAAACCACAAAGTCTTCATTGAAACAATGACCAACTAATGTACATTTCAGAGTCCTAAAGAATGTTGGTTGAAATTTGATCCACAATACAAATGGCATATTTGACTTGAAAATGAAAAATGGTTATGTTAATTTTCTCTATACAGTCATGTAAGGCTCTTAGATGAACTAACCTATTTTTTTCAATTTCTCAGTACTGATTGTTTTTGACATTTAAATAGTTTTATATTATATAAACAGTATTTGATAGTACAGACTTTCCCAAAATGATAATTTCAATCATCAGATATACGATCAGTTCATTGGATTATTATTATTTTTTTTTACATTTGTTGAGATGCACAATGGATCAAAGCACAACCTCATTGGGCCTGGCAATCACTTCAGTAATGTAAGACAAGCTAATACAGTAGGGCAATTCAAATCTGCACTAAAACATACTCATTCAATTGATTAATATAATTATAACATTTCGGGCAGGTGTCCTACTTGCCTTGTTCTCTTTCTCACCCTTTCCTCAGTGCATTGAGACTTTTTCAAAGGTATTATACAAAATATGAGAACTGTTCTATTATTGTT
Source organism: Heliocidaris tuberculata (assembly GCA_025618425.1). Classification (NCBI taxonomy): domain Eukaryota; kingdom Metazoa; phylum Echinodermata; class Echinoidea; order Camarodonta; family Echinometridae; genus Heliocidaris; species Heliocidaris tuberculata. The sequence goes on from CM046834.1 coordinate 5,738,274, forward strand.
ATCATTATTTAAATCATAAACATTAGGGTTCAGGCAATGTCCCTAGGCCATCTCGGAGAGGAAACCCTCAACTCAATAGGCCTAATGAGCTAAATACATCTACATGAAAGAATTTGCTGTATTATAATTTATAAAGTGACATGTGGAGGGGCAGGTGAAGGTGCCACATGTGAAAAGCTTTAGATGCAGTATCCTTTTCCCTTAAATGTGCTTGTTACAATAACTTCAGACTCTCCGGACTGCAATACGAAGGATTTGATCTGTTGTAGCCGCCATCAAAGCTGAATAGGTAAATTGAACTCCATGCATGTCTGTTGAATGAAATGAGAAAAGAATGGAATTAATCACGTTGAAATCACATGATATGCAAATCATTGAACACAGTGGCAGATTGTGCCGCCCCCCCTTTGAACTAATAAGCTTCTTTTTTGTTGTTGTTTTTTGCCTGTCAGAGACTCAAAAAATCTGACAACCCTTTTCTTCTTCTTCTTCTTCTGAGATTTGTGCCCCCCCCCCTTTACAAAATCTATCTTTGTGAATGAACCAAGGACATCCTTTAGTACCTCAGTTGTGTGAGTGTATTCAAAGAAACTTATTCATACAGCTGAGCCTACCTCTCTTTACTTAAAGTGGGATATGCCTTCAACATCTATTGTTCCTGAAGACGAAAAGCATCATCCTGGAAGAGATAAAATAGTTCATACATCACATTATAAGTATTTATACTCCATTCATGCTGGCCTCATTGATTCTCAAAGAGAATAAAAATATTAAAGACATAGGTTCCTTTCACAGATATCTTGCGGCTGAAATTGTAATGTCTTTCTTCAGAAATATTTAAAAATAGATTTAAGTACATAATTTTTTTTCTTTTAATATTCTACTTGCTTTTTGTTTGCGTACATGTATTTTTGAAAAGGTTTGAAGAACACTTTCAAAGGAACTAACATAATGTATTTAATTGTCAACACATTTGAGATCCCCTAAAACCCTCTTAATTCAAAATTACATCAAAAGCCAATTAATATACTTCAGATAGTATACATTTATCCTTGACACTAAAGCTCAGTCTATCATTCCATCTCTAAAATCTGTAACTTCTCAATTGGATTGGTGGCAGAATAATGGGCCAAGGGGGCACATGAACCTTCTCCAAGTCAAAGCGAATAGTCTACTATTGACTTGTCCCTTGTCTAAAATATCTTGACATTCACTAAGGGATGTAGTCAACATCCCCAGCCCAAATTTCCATTGAAATAACCACTGAGCTGCTACTTTATTTTATTTCCTAGATTGGAGCTCTAGATCTAGAACTAGATCCTGTCATGCAATCTGTGAAATGAAAAGGCAAATCCGCGCGTGCTACCTTTTCGTCTATACTATTTAATTTGTCTATGGACCGATCGTAGGTGTGCGGTGGCCTTTATACATCTATGCCTAGCCTGGATCACTGCCGCAGTGCTGAACCAAGGAGTTATCTCACAGATAACTCCTTGGCTGTGGATATACTACCGTACATATAGTCAAGCATTGTATTTCCAAACAGGATGGTATTACCGAACGTGTACGTTAGGCGCATTAAAATGGCTTAACCTTTCATACGCGTGGGACTACGTGCATGTTCTCCACACTATTTCAGAGAACAAAGGGCAGCAGATCACAAAATGAGGCCAAAAAAAAAAAAAAAAAAAAAAAAAAAAACGTAAATAATATCTTATTTTTACATGAAACCATGAAAACGATTAAATAATTGATTGAAAAATCCCTTATTCTGAAAAATATCTCTGTTTTGAATGAAACTTTAACCTAAAACTGCCGATTTCAAAGACCTCACGACCAATCCGTTGCATGCTGTCTAACGTTTACACAGAGAGAGAGAGAGAGAGAGAGAGAGAGAGAGAGAGAGAGAGAGAGAGAGAGAGAGAGAGAGAGAGAGAGAGAGAGAGAGAGAGAGAGAGAGAGTGATATGATAGCTGCAAACTTGCATATTGGCAACCCTCGATATAAAGCATGTTCGTGTAGGCGCAAATATTCTTACTGAATGAGAAGCGCCTTAAAACACAACCAAACAAAACGTGCGATCGATCTGCCGAACTACCATCGTACGAGTGATATGATAAAAAAAAGTGTGTGCGTAATATTTTTGTTGATTAGACTGAGCATAATGAGGAAATTTCTCCCATGGCCATGCATGGGGCACGTTCGGAAATACAATACCATTTTCAAGGGACCGAAACGCCGCGTCTTTGGGAAGGGGTTCGCTCGGAAGGGAATATCGTATTAAATCTACGTTGTCTTTTTAAAATTCCATCGACTTCTTTTTCTGTAGGACTTTTAGCATTCATTATGTAAGTTTGACAGATATTCGTGAGATATTTTATTTGCTATCGTTGGTTTTCTGAAAAGTGTTCGGAAACTGAATCCACTACCATATGGCTGAACAATGTTACGGGATTTTTCATTAGTAACCAATCCCTTCCACCGATCCTGCATGCATAGCGCATATGCATATGCCAAAATATAAACTGGCTAGTTTCGCGCGACGCGCCGACAGACGCCATCAGAGTTTGGAAACGGATCCACTTTAAGGCGATTATTCGTGTTATTCGATAACTGAAAGGAATTTCACATCATTTACGTATTCTAGGTAATTAGAAAGTAATTTTGTTTATTGTTTATCACTTATTCAAGTTTTTGCTTTCATGTAAAATATTCGATCATGTCATCAATTACTAATGGTGACGAGTCGAGTCTGTCACTGTGTTTAAAACCAATGGCAATCATGCAATGGGCGTTCCTGAATTTTTGTTTCATCACACCTGTGTGAATACGGCGTCGACACTGCCACTGGCCGTGGATGTACTAAGAAGTTAGTTGTTGAATGTTGGCTTGTTGCCTGTTTGTCGAGCAGTGTTGTGAGAAATTGAAAAGAAATGAAAGAGAGAAAAAGATGGAATTATTGAAAACTATCTAGAAGAATCTACAATAATATAGGCCCTAGACTCTAGGCCTACACCCATTGATCTGGGCTAACTTGGCACAGTATTAACTTAGACCGAAAATTCTGTCTCTCGTTTTAATAATATCGTCAAACTTGTAAATAAACTTGATACCATATGATTGTATGATATTTTGTCTTGCAAATGATGCAATTGTCTTGCCGTTGATGGATCGCTAGGTTGGATAACTTAAATGTAAACTCATGTGCGCGGACTTAGTCTTAGCGCGTTGAGATCCAACACCGGATTTTGCGATAATTATCTCAGAAATTCTTTGTTGATTTATTTTCTTGTTGGAACCACTTTAAGTCCAGAATTTTGCTTTCCATTTGGTATAAATCTATATCTAAATTGATTATTGTAGAATACAAGAAATCATGGATCGAACATCACATTCCTAAATTAGTTTTAAATGTGCACAAAATATGGTCACCCCATCATACTGGTACTTTGGCTTGAGGGATCAGGCCAACTCAGTGTGGCACTAAGCTAAGGCCTAACCTTACCCTAAGCCTAAGGCAGGTTATATCTGTAATTCAGTGAAATAATTGGCATTATCATGAAATAGAAAACCACCATTCACTCCGCAAAAAAGCACTTCATTGCGTCACACACAATCATTGGTGTCCTCTTTCCCCCATGTGAGTGCATACAAACGAGAGGTTTCCTAAACCACGATGTAGTGGGAAAATTGCTGCTGATTTAGCAAAGAGAGCCAGATCAATCGCAAATACTTGTGTTACTCTTTGCATTAAATGAAATAATCTTTGAAAACTAAAATTTCAAGATTTGATACAGTTGGATCTGGAATAGATCTGGAAAGCCTTTCACAAGTTCCCAAAAGTGAAGTAAAAGTGGAAAAGTTTCTGTAGAAGTTGTATATTTGGTTGAGATATGACTTCTACTTTTACTGCTGCAGTCTATTTCTGAAAATGTTCTGGTCTGTCTTTCGGATTTTGGAACTTGTGAAAAGACTTTCCACTGCTGAATTTCCCACTTCTATTCCGGCATCCAAACACTTTACAGTACACCATGATTGCTGCTTCCAATGCACAGTAAACCACCTGACCATTGTCGTCTGCTGCGCATGCGAATGAATTCGTTTTCAGGCCAGTTGTGCAGCAGGCGATGGGCGAAAGACGTGTTTTGGGGGATATGAAACATTCTATAACTTTCTTCATAGCTGTCCAATTCTGGTAACTTTGGTATCAAATTAATCAGCAAGTTACACTTCATATAATATCAATAGAAAAAAAAAAGTTAAAGTTGGATTTCTCCTTAAGGGCAAACCTGCCCTGAAATTCAATTAGTTTTAATGAAGGTAGAAAAATGAGAGAAACAGATCAGTGACAATTTGAGAAAAATACGATGAATAATGAGAAAGTTACAAATCTTTAAAGTTGAAACATTAGATCAATCAAGTGGCAACTCTATGACACAATTTTCACTGACCTCTCCCATTTGCTTTGTACTGGAGATGTCATAAAATTCTATTTTCTTGGTTGTCGAAGTAATAGATGTATTTCATATAGGGTTTGTGTAAAAACTTGCATGTTTGTGCCATAATTTTCTTTAGGGTGCATTTACATATAGGTCTTGGCCTACAGTGTATAATTGGACATTTTCTTCAAAGAAATAGAAGTTTATAATTTCTGCCCTGCTGTGATGAGAGAGGTCTCGTGCGATATCATGCTGTCCATTGATTCAACAAACCTACATGTATGCATTATGTATAGCATACATGTAGCATGTATGCTGTAGAGAGCAGTAAGTTATAATAGACCTATTTGTTTTTGTCATGACTGGTGTAGGAAGATGAGTTTATATTATAGCCTCATACATTGGAATAGTGGGATAACCTCATACAACAGAAAGCTGTACAAGAGTGACTACAATAGGCTAGCATGCATTCTCAAACTCAGGTGATGTACAACAGCAAGACTGCCAGCTTGGCAGCTAAGACGATACAAAAACTGCCTGAGAATTTTACTAAATTAGTCTAATAGATGAACCAATTGATGGAGTTATATGTACATGTACATGTACGGTGTATATTTAAACTTGGAAATACAATCCTAGAGTCCATGATTGAACTGAGATATTTATTATTCTTGCATTGTAAAAGGCAAGTTTTTCCCTAAATTTTGCTGATGTAGTTATTTCTGCAGCTCCAATGTTAGAGGTTTACTGCAGTCAAATTTGATATATAGAAGTCTCTATTTCGGGTTTGCATGCAACAGACGGCCAGGATGTCATTTTTCTCCACTCATCATATGCAGCCCCTAAAATTAAAAGAAAAGGTTAGTGTGTAGCTTTGCTTAAAGAAGGAAAATTTAGGTAGCAGTAGTTGGGTTCCAGGGCCTACATGTAGTTATTTTATTACCGGTACATATAGGTTAAAGTGATTGATTAACTTTGTGAAAAATTGTAAAATCAGCTCAAATGCCAGTGAATTGTGTGCAGTCCTCTAACTACATATATAATTAAGGATATGTTAAAGTATGAGAGAAAATGGAACCCGTTTATTATCCTAAAAAAGAGAAAATCGCGATCAATCGCTAGCGCAAGTCGCTCGGCTTCTTGGCTGCGCTACAGTCACAAAAACCAAGCACCAGCGCTTGGCGATTTCAGAGCGGGTTTCCAGCCCGTAGGTATTCTGTGATAGAGCGAGGTATCCCAACCGTAAAAGTTCTTTAGGGTGCGGTGGTACTCTATCCCGACATCAATGTTCAATGGTAAATATCTTGATACATACTGTAAACGACCGATCAGCTTATAAAACTCAGGCGATTCCTGTCTGAGCTAAAGGTTTGCAATTATGATTACAGCATTAGCTGGAACAGTGATTTTTTTTTTCAATCATGGGCAAAGTTAATCGTGGTAACATACTGCCCTGTGATAGGACCTTTCCACTCCGATGGCTCCCTTTGCAACAGTCTCAGGGGCTTTGCGTGGAAATACATTTGTACATTGTAGCATGTGTGTCATTGTGTGTGGAATACACAAAATCCTCATACATGTAGGTTTTTGCACGCGTTATAGTGTATAGTACCCGCTGGGAGTTGTTGGAAGTTCATATCCCTGGCCCGTTATATAAATTATTTTTTACTTCTCATTTGTAAAATATTTCTCTTTAGGAGGTGAAATCTTCATAGCTTCTTTAATTGCTAGTATCTTGCTATTTATCAATGAAAATCCACGAAATCTGACGAATAGTTTTTAAGGGAGTACCAAAACTAAACATTACCTTTAAGGAGCAAAAGGCCATACATGTACATGTATGCCCCCATCAATTTTTTTTTGTATGAAATTTTTTTTTAGTCTTTTTAAATCCATGGTTTCACTTTGTTAATTCACTGTTTTTCATTTTTTGAATGAATTTGTATTAGGTGTTAAGAATTTAAGGAATATATACCTTCTTTTATTTTCATGAAAAGTAAGTTCTACATTTTTCACTTTTGAGGTTTACATGTAACAGGGGTGGTATTCAGAGATTTATTTTATCTTGATTTTAGTGAAAAGATTTTAATTGTCATAACAAATTTCAAATTGCAACATTTCATTGGTGTTTGCGCAGATGAATTCCGCGTACGCAGCCACTTTTGCGCAGGCATTAACCAATGATGTGACATAAGCGTACATTTTGTTATGACAATTAAAATTATTTCACGAAAATCAAGATAAAACTAGAAATTTAATTCGTCACTGAAGACGAATTAGGTGGTCTGTCCCAGAGGCAAATTGCTTTGTCAGATGTGATAATATTTCTGCAAGATAATAATCATGATAATGTTGACGACAATGATGATAAGATGGTCATATAAGTGATGACAATGACGATAATAATATATTGATAATGATGATCATAATGACAACAATAATGAAAATCACCATGATAACCTAAGTGGCATAGCGCCCCTTCAAATTCAATTTTATGGGCGATTTTTTTAAAAGTGCTTGAAATGGCATAAAACGTGTGCAAAATGAATTTAGGAGGATTTGGAGAATTTCTAAATTTTACGCGCACATGGACGCGCGCACGGACGCGTACGCGCGCGTTTAATGAAATGACCTTGACTGGAATGACAGTGACCTTAACCATGCCAAATATGAAAGAGAAATGACATTTCGTTATGAAGATATGACCATAAGTTGATTTTCACAAAATGGCGCCTGGATGACGTCACGATAACCTGATGACCTTGAAAAAGATGGGGGAACTTGACCTCATTAGGACTAATGACTGACGAAAATATGAAGAAAATTGACTGAGCCGATTTTGAGAAATCGGGATAACGAACTGGACGATTTGATGTTGCAGGACATGTGGGAGATTATCCCCTTAGCTTTAACCCTTTCAGGACAGGAATTATTTAAGAGCTCAATTGATCACATTTTGTTCTGCAAATTGGCAACAGTAATATTTTTCTTTTAGTGCTACGTGGTTCTAGTAAGATGTAATGTCTTGAAAATAATATACATGATTAGGAACTTTGTCGAAAAGTTGAAAAAGTTGCCAATTCGGACAAAAAAACAATGATTTTGAACCTCTCAATGTGTTGCCAATTTAAGGATGTTCAAGCTTATTCTCCTTTTTAAAATTCCTGGCATCGAAAGCAATATGATCATGCAACAAAAATGGACACATTATGTGCAGAAATTTTTGCTCTTTCCACTCATGCATCTGGTATATCTTTAACCCTTTCAGGACAGGAATTATTTAAGGGCTAAATTGATCACATTTTGATCTTCAAATTGGCAACAATAATATTTTTCTTTTAGTGCCACATGGTTCTAATATGGTGTTATGTCTTTGAAAATAATACACATGGATAGGAATTTTGTTGAAAAGTTGAAAAAATTGCCAATTTTGATAAAAAAATAAGGATTTTGAATCTCTCAATGTGTTGCCAATTTAAGGATTTTAAAACTTATTCTCCTATTCAAAATTCCTGGCATCAAACGCAATATGGTAATGCAACAAAAATGGACATAGTGTGTGCAGAAATTTTTGCTCTTTCTACTCATGTATCTGGTATATTTTTTAGAGCTCTGAATAAAAAGTTATTGAGCCAAACCACAAAATGTGGTCAATTGTCTTGAAAGGGTTAAAGGCTCTAAATCAAAAGTTATTGGGCCAAACCACAAAATGTAGTCAATTGTCTCGAAAGGGTTAATACACGACAGGGAATGAGATTGTACACAAACTACTGCACACTACTTTCCAATAGACATAACACGCAAAATTAGGCAGTTTATTACATTGTTTGTGATGGTATATGTTATAATAGTCGAAGAAGATGGTAAAATGAAAGGCAAAAAAAAAAAAAAAAGTGAAAAAAAAAATGGACCCACCGGGAATCGAACCGGGGTCGCCGGAATGGGAGGCAAGTGCTTTACCAATGGACCAAAATATTTCCAATAGAGATAACACGTAGACGAAAAACGGGATTCTCAAATGACATTTTGTAGTTAAAAAATGGGCATGATCCCGACATCTGATCAAAAATTGGAGGGCACACTTGTGAAAGCTTATAGTCTCAGCTATAACATATTAAAATTTGGAAGAAAATCGAGCAGAAATTACAAAGATACTGCTCAAAGAAGACGGGAATGTAGAATCAAGATTTGAGAAAAAGTCATGTCCCATAGAGAATACATGCAAAATGAGAAAAATTGACATGCCTCCTTTAATCGCAAAAATACGCCATGATCCCTTTGTCAAAATGAAAAATCGTGGGACTGATCTTGTAGAGAATTGTCTCAGCTACAACATATCAAAATTTGGAAGAAAATCGACAATCTATTACTGAAATATTGTCAAATGAATACAAAAATTATGACGTCATTTTTTCAAAATCAAATTGTTGAGTTCATAGGCAAATATGATGACGTCACAAAATGCGATCGGCCAAAATTTTGCATGAATCCAAATCTACAATTCATAGGCTTTCAGAATATGTAATAAAATTTGGGGGTATCCAGGCATTCTGACGAGCTATGGCTGATTCTAGATAGGCATGTTTTTAGCACTTTTTACATTATATTGCCCATTGACGCGCGCACGAATTTGAAAGTTTGACGCGCGCGTGTGGCATTATGGAATGTCGAGAATGACTGTAAATAGTTGGAAATTGTCAAGAATTGTGTCAGGAATACAAACCATGCAAAAAAACGGCGGACGCGCACGGACGGAAAATTTTGAAATGCTTAAAATGTCCTGAAGCATACTCTAATTTGATTAAAAAGTAATTTTGAGCATTTCTAAATTTTGACGCGGGCGTACGTGCGCGTCATGCGCGTGCGGATTTTGTTGACATTTTATGTTGACCCATGACCTGAAGTTAATGTGTGTCGAATATGGTTTATTTTTGATAACTCGTTATGAAGATATGATCGATAATGTGATTTCACAAAATGGTGCCTGGATGACGTCACGATGATCTGATGACCTTGAAAAAGATAGGGGCATTTGACCTTGATAGGCCTGATAACTGACAAAAATTTGAAGAAAATTGATCTAGTTGATTTTGAGAATTTACGGTCACAAGAAATGGGGAGAAAAATAAAAATAAAGAATAAATAAATAAATAAATAAATAAATAATAAAGAAAATTCGTACAAAATTAAGAGGTGATCTGTCGATACCGACAGACCACCTAATAAATCTCAGAATACCACCCCTGATCTTTATTGACAGCATGCACATATCCTGTACATCCAATATGTAAACATGGACATGCCTCCTATATAACTTATCTTTGAAGTTATTGACATTAGAATTTATTAGTGTTTATCAAAATGTTATACATTATATGATATGGGTTATTTTGGTCACAAAGTTCATGGTGAGAATAAAAAGAAATGTGTTTACCTGCACCGTGTTATGTTGATAATGTACATTGTGTTGTATTACTAGAATTAAATACAAAATGTAGTTAACAAAATAACAAATCCTAGCAAGGTACTGCTACTGGGACCCATTTTCCACTGCACCGTAGCCATACATGTACATGGAGCTGAGAGTGGCATTGGCAGCTGAAAATATAAAAAATGGAAAGCAGTAAAAATTTAAACGAGCCCACTAGAGTTGCATGTTCATAGAAATACAATAGCTCCTGTGATCCTCAGTGATTTTTACACTGGATGTACTCATTCTAAACTGATCAGTCTAGTAGCCAACCTTTTACTGGTAATCGTCTGGTTTGAGTTGAGACAAAATGATTCAGGAAGTGTCAATCAGGAAATATTCATTGCATTAGGAAGCATATGATACAGTTGATTACACCTTCTTGGATGCGTAGCAGGATCTGGGATGTTGCATCAGACTGCTACTAGACCCAATTCACATTTGCAAAATGAGCTCTTCCATTGAGTATTTTGTTAGGAAGGGCTTTTGTAAAACCATCTTGTTCAGAGATTGTATGCATTAAATACTGACATAATCTTAATCATTTTTCTTTTTTACACTTTACATGTCTTTTGTGACAAATTAAATTTCATGCCATTAGAGAGGGGAGGGGGAAGGGAAACACTTCAATCAAGTTCAGTGCAGTCATAAATTGATCTGGAACAGTTAATTTTTCTTCTGTTTACAGATATTGTACATAAAGTCATGTACACACTACACATTTCATCCTTATCACTGTCAAAATCTAGCCATTATAAGTAATTCAAAATCAATCAAACATTAATAATGCCAAAAATCTACATCAAAAGAAAGTCAAGACACTGAAGATGCAACATTTGGTATTATACATCATTACATGTGTTTATTTATATCAATAATATAGAAAAAATACTATGGGAAAAATCAAAATCTTTGTGCTACCTGAAGTTTTCCTCATACATGTACATGTATTATCAATACATTGGAAGTGTCTGTTAAAATGGATATAATGCATTTGTCTACCACACACACACACACACACCCACACACACACACACACACCCACACACACACACACACACCCCCAAAACACCCCCCCAAAACACAACCCTCCGCCACCCCCCACCCCCCAGTAATCTACATGTATATAAACATATCCTAAACATTTTAGAAAATATTTACAAAGGCTATTCTTCCAGATTCTAAGTGTATCCAAATGAAAAAGGTAATTAATAAGGGGTAGAATATTAGAATATTTAAACTACATGTACCTGGAAACTTTCTAATCATAACACTGATTTATTTATACCAGATATAGAATGATTATTAAAAATGAAATAAACCATTTTTATTTTATCTTAACTGGAATAAAGAGCAATTTACACAATAGGAAAACCAAAAGAACATGAGTACTTTACATGTACATGTACATCAAAATTAATCCTTTTGCCCATAATTGTTTTGATGATTACAAAGAAATCACTATAAATTGAAATAAGTTTAATATGAATTAGAAGACATGATGAATTGGAGGCATTAGAAAATTAAATTTGGATACAATTCTTTGTAAGATACTTGTGATGGAATGGCATCATGTATTTGACATTTATCAAATCATAATTTTAAAAGGAATATAGTGTCCACAAGGTCTTAATTAAAATGATAACCTTACCTATCATGCAAATGCTGATAATTTACCCTCACATCTATTCATCCCTTTGCAACATTTTCTTCTCTATGTTGGTTCTATGTTTGGGCCTGCTGTTATATAACAATAGCATGGTTTTTGTAGATTTCGAAAGATAATTTCTTTCATGAAAATATCACTTCCAGTGGAAGTCAGTATGAAGTATATGTCAGTACTTGAAGGAGGTGATTTGCGAACAATATTTCTGATTCAGTCCAAATATGAACGTTATCCAAACACTGTGATTTTGAGTAACAGCGTCTCCTTTAGTGACACTGTTGCAGTATCTTTTGATTCAGAATATGCTAGCAATTATGTTTCAATAGAGAGCAGATAGAGAAAAATTATGTGTAATCATTATTTTTGTTTGCAAATTGCCAGTTTTCTGTTAAATTTTTGCAATTTTCATTCACATCATTTGGTTCATTTAATTATGTTTTTTATTTTTTTGAAATTTGTAGCAGTAGGGGAAAAAAATTGTTGCCAATTTGAGCTGGGGAAGCTGATTAAAGGCCAAGTCCACACTAATATCAAGTTTATTTGAATAAATAGAGTAAAATTAAACAAGCATAACAGTGAAAATTTTATTGAAATCGGATGTAAAATAAGAAAATTACGGCATTTTGAAGTCTTGCATTATTTTTTAAAATGGGGATATGCATAATATGGGTGGTATGCAAATGAGTGAACCAATGATGTCACACACTCTTCCTTAATATGTATTTTATTGTATGAAACATCATATATTTCAATTTTTTTTGCTTCAATAGTGTAAAACATGGTTTGACTCCTTATGGAACATGTAAAATCATTATTGTAACTTATTTTGATACAAGGGAGAGATTCCTTATTATCACAACAATAAAAATTTTAATATTTGAAATTTCATTAATAAAGGGAAATCCAACCTTAATAGCAAGTTGCTTTGAAAGAAATAGGAAAAATCAGAGAAGCAGATTGGTGAAAGTTTGAACAAAATCAGACAATCAATAAGAAAGTTATGAATTTTTGAAAGTTGTAATGACAATGCATATGGGAATTTCAAATTGGCCGAATAGGTAATGTCACTGTGATGTAGCTGTGGACAACTCCCCCATTCGCTCTAACACACAAAATGACTAAAATGTCACTTTTTTTTCAAAGGGCATTACTCAATAGGATCGTTTTGTTCATGAGGACCTATAACAATGTATGCCATCTCCAATATATTTTGAGTACTGCCCTGAGGGTAAAAGCGCCTCGAAGAAAATCGCAAATTAATGATATTTTTGTGTACGACAAATGGGAGATTTGTCCACAAAAATGTTATAACTGATCATGACTCACCAAATTGCCAATTTGAGATTCGCATAGATGTAGTGATCTCATTTTTCAAACATCCATAACTTTCTTAGTCCTTGTCCAATTTATTTCAAACTTTCACCATCCTGTTTTTCTTATTTTTCTGCTTTCACACAAATCATCTTATTACCTAGGTTGGATTGCCCTTTAATAAAATACATAAGGAAAAGTGAGTGTGTGACATCATCGGTTCACTCATTTGCATACTGCCCATGTTATGCATATCACTGTTTCATGAAATAATGCAAAACTTCAAAATGCCGTAACTTTCTTATTTTACATCCGATTTCAGTGAAATTTTCATTGTTTTGCTTGTTTAATTTTACTCTATATATTCAAATCAACTTGATATTAGTGTGGACTTGGCCTTTAATTGGGACCTTAAGAAAACTACATGTATGAACTGCTATGGGAAGTCCACCCTGGTAGCAATGAAAGTTCTTCTGGAATGTTCATTGTTATGCCAGACTATGAATCATCACTACATGTAGGAGTCTAGTCCAGTGCACAATACTTCCAAGATCACTTGATATACACATAAAACAACAGTACTAAACACATGTACATGTACTGTATGAGAAGGTAAAGTGACATCCTCCCATATTATCCTTCTGCAATCTGCATCATTATTAATAAAGGCACTCGGTGTGTGAATGGGTCTATAGTGGTCTAGACATGTTTAATAAATAGGCATCCATTCTGTTCCTTCCCTAGTGTCTGGTCTCGTCAAATTAGTGCTTCCCGAAACAGGATGGTTAATGCATGTATATGATGGCTTCCTAATTTAGGTCTTAATCAGGGTAATTCAGTGAAAAGTACAAGTAATAGACAAGGATAGCTATGAGTTTTGTATGATTTTTTTGTTGTTCTGTGAATGGACATTGGGCAACATTTGTTAAGATAATTTACAGTTTCCTATTGTTGATTCAGTAATAATAGACAAGGATAGCTAGTTAGCTACGAGTTTTGTATGATTTTTTTTTGGTTTTGTTTTTTGAATGGACATTTGGGCAACATTTGATAAGATACAGTTTCGTCTGAATATTGAATAGTTAGGATTGAGGAATAAGGAAGTGTGTAGCCCCTACAATGAAAACTTCATGTACTTGTACACTATTCCATGACCAGCCATTGAGCTACATGTACATGTACTATATTTTGTAATAGCTCAATATACACTCATTAAAAAAAAAGAAAAGAAAGTGGACACTATTTAAGATTTTCAAATAAATATTTAATATAAATTTATCTGTCATATATCAAGAGAACATAAATGAATACTCTTTAAGATGATTAGAATCATACCATCTAGCATTAGTCAGGGAATTCGATCTGACAGAAAGAGGAAATATCAGAGAAGCAGATTGGTGAAGTTTGAATGAAATGGGACAAGAATAAGAAATTTTGGAAAGTTGTATTGGCCGAATCATTAATGTTACTGTGATGTAGTGGAGAACAACCCCCCCATTTGCTCCATTTCATTTTATTCAAAATACTCAGTAGGATCTTTTTCTTTTATGAGGACCTACATGTATAACCATATGCTCTAGTATCTCTACAATACATATATATATATATATATATATATATATATTTTTTTTTTTTTTTTAAAGCACTGCCCGAGGGAAAAGGTGCTTTGGAGAAAACTTCAAATTAATGATATTTTAGTGTACGACCAACGGGAGAGTTGACAACCAATACATATGTCACAATTGGGGGGGGGGGGGGGGGGGGGGGGGGGGGGTTCACTCGTTTTTCCAAAGGTTCAATATATCCGAAACCAAAAATTCCCATACCAGGGGGTTCATAATTCCGAAAAAGAAATAGGGTTCATAATTCAGAACATTTGTTGCATAACTTTGAAGGTTCGTGATTCCAAAGGTTTGTTATTCCGAAAATGAAATAGGGTTCGTAATTTCGAAAATGAAATAAAGTTAGTATTTCCAAAAATGAAAAAAGCTTCATTATTCCGAAAAATGAAATAAGGTTCACTATTCTGAAGGTTCGTAATTTCAAAAAATGATGTAGAGCTCTCTTTCATTTTCAGAATTATGAACCTTTTTTCATTTTTGGAATTATGAACCCTATTTCATTTTTGGGATTACGAACCCTATTTCATTTTAGGAATTACAAACGTTAGGAATTATGAACCTTCGGAAAAATGATATGTAACCTCACAGTCAACTCACCAACTTGAGATTCACATAGATAGTAATCTCATCTTTTCAAACGTTCATAGCTTTCTTATTCCTTGTCCGATTTCTTTCAAACTTTCACCATTCTTTTTTATATTTTGCTGCTTTCACACATATCATCTTCTTTTACCAAGGTTGGATTGCCCTTTAAACGAGTCTCTGAAAGAATATTGCAAACATGGGGCATCTGGCCATTCAAAAGTTGATGAGCATTTCCATCTTATAGAGTCAAATAACAATGAAAAAAAACAAACAATCGCCCCATCTTGACTGTGCTTGTCAAAACCATGCAGTCCTGATACTACAGTTGACATCCAGAGCTCAGTCCTCATTGTTTCTCACTCTTTGTCTTCATTGTTGAACAAGAATGTCTGACATATGCACATGTTCATTAACATTTGAATGGCTACTTGCTCTGTGTTTGCAATTTTCTTAATCAGACCTCTTAAAGGGAAAGTTCACCCTGAAGATTACTTGAGTTTAAAAAATGCAGAAAAAATAAAGAAAAATATTGGCGAAGGTTTGATGAAAATCGGTCAAATAATAAAAGAGTTATGAGTATTTAAAGTTTTGGATTCGTGACGTCACATGCGAGCAGCTGCCCATTGGTCATGTAATAAATATTCCATATATTCGCATTTTTTTAACGTTCCACGATAAATTAATATTGTTTCTTTTCAGAATCTAGTATTGAATAACATTTCTGACAATATATCAAATGCACAGACGAAAATATTCTAAATTTTCTGAGAAAACTGTATTTTATGGAATATTTATCACATTACATAACGGAGGAGCTGCTCGCATGTGACGTCACAAAATCAAAACTTCAAAAGTCCATAACTCCGTTATTCTTTAGCGGATTTTGTCCAAACTTTCGCCAATATTTTTCTTTATTTTTTCTGCATTTTTTAAACTCAAGTAATCTTCAGGGTGAACTTTCCCTTTAATGGTTAAATGAATGTGCCTATCAAAGCATGAAAGTTCAAAATTTGATCTTCATTCATGTTGGTAGACTATTCATCTTTCTTTAATTTGATATTTTATGTATTTTATTATATTTTATTGACAGTTTATATGAAAATTTTGAACAATAAAGGGTGTCCACTTTTCTATTTTTTGCTGGGTGTATTTATAAAGACAGTATCCGTTGAGGTGTATCGGGTGCACGTTCATATCATGAAGCTGTACTAAATTCAGTTTCTAATGCTTGCATAAAGCTTTGTTATTGAAAAAGAAAAAAAGTCTCTGCAATTGCCTCCAATGTTATTTTGATTAATACTCTAGGCTATGGCTTGCCATACCAGTATATTAATTTTGTGTCCAGTCACTGGCATGATTGTTAGATATTGATTCTTGTACTGGGTTTGCATGTACAATGCAGACTGAAATGTATGATTGCCAG
Source organism: Heliocidaris tuberculata (assembly GCA_025618425.1). Taxonomy (NCBI): domain Eukaryota; kingdom Metazoa; phylum Echinodermata; class Echinoidea; order Camarodonta; family Echinometridae; genus Heliocidaris; species Heliocidaris tuberculata. Next base: position 5,754,790 of record CM046834.1, read on the forward strand.
ATGACATTGGCTTAAATCTACAATATTGATTGGGTATATTTTGCATGTAAAAAATCTGATATCAGTTGGGAAAATTGTATGTGACTGTGTTTTCTTAATTACAATATGTTAAAGGGAAAGTCCATCCTAGTATTTAGTTTATTTGAATAAAAGCAGAAAAATGAGAGAAACAAATTAGTGAAAGTTTTAGCAAAATCCGATATAAAAAAAGAAAGTTATGAATTTTTGAAGTTGCAATCAATCAAACACAAATGGCAACTCTGTGACGTCTCTTGCGAGCTCCTCTCTCATTTGCTCAGTACAGAAAATTTAATAAAAATTCTTAGTTTTTGATGAAGGAATAGATTTTTTTTTCATAGCAGGTTTTGTGTAAAAACGTATGAGCAATGATTATATCTAAGGTGTATGTATGATTGAATATTTTCTTTAGAGGAAATGGAAATTAATGATTTTTGGGGTACAGGGCAACTGGGAAAGGAGCTTGCAAGATATGTCACAGAGTTGCCAATTTGTGTTTAATTGATTACAACTTCAAAAATTCATAAAATTCTTATTTATATTTTTCTCAAACCTTCACTGATCTGTTTCTTTAATTTTTTTGCTTTTAAAACCAACTTGTAATCATGGTGGATTTTCCCTTTAAGTATGGTCTTGGTACACGTACGTTCGCAACTCTATTTTCCTGCTTGGAATCATTTTGAATGTTGTTGCTTAATATCATCTGTGTTCAGTTATTGATGTTATGATTAGTTACACCTTTAAAAAAAAATTATTGTATCCCCCTGCAAAATGCCGGAGGATACTTTGAATTCAGCAGCGTTACGCCACCACCGCCACCGCCGTGTCATATTCTTGTGTGCGCTCTAACTGCCACATTCCTTGACAGATTTCTTTCAAATTTTGTATGGAGGTGTATCTTTGTATAATCTACACACCTATAATTTTTGGTGATGCTGCCCCCAGTGTTCCGGCTTTTATAGGGAAAAAGGCCATATTTTTGTGGATGGTTTGTGTGCACCCTATAGGCCACATTTCTCAATGGATTTTAATAATAATAATAATAGTTGGTTCTTATATAGCGCACATGTCTGTCGGACTTGACACTCCTAGCCCTCCACAATTTTGTTCAAATTGTGAATGAAGGTGTATCTTGGTATAATCTAGAAGCCTATGGATTTTGGTGATGCTGCCTCCAGTGTTTTGTCTTTTATAGGGTCAAAGGTCATATTTTGATAGATGTCTTGTGTGCACTCTTGTGTGCGGTCTGACTGCCACATTTCCTGACAGATTTCTTTCAAATTTTGTATGGAAATGTATCTTGGTAACATCTACGCATGTATAGTTTTTGGTGATGCTGCCACCAGTGTCCCCTTTTTTATAAGGTCAAAGGTCATATTTTGGATGATGTCTTGTGTGTGTGCTCTGCAGGCAATATTTCTTGATGGATTCCTTTCAAATTTTCTTTTTATGGAGATTTATCTTGGTACAACCTACAAATTTTTATTTTTTAATAATGCTGCCCTCATTGTTCCGTCCTTCATAGCATCAAAGGTCATATGTCTTTTGTGCACTCTAACTGCCACATTTCTAGACAGATTTCTTTCAAATTTTGTATATAGGAGTGTTTTAGTAAAATCTACACATCTTTAGTGTTTGGTGATGCTGCCCCCAGTGTTCCACTTTTTATAGGGTCAAATGTCTTATTTTGGTTGCTGTCTTGCATGCACTCTGGCAGTCATATTTTTCGATTGATTTCAGATTTTTATGGAGGTCCATCATAATACAGAAAACTTTCATCGGTTTGGGGTAATCATACAATTGTAGTTTAAGCTTCTACCAACCTTAAATTTGTTGGCAAGCTTTCGTCCACTCCTGTGGACTTTCTCACTTGGCTTGAGAAAGTCCACAGAAGTGGACGAAAGCTTGCTAACAAATTTAAGGTTGGTAGAAGCTTAAACTACAATTGTAGGTCCATCATAGTTTATTCTAGACCTCTACAGTTTTTGGTGATGCTGCCCCCAGTGTTCCATCTTTTATTGGGTCAAAGGTCATATTTTAGTGGATATCTTGTGTGCACTCTGCAGGTCACACTTTTTGATAGATTTCTTACGAATTTTTCTATAGAGTTGCATTATACTCTAATCTACACACATTGTTTTGGTGATGCTGCTCCTAGTGTTGACAATAGTCTGGGCCACTGATGGCGATCTCTACATTATCCTTTTGTTTTAGGGAGGGGAGGGGGGAGGTTCTTTGTTCCTCCTTCGAACAAAAGGATGACGCAAAAATCGCTGACAGTGCCGGGGGATGCATTTGCATTGTGCGGCAATGGACATTTCTAGTTTTAATGGACCTGTTGTTTATGCTATTAATCTCTTGATTGCTCGGACATATAATACATTTATTTTGATGACGTCAGTTAACGGGTCCAGTGAGTCGCGGCAACACTTACATGAATACTTAACACAGCAATCCTCTGTAATTAGCAAAAAACTCTGTCCAAAAACTCCTTGAATTTCACCCCGGGGGGCCACTCAGGTATATTGGTGTACACATGCGTGTACATGGATTTAAAATATGCCCCCTAAACAAGTTTCGTACTTTGGTGAAAAGACACCCCTTATCAAGGATTTCGCGTGCTTTTTTTTCGTAAAAATTACCCCTTAACGAGGATTTTGCTTGTTTTTTCATAAAAATTACCCCCCTAAACATGTTTGATTGAAATATTACCCCCTAAACAAGTTTGTCTTAAATATTACTCCCTAAACAAGATTAACTTAACCAACATAAAAAATACACCACTTGAATTCAAGATCGCCTTTTGCAAACTGACATACATGTATTCTTCACCTTTGGTGGATAAATTCTTCACACAAGGCAAACAAAATAAACTGCACATATAGGAACTGCTGTTGGTTAAATTACAAATGTTATTATTTACTTCAATTATGTAGGACAGGTTTCAAACTGTGTACTCAGTTCGGTTTAATACACGATCATCATTTGCTTACTTTTGAAAAAAAAGAACAACTTTTGTAATTTACTTCCAGAGAAATAAACTGTATCGGCAAGAAAATCGGACTAAAAATGTTTTGTTCGTACCAAGGAGTTATCACTCTTTGTACGTACCATTGCCGCCGGAATGAAAATGACCCCCTAAACGCGTTTGGCCGCATTCCGTTCAGCACCCCCTTTTTGTTGAAAATCAGCGTTTTCGGACCCCTTAACACGTAATGCGCGTTGCGCGTCCTGGATGAAAAAAAGACCCCTTTTTACGCGTTTTTTTGGACGCGCATGTGAACACCAATATACCTGAGTGGCCCCCCCGGGGAATTTCAGTTCCATTTGGAAACGGTTGAACAAATCAAGATGCTTGATAATGAATAGAGTCCTTCATTCATGACATGTCATGTCTATTACAAGTACTATTATCAAAAAGATCAAACTTTAGAATGTTTTGCAAAAATATGAATAATTTATTTATCAATAATACTAGAGTCTATTACATGGATTATTTTCCTCCTATATCTTATATTGAAGTTTTATCTTAGAGTGATATGGATACTAGGATACATGTACATGTATTGCGCACTTGTTACAAAATTGATTTTTAATATGCATACATTTTGATGCAAAAAATAGCTGAAAACAGTGAATTTCTCATTATGGAGGTAAGCCTGTACATTGCAGGTAGTAACTCAGTGGGTGCTTCATCTTCATTTCCATATCAATCGGCAAACTATTCAAAATGTCGGCGCGCAGGAAAGGTCCATTCATTGTGTAGTGAGCAACTGAAGTACAAATGTACAAAAAATGTATTATTGTTATTATTATCATTATGATTATTATTGCACAATTTTTTTTTCTTAGGGTTTTGGAGTCAATCATTTGCAGATGGCACATAAATGTTAATAAGTTTAGATCTTAGATATGATACTTTTAGTTTAACAAAAATTACAAACACCAATGTTACATGAGATGAACTTATGACCTAATGACAGAAATGTTTTTAAACTAAGTGTTTGAGTAGTCATGTAACTTTATGTAGGCCTGTATGCCTCAATGTCTAGGCTTTTCCCTGTGCAGTATACTTGGTATTGTCTCTGTACAATACACCAAAATGTAGTTAAATATCAGCAATTTGTGATGCATCTTCACAAGGTGTTTATGGATTCAGCAGCAATCTCTGCCTTTATTGTACCTATAATTTACAAAGCATCTGTGCCCTTTAAGGTCATGCCACTATACATGTTCATAAGCACTCACAGAAGTGGAGGGGTGTAGAGTAGATACAACATGACAATAGATCAAATTCCTTTCATTTTGATGGGAACAATGGGTTTGATATGAATGCAGAGCTGTGTCATAGGGACATGTATTGCTGAAACTGAAAGTTGGTTCTGGATGAGAAGGAATCCATAGAATAGTGAATTGAATGGTGCAAATCTTATAGAATTAGTGCATGTTCAAGCAATGGAATATAAGTATAGAAATACAAGACCAATACTCATGATCATTTACCTGTACATCTACATGTACTTGTAGAGGTTACATGTACAATCAATGTAAACCTCTATGTATATGTACATACAACAATGTAGATATATGTATAATAGCAGATGTCCACGGGCACTAGCTGTACATGTGTAAACCCAAGGAGTTATCACAGTTCTGTGATAACTCTTTGGTAAACCGAGCTGATTGGGAAGTGTATACGTAGGAATGTGCTATGAATCAAACTTTCTCCCTTCGCAATGGACCGAGTGGTAAACATGCAGAGCCCTCGTTCGTGCGTAGGACAGTTTAAGCTGTTCCACCAGCTGAACTAGCTGTTCACTTCCGGAAAATGAAATTTTAGAAATGAATTTATAAAATATGGAAGGCACTGCATCCCTTAAAGGTATCGTACAGTAGTGGGAAAGGTGGCGCTTTGGATATTTAACTACTTTGTCAGCTGGAATGGAAATTACTACATATACTGTTGTGAAATGATTAATTTCGAACGTAGGTGACGTTTGTTTGAAGAAAAATGGTTTAGAAATGGCTAAAATATCCCCCAAAATAAACATCGAATTACAAGCGTGGTACCGCGTTGACAGTTCACACACGTCTAAACAGTGTGTGCGAACCACTGTGCGCCGTTGAGCCGGGAGCGTCGGGGTAGGTGGTCCTTAGCGAGGGTATAAGGTAACCGTTGATATTCGATCATTTGAATTATTTTACTGAAAATCACCGGAAATCATGAATAGAATACCGGATTATCTCACTCATGTATCTTTTTATGCAAGCCAAACAATATGAGACTGTTTTTGAGCAGTTTCATGCCAACTTTCATTTTGCTACCACTACTGTTAATTACCTTTAAGAAGTACCTCCCAACCATCTGAGGATCATTTCCAGCCTGTAGGCACCAAAAGGAGAAGACCAAAAGAGCCAGGGGAGGTACCTATTTGAACCAAAGAAAGCACCCCAAAATCCTTAGTGTATTATTATACTAGCTGAAGCAGCCCGTGGACATATCATCCACGGGCGCTAGCTGTGTTTATGATTAATCACAGTACCGTATATTTGTCACAATTATCAAGTGAATAAAGAAAAAAGTCGGGTAATGTGTTATTTTTTTACCAAGAAGTATTTACAACATGTGAGTATGTGTTATTCATCCAAATCTTGCATGAGTTCTGAAGAAAATACATTTCCATCTTGAAGACTAAATGACGATTGTTTTACTTTATGAATGACTGAATAATGATATTTATTTATGTTACGTCGGCCCTGTGGCCTGTGGATGACACACGATCTCATTTACACCTGGGCGGGATTCTCGCACACAGAGCATGGATATAATTATGTTCAAATAGTATATCCATGAGTAGAGCCAGAGTGAGCGATTTGATCTTGCCATGTTTCTGTGGTTTAATACTCAGAGAAATTAAGGCCATAAAAACATAACATGCATAATTAGCGTTACATCCCTTGTAAAGGACACAAAAATTAGGGAAAAAATGAATTTATTGTTATTTTCTTTTCAGGGGGATTATGGCCCCCTTATAAGTCTTGGGAGGACCGACAGATTGACCTTTCCCTACCGTACCCCCTCCCCCACCCCATCGGCCTCCCGTCACCCCAGCGCGAGGGTTAGTATCCTATACGTATTCATATCATAGTGGAAATATTTTCGAAGGAAATTTTGGTGGGGGGGGGGGGGGGCTTCTTCTTTACACCGTGGCAACCGATATTCCTAAGTGAAATAAAGAGTCCTAAAATATGAAGTGGCCGAACTTCCCCCTTTTTTTTTTTTTACATCTAACAGTTACATGTTCCTCCCGGCTTCACCCTGTCTCATTGAACATCAATTCCCACAAAAAACAACAACAACAAACAAACAAAACAATTGTATCACAGAAAGAATTAAGTTCAACTAAGAAACAGCCCCCCCCCCCAAAAAAAAAACACCAACAAACAAACAAACAAAACCTTGAAAGTTCAATGTATAAAGTAATGGAATGCTTACAAAAATCAAACTTCCAAAGGAGCCAAATTTTCACAATTAAAAGGCAGAAAAGGTTACGGGCACCTGAATCGATCCTAATCGATAGCGACGACCCCCCCCCCCCCCCCCCCCCCCCTCCCCCCCCCCCCCCCCCGATGTTTCATTGAGGCCTGTACATCATCCGCGTAATACATCTAACAGTTACATGTTCCTCCCGGCTTCTCATCGAACATCAACCCCCACAAAAAACAACAAAAAACAAAACAATTGTATCACAGAAAGAATTAATTTCATCTAAGAAACAGCCCCCCCCCCAAAAAAAAAATATCAACAAACTAACAAACAAAAAAACCTGTTGAAAGTTCAATTTATAAAGTAATGGAATGCTTACATAAATCAAACTTCCAAAGGAGCCGAATTTTCACAAATAAAAGGCAGAAAAGTTTACGGGCACCAGAATCGATCCGAATCGATCGCGACGACCGGGTTGGGGGCATAACAGAAGGTACTTTTTCCGTGCTACGACAGTGAGCTGTTCCATCGACAGAAATATTGCTCCCTCCGGAAATTCAATGTTTAAAAATGAATTTATGAAATATGGACGGCACTTCAGCACTTAAAAAGTGCCTCCCAACCATCTGGGGACTATTCCCCGCCCGTGGGTACCAAAAGGTGGGGACCTAAAGAGCCAGGGGAGGCGCCTATTCGAATTCAAAAGAAGACCCAAAATCCTTAGCGTATTATATATAAAGATTAAAGAAAAGATACATGTATACATGTAGCAATAAAGGTCAACATGAACTAATCATGTGAAGTTTTGTTTTCTCCCCAAATGGAATATTAAGACAAATGTCAGGTGAAATATAAACATACATGTACATGTATTAGGAAAACATTTCCCTGCATGTATACTTCATGTGTACCACATAAACAAATTTTCCAGTCCGGTTTTGGTCTGTCAGGTCATTACAATTCAAATCCGAGCGCTGCTACAAACTGACCCATTCTTAGCCATTCAAGCCAGGACAATGTATTTTTTTGTTTGGTCAACTCCATTGTCAGTATACGGTAGTGTCTTTTCGTAGTGACTGGGGTAGTCTGCGTATTGTATTGGTTATCTACTGTACATGTATGTTCTGCCAACTTGCCTTTGTACATTGTGTAGTTATTGATTTACCTGTGCTTCAAGCTGGACTGACTTTACATACATGTACATGTATATATGCATATATGTACATTTAGTATATATCCATGCATGCCTAAAGCCACTTTTCACAACAAGTTGGTCGCTGTTAATACTCCATACCGCATATAGCAAAAAGTCGGCCCATAATGCATTGTGTCATGAACATCCGGGAATTATTTGCAGTCATGTTATCTTTTGGTTCCAGATGCAAATTAGAGTGCAGCATTAGAGAGAGAAACACTGCACTCAAAATAAAATTATTTCGTTGTTCAAAAGTTGTTATTCTTACATTTGAATGCAATGTTTAAAACAAATAATATTTGCTAGAGTAATTTTTCTAGCAGCTACATGTAATTAACACCAATTTTCTATCGACTAGAATCATCCGTCAGATAAACAGCCTACATAATGAGTTATTTGAGTTATGAACGTCAAACTTGGTGCTAGTATGTATCACCATAGGTAGACGATCTGATTAGATTTTGGGGTATGTACATGTTGGTCAAAGGTCAAAGTTCATAGAGGTCAATTCTGAAATTTCAGGTTTTTGCCTTGTTAACACTATATCTCAACCATTTGATCCATTAACTTCAAACTTGGAACTAGTATGTTTTACCATGGGAAGACAATCTGATTAGATTTGGGCAAATCTAGGTCAAAGGTCAATGGTCATGGAGGTCATTTACTATGAAATTTCAGGTTTTTGCCTTGTTAACACTCTCTTGAACAATTTGAGCCAAATCAAACTTGGAACTAGTATGTATCACTATAGTGAGAGGAACTAATTAGATTTTGGTTCATGGAGGACAAAGTTGACCGGTCATAGATGTCATTACTGTATATATGAAATTAATGTTTGTTTTTAGCATTGTTATCACCATATCATCTATTTTGAATTCATGACTAGGAAAGGATAAAGCTATCAGACTTCGGATTATAAGGTGTAAGGTCAAATGTCAAAGAAGTCAATTAATATGTAATTGTAGGCTTTTTATTCTGGTTATCACAATATTTCAAGAACAGTTTGAGCCATCAACTGAATTTTATAGGCAGAGGCATATAGGAGAGTCGACGCAGTCGCATTCATCTTCTTTTCTTTGTTTTTAGAAGATCTTTTTATATTTTCCACAGTAAAGTGAGAATTTCTCTCTCCATTTTTAATGTACATGTGTTTTTTTTTTATTAAAGCTGTTTCAAGTATATCTCGTATTTTGATCGCATTGAAGATATCTATTTGATCATTTTATGTGATACAAAATTTGTTAAGTAACAAAATTTTGATTTTTCATTGTTTTCAAATCTGTATTTTAATAGTAGTTGTGGCACATTTTGATAAGGAACAATACATCAGCTTAGGAGAGAAGACACTTAAAAACTGTGGATGGAATGAAGCAGTATATAGCACCACCCCTCACAGAATAGAAATGTTGTACCTGTCCTTATTAAAAGATCAGATTTCTTGTCATTACCATACATGTAGTATATAAACCAGGAAGAGAAATATTTCTCTGCGCAAATTTACCTATTTTTAGAAAAAAATAGTCATGAAGAAACTAATGATGTGTGAGTCATGTGTGTACAAAAGAGCATATCGCAACACCCAGTTTATATTGACTGCTGTTTGGCTTCCAACTGAACTTTGGATTACAAACAAGATAGTGCTGGAATGTTGAAAAGGGCAATCAAACAACACTAACACATTATTATCAGGATGAAGAGCAAGTGTATGAAATGAAAAACTAGGCTAATAAAGATCTTTGTTAAAGATGAAGGGATGATTTGAACCTTACTATCATTTGAAAAATTATAAAAATTCAGTATCATATGGTGACATGGACTATGGCACTTGAACTGTCTTGACTCATCTAAAAATGGACCATGTACACATGGACCTTTGACCCTTCCAAAATTGATATTAAAGTTGCCTTCCTTTTCATCATTTAGTGGAATTCATAAAGCCCTGATTATATAGGTACATGCATTTGAAGTGATGTTAACATACGGGTGTCAAATAACTCAGATGTTCACAATATGAATTTAAAGGGACCAATCAGCCCCACCTCCCCCCCCCCCCCCCCCCCCACCAAATTTGTATATCATTGAAAGGCAGAAAAACATGCCCCGATATGACATTCCATTCGATAACTGTTGGTAATCATAAACAGAATTTTATTTTTTTTTAATATCAAAGACCAGTTCGGGAGTTGATTTAGAAGTAACTGTTATCCATGCACATGTTTTCCCCAGCATTTTAGACTTTTATGCACAATTTATCAACATTAGAAGAATTTTTAAAATTTGAACAATATCCTTGATTCAGTCTTATTAATATTGAAATTTGAAAGTAGATGAGAAAATAACAAACCAGTATGGCATGGTCATACAAATACATGTAAGGATGTGTTTATACCATAGACATGTTGATTAATATACTAGATGGAAAGCAGCATGCGTGGAAATCATTAGGACCTGCCTCTTTCAGATCATTTGAAGGGATGATAAGCACCCGTTATCGTCATGATATCGATAATAGACGTTGCATTATTCATATTTTTGTGTGTATAAGTTTATTATGATACTTTGATTGGAGGATATTTCATAAATATGTACATAATTCAATAGTATCGATCAAAATTTATTTGACCTCAACTTCGTCACTTCAAGGCCTATTAATTATGCAGATCATATGCAAGGATGTCACCCGCACGAAACGAGAGATTTAGTTCAAAAGAACAAGGTGAGTAGAGCTCAAATTATTAAATTTCGTATATTTAATTTATTTGTAACAATAAGTTGTACTATTCTAGGTGATCTATAATAATTTCTCTACATTTAAAGGGATATACAAGAGTTGTGTTGAAAAAGGACAAACAATTTTCTCTCAAAATTACAGTTCTAAATTTATTGTTGGGAGATAGTTTGACACTGTGATTGCTGTCCTCACACGCTGCGACTCATGACATCTACTTGGCTCCCCGGCCTGGGCCATTTTCTGCCAGCGGTGTGATGGCTATTTCGACAGCGTCAAATATTTCAATGCTTGACCATGATCTAAGTAGATCTAACATTAGAATTTAATGTTAAAAAACTATTTGAATTCTGATTTAAGTCTTAGTCTAAATTATATTGCATAAGCTTTTCCTTGTGTTAATCGGTATGTTGCACACAAGTGTATTCCTTAGTCCAACTTGAATTTGGTGAATGGTTTGATTTGGAAAATGTGACTGTCTGTGGTCTGTGTGGTGGAGTTCTGCGATGGTTTGATAAGATATTTCAACCAAAATCATTGCAGATATAAATTTAAAACAACATTTATACCGTATTTACACATTGATCTGACTCGCAGGTTCGACATGAGTCGTGTCGAACACAGCAATTTTATGATGCATAAATGCAATCAGTGTGATCCGAGACTCGGGTCGAACATGCATTTTTACCTCTGCCAGAATAGTAGGTTTAGATCCGAGAGTCGTATCAGACCCGGCAATTTTTTTGATGTATAAATGGAAATCCGTGTCGAACACGGCAATTTATGAAAGGGAAAACAAAAAGAAAAGAAAAACATGAGAAAGGAAGAAGAGAGAATGAAAAACAATGAAATTCATTAAGAATTAAGATTAAACAAAGAAATACATAAGAAATAATAGAAGCAAGATGATGAAAGAAGGAAAAACAAAGAAATTCATTGGGAATTATAAGAGCAAACAAAGAAATACATAAACAAATATAGAAGAGAGAAGATGAAAGAAGGAAAAAAAACCAGAAAATTATTAGGAATTATAAGAGGAAAAAAAAAAATACATGAACAAAAAAAAAAGAGAGAAGATGAAAGAAGGGAAAACCAAGATATTCATTAGGAATTGTAAGAGGAAACAAAGAAATACATGAACAAAAAATAAAAGAGAGAAGATGAAAGGAAAAACAAAGAAATTCATTAGGAATTATAAGAGGAGACAAAGAAATATCTGAACAAAAATAAAAGAAGATGAAAGAAGGAAAAACAAAGAAATTCATTGATAATGGTAAGAGGTAACAAAGAAATACATGAAAATAGAAGAGAGAAGATGAAAAAAGAAAAATTCATTAAGACTTATTAGATTGAACAAAGAAATACATAAGCAAACTTAGAAGAGAGAAAACAAAAGAAGGAAAAACAGAAATTATAAGAGAAAAACTAAGGAAAAGTAAAGCAGTTTGTGAAGGCTTGCCAATCAACCATGTTTGTGACGTTATTCTACTCCCGTCTGTGATCTGCAAGCCGGGTCGAACTCGCCAATTCGATGCATGGATAAACGCAATCACAGTTGTCCTTCCATGGGAGCTTGAGGCGGGTTCGACACGAGTCGTGTCGAACCCGCGAGCCGGATCAATGTGTAAACATGGTATTAATGTTACATGAGGTTTTACTTTTTTGAACTCAGAATATTTGTTGACATTTTATTCCATAAACTGAACAAGCCTGAAAAAAAATATCTTGAGTAGATGTAGACTTAGCTAGGGCTAAGTATAAGTAACAATTGTTTATAAGATGGGTGTATCGTTCAACTTCACTTTATTGCCTGATTTTTTTTTTCTATTTAAAAGGTTTATTACCATATTTAGAATGTTTTGTTCCATTCATGCCATTTGGTTAATTAAACTGACTGTAAGTTCACTAGAATCAAGATCTATAGACTCTATAATTTTTATGCCTCCACCCTCTGAAGGTGGTGCCGGAGGCATTATGTTTTTAAGTTGTCCGTCCGTCCATCAGTCCGTCCATCCAAATCCCAGTTTAAAATTTCAGACACGCGCGCTAGAGAGCTTTGTTGCTGAGGTCATTTTTTTCCTGTTTACTTTCCAATAAACTGGAAGTTGTATAATGCTTGAATGCACCTTTTAATTTATAAATGTAAGATATTTTTATTTTTTACCTATGGCAAATAATGGATTGGAAATTATTGGTCTGATAAAAATAACTATTTTTAATGTAACTATGACTATATCAAGAAAGACCAGAAAAAGGGACAACTGTGTTTTCATTTTTTTTTTCCAACAGATCAGAATGTAAAGGAACCCTAGAAATAGTATTCAAGCATTGCGACAACTGTTGACCATACATGATGAAGCAGAAATTTAGCCTTCCTAAATTACAGGTAAGTTTACAGAAAATGTCCATTTACATATCTTATCATATGAGGATTATGCTTATATAATGTAATTCAAAACATTTTATAATTATCATAAACATTGTAATTTAACAGAATACAAGGAATTGAACTACAAAAGCAATCAGGGCTTCTAGGGGTCCCTAAATATGTCAGTTAATATCATGTTATAGATTGAAAAAGTCAGCTTTAGTGGAGTACAAGTTTTTCTGTGAAATATATATTGTGTACCTCTAAACTACTTTCATTTACTTACAAATTTATTTATTTATTCTTTATTTCATTAAAAAAAAACCACAGGATTCTTTACAGTAGTTCGTGAAAGAATATTGAGATATATTGAGATATACAAGCAGGAGAGATGAACAAAGAACTGACCTGCTCAGACTTGGAGAGGTAGGCCTATACTGTGCATAATTAAATTTGGTAATACCCCCCCCCCCCCAAAAAAAAAAAAAATAAAATAAAAATAAATAAATAAAAAAAAAAAAAAAAAAAAATAAATAAATAAATAAAAAAAAAAAAAATAAATAAAATAAAATAAATAAATAAAAAAATAAAATAAAATAAAAGAAAAAAATAGAAGAACAAAAAATGCCCCAAGAAGTTAAAAAAAAAAAAATCAATATCAAAAATATATAAAATATAGCAATAGTAAACAACTTGTAGAGGAAGCAAGTGATTTGAAACAGTTGTACTTTCCTTTCCCTCTGACCTGAAAAAGAAGATTTTTTTAGTCAAATGTGAGAATTTCATTTAATATTTTTAAGGATTCATTCCCATTTTCATGCTTACAAAAGAACTTGATTTTAATGAATGTGGATAAAATAGCTTTATATCAAGCTATATTTACTCTGTTTCACACATTTACACGTAGTTTTTACACACATCTGGCACATTGCAGTCCTTCCTTATTGTTTTCAATCTTATTAATAGTTTTAATTTGTTCTATTTTTTCTGAACACGCAACAGACTTACGGATTACCACTACAGCTCTTCATTCCTGGTAAATAGACAAAAGTTTTAGAGGTTGCTGTCGTAGACATCTACCTTTTCATGATACCATGTGCTTCAGATGCCAGCAGCGGATGTTCAAAAAAAATTCAAGGACTAAAATCATGCAATTTATCAAAAAATTGATATTGCTTAATATTATACTAGCTCAATATGTATTTATGTAAGGTCCTAATTAATCAGCAGTCTCACTTATAAGTAGATACAGTTAATGAAGTTGGGGCTTTCATTCAAAATGAAATGATATAGATATCCCTAACAAGAGTTTCGGATTTAGTGGATTTTTTTTTAAAATATCGTATTTCCTGAAAGTCTTAAATAAGTGCCTTCAGCAGCTTTGAATGAAATTTAACCAAACCTAGATTGAATTTATGTTGGTGACCATGTCAACAGTATAACAGAATAAAACTGTCATTATGCAAATTACTGAGGATGTGTAAATTTCAAGATTTCCATTATTATTTTTGTTTTTCAAGTTATAGACTTGTTATTGAATTGATATTCATTGTTATTAAATAGACCCCCCCCCCAAAAAAAAGAATTGCTTCATCTTTTTTATCATGTTAAGGAGATGAAAATGTCAGCTATCTAGTTACCTTAAACAAATTTACAAGTTCTTAGAGCTTGTCAAATTCAAAATTCTGATTTTAGTGATAATGTTTTTATGATATACTTTTATATATTAAAGGATTCAAAGGGGGGGGGGGGGGGTTCCATTACTAGAAATGCAAAGTTTGTGTGAAAGGTAAACCAAATTTACCTTTATATTGAAAGGACTGAGAAAGATGAAACATGTAAGTAAAAGTAGTGGTATCACTGGGGGGGGGGGGGCACTTCTGGTCCATGCCCCCCCCCCCAATTACAAGTTTACATAACTTCAAGGTTGTACCCCCACTGTTTTTTTTAAATTGCCCTTTTTCACTTGTCATAGAATTTTCTTCAATGTGTGCCCTATCTTTTACAAAATCCTGGATCCACCCCTGGGGTGAGGGGTAACTTCCCTCTTTAATATATGTGTAATGTTTCAAGCTGTTGGTATGTTGGCATGTCAAAAAAATGTAAAAGAACTTCCATTTTCTTTTTTCATTGTTGGAAAATTGTGGGAAAACTGGTCGGCATGGTCAGTATTGCCCTACTTCTCCCCATTCAAAATTCTCTAGCAACGCCCCTGCATGAAAGGGAGAGTGAAGACAATAAGCTTTGAGTGAATAGTATGGTTAATCATAAGTAAATGGAAATGAATGGTATTGTAAGACTTGTGATTGAGTGGTGACTTACAGGCATGAAAACTGGAAAGGAATGGCAACATAAATTTCCTCACAGATGCAAATTAAACGTTAATGTAGAAGATAATTGTTGATAATTTGATTATTCATTTTAATTTTTAAAAAAGTACACTTACAAAAACGAACAAACATACACTTTTATTTACAACGTGAAATACAAAATTTCATTTAAATAAAGACTAAATAAAATGGTTAAAAAAAACCTCAGTTAACTGAAGGACACTGCCCCCTCGCCCCCCCAAAAAGATTATCTTTCCTGCTATGAAAACCATACCTGAAAAATTCCTACTCCGTAAGATTGCATCTTATATTTTCTTCTATTTCATTTATTTATCTATTTATTCTTGCATATCGAATGAATATATTCACTGGTATTAAGTATACCAAGGAGCTTCAAAAGCTGGAGTTCCAACTGGCAACAAATTATCTCAAGCAGCTGCTCCTTTCTAAGGATGCACAAAAGAATCTACAGGTGCGCTGTAGCCTTTGATGTCCGATATTCGATGCCGCCAACTTCATGGGAAAGCTTCAGTAGTGATTTTTGTCACAAATGAAATATTGAGAATATTTCACTTTTTATTTGAATAAACAAAGTGAAATTTTCACATATGATAAAATTGAATACAAAAGCCTAATTGTGTCCAGAAATTTGGCTATATTGTATGATAGTAGTTTCAATTTGTGGAAAAAAAGTAAAATTTTACAATCCTAAAATCCCCAATTTGACACTCTTTCGATTACTCCCTGCAGACGAAAATAAAAATTGCAATTGTTCAAGTACAGTTAATGATGATGTTATGTGTCAGATTAGTGCCCACACATGCCCAGTCACGCAATTTTGATTCATATATCAGGGAATTTTGTACAATTTCTTTTCGCTTGCCCCCAGTAAAGGTAAGCACTGTGAACTGCTCATATTATCAGACTAGTGATAGCGAAAAGTAATTATCATTACAAAAGCATATTTTCCTTTGAAAATGGCCCGTAAGTTTGCAGCCAGGCAGGAATCTTTTTGTCTTCTTATCTGCAAGAAAGATCCAGTTAAGCATATGCCTGACATATTTTTCCTTGGCGGCATTGAACATGGTTCAAAGGGAATGAGCTACTTGTGACTCCAGCTCTTGAAGCTCCTTGAGTATACCAACAAGAAAAGAGACTTTTGCCACTGGTGGCGTGTCAAGTACTTCACATTAATGTTTACATTATCTGTTAATTCTATTCATGTTTAGATTTGATTCATTCTGGTTACATTTTTAGCTTTATTTATTTGTTTACAAATTTGCAAAGCGATGGATTTTGATTGACCGAGTGCCATCTGCCACAATTAGAAATTACCGACAATGATTCGCCAAATTTGTTGTGTTGCAGCGATGAATACATTACCATAAATGCATATAATACTGAAATTGACCTTTCTTACTGCACATGCCCTATGCTGATGCGTGTAATGAGTAATGTGTTATATACCGCGTACAAACACACGATACTCTCTAGGAGCATCTTACAAAATGAATCATTCATTTACGCTCATGAATTATGCAAGGTGCTCATTGGGCCTTCTAATGGATCCAGACATTGTAACGGAGCTTTAGGGGCCTAGTTTATACTCTAATTTTTCAGGCCAGAATGAGCGTTTTGTTACGCGTTTAGTTCAAAACACGGTTGTATCCACAGTCATTTTCGTATTATAATTGCCAATTTAAAATGCCGATTTAAAACGCACAAAAAGCTGTGTTTGAATCGCCTTTTTTCCAAAAATACAGTTTCTGGGGAAGCGTAAACACACAATCATTTGTAAGTATGTTTATATGATGACATTCAAAGGCGTTTTACGGTTCATGTGTAAATCCGTGGGCTGCTTTTGTTTTTCTCAATGCATGCATGTGCAGTCTGCATCTGAGCAAGACCTGTTTGAGTTGAGGTCTAGAATTATGAGTGTCAAGGGCTCAAATTATAGTGACTAGAGATGTAAATAGATCGGGTTTGCGAAACCAGCTGCAAAGCCCAAATTCGCCTGGAGAAAAGTATAAACAGTGCCCTGTGAAACTGCATTTTAGATGATTGTTTTAACATTTCAAAATGCTCATTTTGCCTTCGCAAAGAATGTATAAACGCACCCTATGTCTAGAAAAGAAGCATATAAATAATTTTGTGATAATAGTTTCTGTTTGTGTTAAACATGTACTTTCATGTCCTTGTGTTTCTACACAAATTTGATTGTTTATTGGAAAATGATATTTTTACAAATTACACTTTTTTTTTGTTTTTTTGTTGAAGGTCAAGTTGAGTCCTAGTGATGAAAATATGTTGGGAAATACGTAAATGCTGTAATGACCGCAATAGTGTGCGAGACACATTATATCAAGCTTTTTAATGGGCTTGAGTGAATAAGTGTTAGTTTTATTCTTGTAACCATCACACAAAGTACCTCTTTGGCTGATTCAAGCCGTGCAGTTCTTGCCACACACCACTTCATGTACAGTAAATTGGACACAAACAGCCTTGACCCATGCATGTATACATGGTGATGTCCACCCCTTGAAATCACACATGAATTTGAAGGGAGACCCAAACTTTGGATGACAGTTTCTGAAATCACTAGTTTCATATGTAAAATTCACATTGTCTTGAGGCCTACCACATTCAGCACAAGTTTCTAATGGGAAGTTCTTTCATATAAATGTAGAACCAAAATTTAAAAGAATGCTCATTGCTAATTTTCCCCATAAATAGAAATCAAATTTGTACTTAAATACTATTTGCTATACAAATCTGACTGAATCCGTTCTTTGTGAGGTGATAGCACATACAAAGGATCCTCTTATTCACTGTCCCTTTAGAGCATATTCTAAAAAATGAAATAGATGGTATCATTCTTACTGAAAAGGTTCCATGGTTGAATATATTATATTTAGTACTGTGCTTCTTTGAGCTTCTTTTTAATACAAGTGTACATGTAAATGTATTTCCCATCAAATTTTACAAAAGATTTGGGGCAGGTACATAATGATTGCCCAGTGTTGTCTGATTGTTGATGTGATATGGTACTTACGAGTGCTATTTTCCCTAGAACTTGTAGAAGCTTTGGTATTTCATATATCACACCTCAGGCCATGGTAATTGTAGATTTGTAATTTTTTTGTTGCCAACATACAGTGTATGGAATTCAAAATCAAGGGGTTTTATTTTGCAGAAAAAAATAGTGAAATACCATTTTTTGAAATGCAACTGTATACATGTATACAGTACTTGTGACAAAAGATCTGAATCTTTTCAGTGACATTTTCAAATTATGTCCATTGAAAATTTGCAGCCGTTTGTAGTTTTTAACCAATTTTTCATCATGATTTTAAAATGTACCTTGTCATTGAGTAATTGATTAATGTGAGAATACTTTCATCTGTGTTAAGCAAATATTTTTGGGGGCAAGTTTACAGAAGATATATTGCTTGTATTCTTACAGACTAAATACTTTTACAATGTATACATGTATATAATAGCTTCCCCTAGAGCATTAGCACACTGATCTTGTTTTGAACCTTGGACCTCCACGTTCCACTACCACTGCCCTCTCTCCTCACCCATTAGGCCACTTGAGATTTTGTTTCTGATCCTGTGGTTCAAAATTTCCACATCTCGCCCGAGAATGTACAGGAGAAACAAATAGCTATTGATTTTCACTTATGGATTTATATAAAAACATTGTGATATCATTATGCCATCTTTAATCTTTTTCTTATGCGTACCTCTGGTGATTACGAAATGCATGTAGTTTCATATAAAAAGACCTTAGCAAGGACTTTGATGCGCTGCACTTAATATGATGTCATCAAGGAAAGCAAATGGCAGTCTCCTTGAATGTGCGATTCTTGGCATTTTTGATGAGGTTTGTAACCAATTTTTTGTCTTGCCTGCATAGCGGAGCGATACTACAGGCATCACTATTTCTGGCATCAGCGGTGTCGTCGTCGTCATCAACAATCATGCTGTAATATCTTTCTACATGTATGGATTTGAGGTAGAATCACCAAATTCATACTACAGGTACATCTCTTAAACAAAACAAAGAAAAAGAAAAAGAATGTATATACATTATTTTACTTGTTTTTTGGTCATTTTTTATCAGAATTGATACTTCTGTTTTTTACATAAACAATAAAAAATCGCCAACCTTGCCTTTTAGAACAATACACATGCACGCACACACACACACATACCCCCCCCCCCCACATGCACATACCCATACACACCCATATATATATATATATATATATATACCCATATATATATATATATATATATATATATATATCTCCTGTACGCACCTCGTGTCTCCCGTACTTAGGTCGCGCTATTATGACGGAATAAACCGCATTGTCGTGTGTCTCTGAAAAGTGGTATCCAGTGAAATATATATATATAATATAGTGAATAGTATATGTATAGATTCGCATCACGTGACGTGCAAAAATTTTGTTCTAGTGCACGATCGTGCACTATAACTTTGATTTTTGCATGGAGGACCTGGGCCTAATACACAATAACAGTTATAGATCTAGGGGTCTATTTACTATAATAATTAGTGCATGTTCTATTTCTGCACCATCACTGGACTATATGAACTCCAAGTACTAAATTATCCCTTGTGCAGGTCTATTTCACCTCGGACAAAGAATTTTAAGAATAATATTATATAACATAAAACGATTCACAAAATTCCACTAGTCAATCTTTCATTTTTAAGACAAACACATAAGACTTCAAATTACAAGGGGTATGAATAATTATGCTGTTAACTGTATATTGTGCTAGAAATAATACTCCCGATTAGAGTCATCATGACTTTAATCGGAGTATTATTTTTAGGACTATACATTGTCATTCATATCTTCTGTGGTAATAATGGATTCTTAACTGTGTATATATACATATATATATATATATATATATATATATATAGCAAACAATTATGTTGAAATAAAAACACCGCAAGACGTAAAATTTACTGACGTTTAGGTCACAGACCTTTATCAAAGTAAAAGACTGAACAACTTTCAAGTAATAATAATCAGATGCATGAATTATAAAGACGCGGGCAGTTGCTTGGATACAAAAAATAGGGCGCGAGAATTGAGATTTTGGTCGCAAGTGACGCCATGAAGAAAAAAATAAAAAAATTTTGTGCGTATTTTGAAAAAAAATTAAAAGCCATGATCACAGCAGTAAGAATGATGCAACAAAGAGGCAAGACATGAATTGACGCGCAATTTAACAAAAACTATGTCTGCTGCGCAAAAAAAAAAAAAAAAGGGGGGGAGCAGACGGTTGCCTGGTAGCAAGAGAGAGGGAGAAGGGGGGGGGGGGAGAGAGAAGAGAAGAGTAAAGTCCAATAAAGTCCAATCAATTAGAGTTCATTGGCTGATCTTGAATGAACGAAAAGTGGCATTCATGCCAAGCGGCTGGAAAGTTCCCAGTTTGAAGATTATCCTCTCCCCCATGGTCTTCCTCTGTCTCTCGTCCGCGCAGGTTCGCAGAACAGAAACTTTGACGTCCTTCGATGAATGATTGTCTAAGTTGAAGTGTCGAGCGACTGGCAACCCAGGAGTGTTGAGGCGTATGGATCGCAAGTGTTCTGTCACTCTATATATACATGTATATATATATATATATATATATATATATAGTATTTTATATATATATATATATATATATATACCTCTGTTTATGACATTATATGCATATATATCCAACATCAAACTCTGTGATACATTTATTTGTGTATTACGTTTATGATTACCTCTGTCACCTTTTGCCAATCCACAATTGTCCCAAGTACGTCCTTTCAACGCCCTCACCAAATTCAGAATGGTTGGTACATGTATGATCTTTTCATCAAAGCCACATGTTTGTAAATGGGTCAATGTCAAAGGTCAAAATGTCTACGAACTTTCTGTGAAAATCACTTTACATGTAGATGTAATAACTTGTACCTTTGAGGTATGATCACCAGATTCATACCACAGTTTCATCCCTTGAAGGCACAGGTCAAGTTTGAAAAATAGGTCAAAGGTCAAAAGGTATATAAACTTCATTGGAAGCTAAAGTATTAACAACATGCACAAACAGCAATGTCTTATCATTATTGCTTAGTATAATAAAGCTGCCAGACCAAAGTTGAGATGCAGGAGAGACAATGCTTGGCATTTGCCTTGATTTACTTTATATTCATATTGTTGACCCATTTTATAAAATAAAAAGTGATGTTTTGTGGCTCGAGCATTAGTGATAAGCACTGCACTGACACGTCTCATAACTTTGTCTTGTTCATTATCTCTTTTTGACTTAACATTCGTGCAAGGCATATTCCCTGATGCATTCGCAAACTTGAATTATTTGTATAATCTGAACCTTTTATTATCTTCATTTTTGTCTCGCCTGCGTCAACAATATTGGAAATGCTTTTATTTCAAAAGTATATGTCCGATTTCCATGAAACTTGAACACAAGTTTTGTAGAGTATCACAAATAATGTGGAACAAATTTCAGGTCAAAAGTCAAGGTCAAAGGTCAATTAAGGTCAATTGAGTTAAATTGTGTTCCAAAAACTTAACCTGAGGTTAAGTTTTTGAATTTTTACTTTATTTCAAAAGTATTTGTTTAAATTCTTTGAAACTTGGCATTACTCTTGGTAGGGATTGTCTTCATGTCACCCTCTTTCAAATGAATACCCAAATCTTACATTTTCATCACATTAAAGGTCACTTACTGACAGTTGAACTTGGTTAAGTTTGGGTAAATTTCAGTATATTTACATGTATTGTAACACTTGCATTTGACTTCTCAAAGCTTTGCTGGTAGTGGATTTCAACCAAAATTGGCAGGGATCATCCTTAGGCAAGGAGGATCTAAATTAATACAGATGTGGGTACCTACCAATATAGGGGGGGGGGAAGTCTTGGGGGCACCACCCCCAAGAGCACTAATAATGGCAGTAATTAGATTCATATTTGCTTCTTCTTTAAGCCCTATTGCAAGATTGTTAGCAAAGTTGGTAGGTATCATCCTTAGAGGAAGGAGAACTTAATTTCTGAAACAGGGTACCTTGCCTCCAAGGGGGCTCAGGGGCAGCACCCCTTAAGTGCCCCTATTGGGAAAATGAGATATTTGTTAAATGCATGGCTGGGTTCGAACCAAAGATGATCTAAATGAATGCAAATAGGGTACCTATCCCTTAAGTTTGGAGGGGAGTGGCGGGGGGGGGGGGGGGGGGGGGGAGGCAAAAGCCCCCCCCCCCCCCCCCAGAGCCTGTGACTTCAAATTGACATTTTTCTTTCTTCTGTAAAACGTATTGTAAAACGTATTGCTACAGTATGCAGATTGTAACCAAACTAGGTAGGAATAATTCTTAGGTGAAGGAGACTTCAAGTTGTTCAAGTATTGTAGATCATTATCTTCAAGGGGTCTGGTGGAGGGGCACCACCCCAAAAGTGTCCCACTGGCAATTATTTCATGTACACATATTCTGCTTCTTTAAAACATACAGCCTGATTTCAAATGAACTTCACCATCCAATAAATCTTACTTGAAGGGATTTAAGTTATACAGATGGGGTACGTGGCCCACAAGGGGGGGGGGGGAGGGCTTAGGGGCAGCACCCCTTAAGTGTCCCAACCTTGATTTTTCACCAAGCAAAATTTTGCCCCAAGAATTGCGTGATGCAGGCGAGACTGCCCTGGGCATTTCCCTTGTTTGTTTCTACCTTTTATTTTGATTATATCATCATTATCTCTCGTCTTCTTTCCCTCAGCAGATTCTTGTGGTGGATGAGGATCCTTTGAGCAGGATCCACTGAGCACAATGATGAATGGGGACGTGGAGCTGAGGCCAGTCTCCATCAATGGAGGCAGTCACTATGGAAACCAAGATGATGGTTATGAGAATGATGGATTTGAACTTCATGAAGAGGGTAGCTGGCCTGGAAATAAGCACATGGTGGTATGTACATAAACCAGAGAATGTTGTCTATCATTTCAAATTTATTTCAAGTAGTACTCCTATCACACTGTCAAGCCAACTCCAAACCAACCCATGAATGACAAGAGCTTGGCCATTCATATCAATGTCATTATTTGTTTGGTTTTTGTCTTTGTGATTTCAGTCTTGTCTATGAGACTTGGGTATTACCCTGAACCATTAAAACAAAAACACACTAAAGTTCGCAATAAAATACATGTAGCATCCATTTGATTTCTGTAGTTGACATTAGTTCCATCAGTGTGATAGGCCAAAGGTAACCCCTTTAATTACAGTCAACCTGTCATAATGACCATGGTCACCTGTCTCTAATGGTCACCCAAATTGTTTCTAAAATAAAAAAAGAATGTATGCTAGAAAGGCCAACTGTGGCCATCTTATTGCGTTGAACCAGTACATGTATGTGGAACTTTTGCTCCGTAGGAACTAATTGGAGCATACTAAAGGCCCCCCCCCCCCCTCTTTTCACCAGGCATGTCTTCAGTACTCTGTAAATCACACTTTTAACTTTACAGTCTTTTTGTCAATTTTCTTTATGACTTCAGGAGATAGAGATGACAACAGTACTAGAGATAGGTCCCAATGATCAACGATTTGGATTCTCAGTAATGGGAGGTCTTGAGGAAGGGTTCTTACCCAGTGTTGATGCCATACTACAAGGTAAGTGTCCTAGAAATGGCCATAATCAGGTGTGCAGGTCATAAAAGTGTTAAAGGCCTCTGCACTTCTTATGACGTGGCTAAGACTTTTTTAAAGATATATTTAAATAAGAATAGATATCATATGGAATTTCAAAAATGCAAACATAAAGTCCATAATACTGTAAAACCAGATAGGATCGTGTGCATGAAACTCTGGCGCATTTCGCGAGTGGTGGAGGTTCGCGAAAGTTTCATGCCATGAAATAATCAAATCATAATTGAAACAACATGAAATATATTGAAATTTGCGAAAGTTTCTTGCTGCAAAATTGGCAGTCATTAACAATGCTGAAAAGTTTTATGTCGCTAAAGTTTCTGGTTTTACAGTATTGAAATTGAAGGGCCTGATCAGCAAAAATCTTGTGAAGTCTCTAATATTGATGGGCACTGCTGGTCACTGACTAGTACTAGTAGCTTAAAGCTCACAGTCTCGGTAGCAAAAAAAATACTGGCAAGAAACTTCTCTAACATAGTCACATACTATTCTCCTTTTATCATAAGACACATGTACAAGATTATTTCAACATTCCATTCACGATTTCGAACAAATTTTAGTGTAAATATCTGTAAGAAACGCTTGGTAACGGCTTTTCACTGCCTCACGCTAAGACCATATCCACCCGAAGGTTCCCCGCACAATAAACCCAGCACTTCGCACTGTGTGTAGCGTATTCTATAACACACGGCAATCCCCATGTGCATAATGTGTGTGGCCGTTGTTTGAATTTACATCCCCTCTTTTTGGGGCCAGGGATTTTTATTACTTTTCACCTTTCATTCGATAAATGCTTCACCTGAGGAGGAAAAAACTTCACAGCATCTTAGTTATGTTAGTACCCTGCTATTTATTAAGTAAAATCAAAGAAATCTCACGAAAAGTTTTTGAGAGCTTCCCAAAACTATCTCTTACCTTTAAGACTGCAATTTTGATATTTATGACGATTCAGGACCTCAGTTACAAAAATAATTAACTTTTCAAATTCCATCCTATTGCAGTTTATTGCAAGATCCAGTTGTATTGAAAAGTTCAGTGGCTGTAAGGGTGTATTTCTTTTCAAGCAAGAATCAAGCTTTATATGCATATTTAGGTTCAGACCCTGTCTCCTGCTGCATTTTTACAATTTCTTTCAGCAAGCTTTTGATAGGTTTATCATTTCTGTGCATATAATGATATAAGATTTCCTGCAGCCCCAAATTACGTTCTTGATACTCAGAGTCAGAGCTGTATGGTACCTGAGCTAATGCAGGACTGTTTTGAATAGGAAACATGGTATAAGAAAACATCCTCTCAGTGTAGCATGCATACATTTTACATGTAGGGCACACATGAGTAAATCATCTGCTTGCGATGCATTTTAGACAGGCGTAAGTAAGATGATGTAATGGTAACTGATTAAAAATATTTCACACAAAATTGAATACGTGTCGGCTGTAAATCCATTCAAGAGAAATGGTGTTTGGAAGTCACATACTTTCATATTTCATCCTGTGCGAAAGCTTGGAGGCCTTGGTTGTATTTCAGAGGTATTATTTGATCTGCAGTGCATTTGCACTGTTGTCAGCAGTGAAAAGTTGTAGTTTGTGATTAGCCTTGTTTCAGCCTTAACAGTGTTTGTTATAGCCAATTAAGTGCTCAAATAAAGTACCTAATTTTGTACATGTAGGACCATCAATGTTGTTGCTACTCTGTCATTTTTGTCAAGAGATTGCTTAAATGTTAAATTTTGTTCTGCACACTTAAATATGTGTTCTATGAGGGCCCAAATTACTTGCGTGTGCCCTGTAGGACAGAACTTGTGCAGTTCAATTGAAGAAGATCAAGAAAGTGTGATACTGCCATCTGTTGCCCTCATTTGGTCAGAGTAGAAAATCTTTAAACCCTTCCTTGTTAGACTGAGATATCATGACTACTCCAATTGGATCCTTCTCAAAACAATGTTTACTATTTTCCATCAAAACCTTCAAGGCACATTGAAAGAATGTAAAATGACAAAGGAGGTGATGTAAGTGGAGTGGCCTCAAAGATATGTGAACTCTTTGATTATCAATTAATTAAGCTACTTATTTGATCTTATACAAACAAGGAAATAACACATTAAGACAATTTTTTTCACATCATAGCACATAAGGTCATAACCTGTCTAATGAACCACACATGACTTGAATGAACTTTCAGTATAATAGAAGAGTCAGTTAACTGGAACTAATTAAATGTCATACTACATTTTTTGTTCAATATGGATGTCTCAAAAGAATATTAGCTGTAGAAAAGGTCATCTTTCATGGATTTTCTTTCTTTTTAAAGTAGAGAAAGGAACATGACGTGGTCTGTAAATAGTTTGCTGAATTGAAAATGATAACAAGAAATTGAATGTTGATTTTGTTTTGATCTGATAAGACAAAGGAACTGGCATAAATAGTCATTATTGACAGAATGCTAAAGATAAACAATAAAGCTTTGTAACAAATATATCAGGGCCCGTTCTTATAAAGAGTTGTGATTGATTCAGATCCATCGTAACTTAAAATTAATCGCAACTGTGTACTTAAGAGATAGGAGTTGTGATTAATTGCGATAACTGCGATAAGTTGCAATCGATGTGAATCAATCGCAATCGATGGGGCCCAGAAAGTAATTAGTGATACAAAAAGGCTTTAAAATACTATACTTTTGGAAGGAGGAAGTAAAATGACCTTTTTATTGTTTCTTCTTTCGCTTCAAAAATCTCACTAATGCATGAATTTAGATGATAATTTTATGGAATTTAGGGTAAGAATGAGAAAGGTACTAAGGTAGTTATATTCCATTTTCAGTACATGTATGGTTAAAGGAAAAGAGTACAATGTCGTTAAGGCATATGGTACACGTAGGTTAAAAAAAAAATGTTGGTTTTGATCCTCTGTATTATTTTTTGCTCTTGTCTCTCAATGAATTTGTCTTTTTATCTCTTCCTCTCTGTGTCTGTCTAGGTCTGTCTGTCTATCTATCTCTCTTTCTTTCTTTCTCTCTTCCCTTTTCTCTCTTTCTAAGTTTTCACTTTCATAGGGGTCTACAGTAATAAGGTCTTTCATAGCTGCCTTACTATACTCTTCAAAGTTGCTTACGTTGTTTTTGCTGTCATCCCGTCTTCCTACATGTACCTCTATTCTCACTTTCGTATCATCTGTTTTAAAGATGTTTCCGTTATTTCTTTGATTTGTTATCTGCTTGCAGACATTAGTATATAATTATTCTGCTTAGCCCCTACTCTCACTTACCATTCTCAGATATATTTGAAATAACAAATTATTCTGTACAATGTGATAATATTTTATTTTAAAGCAGATGACGATCTGAGTATCAAGAGGATTGGAAAGACATATGAGACAAACTGTGCAGGAGGTGATTGATTAAAATGGGAATTTCATGGCACTGGGATATGTGCTTGAAATCCATCATAAGATCGTGCTTAGTAAACAGTGTCTCTTAGTGGCACTGGCATTTGGATCAACCTATAGACATACATAGAACCATTAGTGTTATCTTGATTTTCCTGCATGTGAGCTCAAGGAAGTATGCCTACATCATTTAAACGGGCATGCATAAGTAAAGGCATCAGCGTTGTTTTACCCTAGAGGCTGCCAGATGATCTTCACCGAGTTGGGGCTATGACGCAAAATGTATCCAAAGACAAACAAAAGAAGCAATTTTTATACAAACAACGCAGGTTTCTGAGTGGAAATGCACTTCATACAGGTTATAAGGCCAATTACAGTGTATCCATTCTTGAACTTGTTATGTATTATCATCTCTTAAAGCTCTGCTTAACCAAATAATCATTTTTGTCTCCCCTGCGTAAAGCAAAAGCGAGACATAGGTGCCGCTTTTCTCGTGGCAGCATCAACAATTATGGAAATGCTCTCATTTTGAGAGTATATGTTAATTTCCATGAAACTTGCACACAAGGGCTGTAGAGTAACACAAATAATGTGGAACAATTCAGGTCAGAATTCAAGGTCAAAGGTCAATTGAGTTCCATTGTGTTCCAAAAACTTAAGTTTCTGAATATCTACTTTATTTCAAAAGTATTTGTTCAAATTCTTTGAAACTTGTCATCATTCTTGGTAGGGATTGTCTTTATGTCACCCTTTTTCAAATGAATAGCCAAATCTTACATTTTCATTACATTAAAGGTCACCTACTGACCTCAATTTCTTAAACAGGATACCTCGCTCCCAAGGGGGCTCAGAGACAGCACCCCTAAAGTGCCCCTATTGTGAAAATGAGACATTTTTTAATAATGCATGGTTGGGTTCTATTCCAAACTTGGTAATAATCATCCTTTAATAGGCAAAGATGATCTAACTTAATGCAAATAAGGTACATGTATGGAGGACTGGGAGGGAGGGCTTTTGGCTTTGAAACTTGTCATCATTCTTGGTAGGGATTGTCTTTATGTCACCCTTTTTCAAATGAATAGCCAAATCTTACATTTTTATTACATTAAAGGTCACCTACTGACCTCAATTTCTTAAACAGGATACCTCGCTCCCAAGGGGGCTCAGAGACAGCACCCCTAAAGTGCCCCTATTGTGAAAATGAGACATTTTTTAATAATGCATGGTTGGGTTCTATTCCAAGCTTGGTAATAATCATCCTTTAATAGGCAAAGATGATCCAACTTAATGCAAATAAGGTACCTACATGTATGGAGGACTGGGAGGGAGGGCTTTTGGCCCTCCCCCCGCCTGTGACACCATTTTGACACTTTTCCTTCTTCTGTAAAACCTATTGTAACCAAACTAGAGAGGAATCATTCTTAGAAGGAGACTTCAAGTTGTTCACGTATAATAGATCATTATCTTCAAGAGGTCTGATGGAGGGGCAGCACCCCAAAAGTGTCCCAATGGCAATTACTTCATGTACACATATTCTGCTTCTTTAAAACACACAGCTTGATTTAAAATGAACTTCACTGTTCAATAAATCTTAGTTGAAAGGGATTTAAATTATATAAATGGGATACCTTGCTAAGAAAAAAGTGGGTGGGGGCAAGTGGCAGAACCCCTTAAGTGCCCCAACCTTTGATTTTTCACTAAGTGAGAATTTTGCCCTGATAATTTCGCAATGCAGGCGAGACTGCAATGGGCATTTCCCTTGTTCTTGAGGATTACTATATGAGATAATTTTGTTCACACTTTAATCCCAAAGACATGGATTATGAATATTGAACAAATTTCATTACGTTATCATATTTGTTTACATGTAGTAAATAAAATTTGAAGAAAAAATACAAAAATGGCTTAATAATTTCTTCCTTACTCTACATCTGCTATCTAAAAGTACCATTCCCCAGTAATTGTATTTTGGAAGACTTTATTTCAAAATGAAGTTTTTTTGCAATTCCATATGGCCCTGAAACTGTTACTGCACTGGTGAAGGAATCCAATTATTAAAATGTTTTAAAAATTGCACCAAAGATATTTTGTTGCTAGGTCAGACATGTCATTCAGCAATGCAAGGGATGAACAAGATAACCTTGAAGTGGAAGTGTAGGAATTTGCTGATGGCATTTGTAGGGGAAGAAACTAATTCTCCCTGTCCCATCCTATTAGGCCTGAGTTAAAATGGTTTCCCGACCGGTCCTCGCCCTTCACGCTGAAACCCGGGTTTGCATTTTCGATTTCGGGTATTTCCAAACTAATTTTCTCACTAATATAATGCAATTTACAACTTCAAACCTGCAATTTACAAACTGAATTTCAATGTAATCCAATTATATTTGCTGCATAATGGAAATAAATGGAAATTTTGGGCCTTACATCACGTGATGGTTCGCTGATCACCTGATCTAGTGCCCATATTTTTTTCTTCTCTGCTGCCATCTGCGGTCTAGTGCTCAGAACAATGTTGAATATGGCTGCCTAATCTCGATATGAAGTGCACTCGTAATCCCCAAATATCATTATTTCTTTGAGATATTATGGAAATACATAGTATGGTTTGCTAAAGCAAAGTTTTGTTCTACTGTAATTTTGTATTTTTGTTGTCCCTTACGTGATATTTTTTAGTTGTTTTAAAGCTTACTTTGATCCGATCACGTCAGTTTTATTTGACACTCACCTTTGTGTATTACGGTCTTGGGTTGTATAAATTTGCGAGCACTGAGCATGCAAACTTGATTTCCCATTTTACTTCCGCATTTTTACAACGATCAAAATGCACATCCATGCACTTTCATTTCTGAATGCCGCACGGTACCATGAAGCTTGATTTTCTCTTTCAGCCCTCAATTTTAGACCTTTGGCTGTAATTCTAAATGTTTTATTTTTATCCTGAAATTTTATTTATCAAAGGAAAAGCATTGTTTTATTGATTTGGAGTCGGTAATTATCATTTATGTTGCATTATTAGTTTAGCATTTTTTACCTTGACTCCCGTCACTGCATACACTCACTTTTCTGTTGTGGGGGAATTCCTGTTCGAGTCAAACCCGGTTTTTAAAAACCCGTGTTTTGAAAAACCAGTGATGACTCGGGCCTAACCATAACATATTTCTTGTATACTTTGTTAACCCTTTGTAAATCAGGATATGAATCTGTTTTCTTCTTTTTTTTTGTCATTCCTTTGTTTCTTACTTTTATCTTGTAGTTTTCCTTTCTGTCACTCGAAAAAATAAATTGCTAGCTTGTCAGTTGTAGATTTTATTTGAAGTTGATGAGTGTTTCCGGAACATAGTTTAGACATCATCTCCAAAGAGGGTGTAAACGCTAACGAGATCTTGATCTCAGTCTTCGACTCTTTCATGTTGATACTGTACATGCAGACATCTTGGCTGTTGATCAGATATATGTATAATCTCACTCATCTAAGTTTTCTGCCAAAATAGGATTAAAAATTAAACCAGGCTCCACCCAAATCATGATGACAATCAACTTTGACTTTCAGACTTTCTTCAAAGAAATTTTCCAATGGAAAACATCCGTTTGCTGCCATGGTACCCACTGGATCTGTTTGTCACTTGCTGTCCCATGCTATTAATATCAAATACTTCCTGGCCAGGGACAGGGAGCTGTCTTAAAATAAATAAGGAAAGACATGCATGCAATAAAGATATCTGGGTTCCTCGATTATATTTATAAAATAGTCATCTATTGAAGCAGGAAAACATGAAATGTTATTTCTGGACCTTTGCTGCTATCAAAAAACTCTTATTTTTTACAGAGCTTTGAATTTTCATAGGGATAATGGTTATACATTGTAATCTTAATTATTTAAAAGCTTTTAAGTTTATGTAAAGTAATTTTTTTTATTTTTGTCTTGTTGGAGTTTTCAGAAATCATTAAAAGTAGATTTCAACAATAATGAAAAGCTACAAAATTAAAGAATGTTATTGATAGCATTTGTCAGTGCCTCATGTATGGGCACCACTCAAAAGTGGAAATAGCCGCGCTTGGACATTTTGTGACCAAAATTTCACTTTTCTTCCTGTCTTCTCATCCTGTGCTTATTCATTTTCTCCCTGTCCAGCTGTCGAATAAAAAATTGGGGTTTTAACCGTCCCTCTAG
The DNA here is from genome assembly GCA_025618425.1 of Heliocidaris tuberculata. NCBI lineage: Eukaryota > Metazoa > Echinodermata > Echinoidea > Camarodonta > Echinometridae > Heliocidaris > Heliocidaris tuberculata. The sequence goes on from CM046834.1 coordinate 5,786,200, forward strand.
ATTCAGTAAATGTAGCTTGTTCCAAACATATATAATTTGCCACTATTTAAAGGGCCCATGCCATCAAAATGCAAGTTGATACCTGTTGGTGTGCAGTCCTACATACATCTCATACTTTGATATTTAAACTTCTAAATATGTTTCATAGATTTTTAAATATTTTTGAAATCATTTTCTAAAACCTGCTAAGCCCCACCCACTTAAAAAATCTTTCCCCCTGTGGCATCATCTGTCAGTCATCAGTGAGCTAATAGCAATTTTGCTAGTGAAAGTGGTATTTAACTTTGTCAAAGCTGACACCTGTTACGATACAACATACAATACCAACATAGGAGTTGCTATGTCAGACATGCTGTAGCATGAACAGGAAAACAAAGGCAATGAGGAGGTATTGTATGAAAGCATGCAATTCTGAATTGATTGATTTATTTATCTTTATGATCCTTTTTTTCTTCAAACATATTTTACAAACTGAATTACCACATAATAAACAAATATTAATACATTATCAAATAGAGTAATTGCATTGTATAATAATTCTATTATGAGTGTGTGCTGAGCTGGGGGAAATTACATACAACTATACAATAGACACAATGGTCCCCCAGCTCAGCACACATAATAAACATGCATCAACATTGGATGTAAATTTATACTAAAATTCCATTCAAATGAGTTATGTCATGATTCCACGTATGTTTGTGCCGCTCACTTCGAGAGCGGGGCCATTTTGAAAGGATCCAGGGTAACTCCGCACTACGCTAGGGATATTTCGCACTCAACGCAAAATTGAGTTAGCCAAGAGAGCTGAAGTGATCGCAAATACTTGTAAGAATTTTTGCATTGAGTGATCTTTAAAACCAACAATTTTCAGGATAAGTTGATTAGGATGTGTAAAATAGTTACTGGGGAGATAATGATAAAATTTTATGAGGTTTAACTCTACAAAACATAAAAAGCAAGACTTTATTGAAGGTCTGTTGTGAAGCTGCGCGATGCCGAGTCTGCACTATGGCCGAGCAACCCCAACCCCCCTATTATGTAAGGGTATTGGAGAGTGACAAATCGGGTGTTGCCTCTAGCGTCGAGATCAGCAAGAAGTGAAAACAGTTTATTGTCTTTTGTAGCCATATAAATCTTGTACCTCTTGCCAAACAAGGTCCATGTGATAGACAATACTTCAGGAAGAAAGTTATAAGAAATGGTTTAAAAGGAAAAAATGACATAATGAAACTTTATGAATAATTTGAATATTTTTCGAGTGGAAACGGGAAAATTAACCTGTACATGGAGCTTAGACTGTTATTAATGGGATTTTCCTAGAGTTTGAGTGAATGTAGGTAACTATAGGCTACATATGAATTACTTCTACCTGAAATTCATTCGAATGATTTTATATCCTCAAACATCTGGTCTAAAACAAAAGTCCGAAAAGCAAATATGCATACGTCCCCTGTTTAAAAATGTTGCAGCCCACGAAGCGCCTACTGGTTGTGTAGTTAATGAACATACGTGATTCCTCCATAATTCAGTTTCTTTAAAATGTAATGATTCGATTTTGTATATGTTTCAGGTGATACATTGGTTTAATTTTAACGAAAAAGGAAATTTCAAGCTACTTGTATCCAAAGGAATGCCACGTCCCACTGCCACATATGCATGTACATGTACATGTACACATGTATAATGTACTGCTCTGACAAAAACACGGTCACAATCATATGAGGTTGCTCCAAATTACCTTATTTCTCGTAATTTTAGGAGTTTTAGATTGAAAACATTTCAAAAATCGACATTTATATTTCAGTGACATGAAACGTGAATGAATAATGTCATAACTAATTTAAATGGGAATTTAGTGTAAATTTATATCTGATGTTGATGCTTGTTTATTGTCCATGACGCAGAATCCTGCATGAAACGCAGCGCTCGCTTCAGGAAGTTGGACTTTTATTACCCCAATGCAGGCGGTGTATGCCCAATCCACGTCTCAATAGAAATGGGGATTGCTGCTTTTGCTGTGATTTCAAACTTTTCAAAATCCACTGAAATACTGTCAAGTCGACATAAAATTGGTATTAAATCGTTAATAATATCCCAAAACAAGAAACATCACCTCGCACTCTGCAATTTGGATAATTTCCGACAAATTTCTGGATGAAGGTCAAAATAAAGAGGAAAGTTGGTGAAACTACCTCAACTTTGGGGGCTAGTAATTTGAAAAATAGCCAATAAGACTTGTAGCACCAAATGAACAATTGGAAGAGTGGATAATAAACAATCAAAATAGATGTATTTTTATACATGTACTAGGAAAAGCGTAGAAAAATTACCATGGAAACCAAAATTAAACTATGATTTAATGAATCGATGATATGACAAACAAGGTTATTTTCAAGCCAATTTTGTTATATTTTAATGACATTGAATAATGGCAAATTATATATGCTTGGACGAGCTTGATTTACTGAATCTGAAAATAAGACTTGTAGCACCAAATGAACAATTGGAAGAGTGGATAATAAACAATCAAAATAGATGTATTTTTATACATGTACTAGGAAAAGCGTAGAAAAATTACCATGGAAACCAAAATTAAACTATGATTTAATGAATCGATGATATGACAAACAAGGTTATTTTCAAGCCAATTTTGTTATATTTTAATGACATTGAATAATGGCAAATTATATATGCTTGGAACGAGCTTGATTTACTGAATCTAGAGGTCCAATTGAAAACCACTATTTTTTATTCAACAACTGGACAAGGGGAAATAAATATGCATAAGATGAGAAGACAGGAGGAACCACGAATAACGTACCCACGGGCGAGAAAGTTAAATTTAGGTTACAAAATGGCCGTTCGCTGTTAATGCCAGCAGTGCGCATATGTGGCCTTCCATGGATAGATGCCTGTGCCATACAGTGAGTTATAAGCAGTAAAAAAATAAATGTTTTAATAATATATTTATGATGAACTTGTTTTAAAATTGCATTGACATTGAAATCACATTTTGTCTGAATGTTTGCAGAAAGAAGCAAAATTACTCTCTTCTGCTGTGTATTTTAATTATTTGCTGTCCCAATTGCTTCCTCTAATAAAAAAGGTAAAGGAGTAGAAAAATGTTAATCTTGTAAATTCCAGGGGTATTTAGTATAAAGTAAAGTAATTTATTGCAAGACCTGACAAGACAGGATTTATGTGTCTAATTCATGAGGGTAGAAATCAGTCTGCATAGTCAGGGGAATAGAGACAGTATTCATGGACATGGAGACGCCTGAGAGATGATGTGACGATTTGGAAAAAGGTGATGAAAATCTGTGTTGACAAATGCTGTGATTGTGCTGGTATATTGTTGCTGAATTATGTGCTTTTTAAGTATTCCTGTAGTAAGAAGCTAAAACTTGTGTTCTTCATTGAGCATGATATGGTGGATTAATTACCCAAACCAATATTACACAGCAATTGATATAGGATGGATGCCAATATTTACTTTAACATTTTAGTTGTTTTTTTGTATATCTATTAATGGAGAATTAATCTTTCAAAGGAAATTGGCTTTATTCATAGCTGAAAAGTTAGATAAGCCTGTCAGTCAAAAATTTGAGGAAAATGAAATATAGAATAAGAAAGTTCATTATCTAATTTGATAAAGGTGAATATTCCTTTTAATAACACTTTGTTTATTATTGTACACTTGAGCCCATTCTACAGTGTTTCTTTAAAAAAGAAACCCAACTTTCTCCAACAACATTTCATCAAATAAACATAACTTAATGGATTGTAATACATCATAAAAAAGGAAATTTCTCCCGTTCCATATACCACCACATTCATGATGATTAGGCCTGGGGTCATTGAACTAAAACAATTAAGAATTGATTTGCGCAAGAGAGTGGGATCTATCCATCTACACAATGAATAGCCATTCGTTGAATCTCACTCTGCTTTCTTGAGTACACACTTGCTTTGAAAGACAAGGCGGTCATTTTGGAAGGACATTGGGGCTAATTTTGGACTCAAATCTCATTCAGAGTTGAATATATGTTGACAGATGACTTAGCAAACATTGCTATGTATCTCTATCGCTTGTTTTGTTTCTTTGGATTATAATGGAATGACATTTTGTATTACTTCTGTGCACAAACTATTTTTGACATCACTCACTTAAAACGTTTCAAATTCATTCATTCCTGGCAATATCATTACATATTGGTATCATATGAAAGAGGATGAACTGAACTATCACATGAATAGTAAAAATTAATACGGACATAATCTTTTTTCTAGTAATTGATGGGAAAAGTTGGGTTTTTTAAAGAAACACACTGTATAGTACATGTACATGTTCTAGCATTTAGAAACCCTTCTCCATCCCTGTCATATGTACTTTGCAAATTTGTAAAAGTTCACCTTATAGCAGCCTCTAACAATATCCAGTATATTTATTTCATATTTTCCCATGGGTAATATCCCCAAACCTCAGAGTGCAGCAACTGAAAATCAATGCTAATCCATTTATCTTCGCACACAAACTTGAGGCAAGAAAAGGAGATATGTTTGCCTTCAAATCAGGTGTACATGATGGAGATGTCCCAATACATCCCTTTTAGACATGAGGTGGTGAACCACCTCAAAGCACTAGTTTGCAGGCACAAACCCTGGTCAGTCGTAAAAGAGTGTCTGTACTATAAGACTACCTTAGGCCATATACTGTAGCTGCTCCTGACTATATTGACACGACCAGAAGGTAGCTGAATTAGGCTTCTCTCAAGACAATGATTTTCTGATAAAGTGTCAAATTAGGGTCTGTGCTTGCAAACTATCAATGCACTGCTGTGGCAACACTTCATATGTACCAGTAAGCCTAATAATGAATGGCAAAAGGCAGTTATAAAAAAAGATGATTTTTCTCTTTTTTAATTAATTTATATATATACAAGTGTAAGAAAGTAACAACAGCTTTGGCAACTCTCGTGGAAATGAATACAATGTGAAAGGAAATGAGAAAATAATGGTTGTGTAGCTTAAATCAAAGTTCCCCAGAGCTGTCCTCCCTTTTTGAAATTTTTGCAAAGGTGGAAAAAATGTCTCTGCCAGGAATTGAACCCGGCTACGCAACCATTATTCTCTCATTTCCTTTCACATTATATACATGTATACTATATATATATTTTTTTTTTTTTTTGGGGGGGGGAGGGGGTGGGGTATAATATAGCTATGCGCTACAATGGCCCCTATGCATACCCTTAGTGATCTGTGTATTGTTAGATACAGGAATATAAAGTGCATTTTATTTTTTTAGGTTCACTCACTTCACTCTCTGAATATACCTACATGTACATGTATATGCAAAATTGTACTGATCACAAAAGTAGGCCTTATAATTATTAAGCTGCTTTACAAGTCTACTGCATTTTAAAAGATCCGCTGAGTTAAAACAATCCAGTAATTTCCTTCATGAGATGATATTGTTTGCCACTTTCAGTTTGCATTGCTTGAATCATTCTTCCATACAGACTATTATTGCCATTGGATCGCAGAAGAGTTGTGTGGCAAATTAAGCATGAAATTAGAACAGAATAATCAATCAGTATGACTGTGTATGTACATGTAATAACAAACAAGGGCAATTGATCATAAAGCTGATCACAAAACTATTGTATGATTGCATAGTAGGCTTATAAAATACTAATACTAATGAATATTTTATAGTACAATGTAGCTCTTTGTCATCTTGACAATATTTGTTGTACATATTTTGTGTGCGCCATATTTGTTGTATGTAATATGTATACATGCTTTTCTTATCATTGAGGCCTACTCTTTTCAATCTTCATTACTGTTTTGCTTTGCATCCTTTTCAAGTAATGCTCTGTTTTGACAGCGCTATGTAGGCCAACACTTGTGGGCCTATATATGTTCTGGTGCTAGGGCATTTGGAGAATAATCCCTTATGCCTTTTTGAAAAAAGGTGGTGATATTTAAGTATTATAATACTTTAATTGTAGCAGGATGTTGCCTTTCAACAATTGAGCATATTTCAGGAAGCAAGTGCATCATATGACATCATTATGAATATCTTAACCTCACTGAAACTATTCTGTCAAGCCAACAGTGCTTAAACCTATATGATCTCAGTTTTGTATAAAAGCCACCTGTACATGTACATCTCAGCCAGTCATATACTAGCAAACACAACTCCCCAAAGGGGGAGGAGCTTACGATAGAGAAAGGCTGTGAGAGTGAGCATACATGCTCTACTGAAGAAGATGAATACATCCTAGGACCCTGCTATCATTCCCTGTATTGGTGCTCGACCAGGACGCTATCCCTGCTCATACTCGTAGAATGCTTATAAAAGCTGGCTGTACCAGGAAAGAGGTCGCCTTGGCTATTCTACTGAATCTTTTATGAAGAAACTATTACTTAATGTTGTTGACAATTCAACTCACAAGCCTGACTGTGGATCCAATGCATTCCTTGGAGTTCACAAACAAGAGGTGGTGTTACTGGACTTTAACCTGATCACCCACTGTGGGGAGTGTCATGCAAGTCATCAGCACAACCAGGAAGGTGTCATTATAGATGCTCATCCCAGCAAGACAGAAATACCAACATTTAAGGAATTTTTACAAGACATCTAATGTATAAAGTGTGGACAACAACCCGGTTGGTCGGAAAGAAATCTTTCCCATTGAAAGAGAGAGAGAGAGAGAGAGAGATACAAGTATTGTGGCTTATGTTTGTTTAAGAAGTAAACCCTATTGGCTGAAGATTCATTATCAAGTGATAACTGTGATAACAAGATTGCTTGCATCTTATTTTGCTGGAATTGCAGAACGGTGATCGTGCTGTGAAAGACGTACTTCACTTCCACGTCGATTTGGAGCAGGAATCAATATTCAGTGCAGGTCCAAGGTTGGATGACCAAAAAAATAAGTGTACCGGTACCCTCAAATTATATTTTTAATTTCAGTACCGACCTTCGCGCTGGTGATTCATTGTCGAAGGAAGACTCCCCATCCTATGAGGCACTTAATTAATTTTCTCTGCTGGAATTTGATATTACTTTTGAAAAAGAGAGTACTTTGTCTTCAAGTTGCTGCATAGAAAGTCTTAAATTTCATTACCGCATCTTTTTGGCAGGAAATACTCTGTGGATTCAATCTTGCAACACGATCCTGTTCTTCCACTCTTCTACATTTATTAATAGTGTGTGTCCAATGTGTCCAATCTTTTGAAGTGGATTACAGTTGAATACAGAAATGTTAGATCATGCTAGTTTGAATTGCTGTTATTACACCTGCAAGTGCAGGTATCCTCAAAGATTCCATTCAGTCTTCTTGACCTTTTACTATTGAAAGATTGTGCTATTTGTATTGTTTTATTGCATGGATGCTGCAACTACTGTTACATCAGCATTGTTGGTGATGAAATATTTTCTCTGATGCTCTCGATGTACATTACTGTATCAGGAAAATATACGTCTACCATTCATCATCCTAAGACTTTGTTGCACTTTTGCTGTGGACAATGGACAATCTTTTCTTCCCATTGATGGAAATCTGATAAGCTAGGAGTCCACTTTTCAGACATTCTTTGGAATTAGAGATCATTGTTCAGCCATGGGTGTCCCAGTAGAATCCAACTCGCCGCCACCCAAGGGTAACCAGAAAAAGAAGATGGTTGACATCGGGGGCTATATGATCATGCTGGCAGAAATGAAGAACAAGAAGATCAAACTCTATGGTAAAGTTTCAAGATGCAATCTAAATATTATCTGCTGGGAGCTAGAAGGGCATTACATGTAGCTCACAGTATCTATTGTGTATTTGAGTTAATGCCTTCATTTGTTCTCAGCAGACGATATTGCTAAAAATTTATTTCATTTCATTTTATTCAGTTGCATATTATTCCAAAAGAGTGGTCATTTCTTAGAATCAAACTCTGTTATTTTTTTTAGGGTTCTATACATGGAAGTCATTTTATTCTACTGAATGAGATACATATTTTTTGTTATAATTATCCAATTTTCCCTTACGTTTTACTAGAACAAGATTAAAAGTGCCAGACATTAACTGCCCAGTCAATCATTCTTTCTAGTATTTAAATATAAAGTTGAGTTCTGGTCATGCGATAACATTGTGAAAGAAACTGTCTCAAAGCAATTGGGAAAGGTTTATTATATGGTGAATTGGTGTGTGCTATAAGGTTTTGGAATCACAAAAACAAGAAATTGGCTCAATCCTGCTGAGAGTCACATGCACTGCACACAGAAATGTGTACATGGGACTACATACACACGTTTGGCCTGAACATTTCAGCTGTTTTCTGTCATATTTCGAATATGAGGGTATTTGAAGAGCAATCCTTTTCAGGAGATATTTCTGCTATGATGTTCTTCCAAACTGACTTAAAAGGAATGAGAAAGCTCACAAATTATTTTTTACCTTTCCCAGAACTCAAACTTCCCTTTAAAGGTGAATTGTCCTGAAGCAATGTATTTCAGCCTACATGTACTAGTACATGTGTGTGTATATATGTATATATATCTATATATATATATATATATATATATATATATATATATATATATATATATGAACCCATCATATGGCCGAAAATTTGAAAACTTTTCAGTCTCACGGAATCTTTTATTTATTTGTCTTCTACACCTATATATATATATATATATATATACATAATTCCTACTTAAGGCGATTGTTTTTGGTGAAATATTCAACGGAAGGGGGAAGCCGACGTTAAGTCGAATTTTTCGATTCGCCTTAACGTTTTCTGCACTGTTTTTTCCCATTTCCGTAGGGGTAGGAGGCATTCTATCGATATAAACGTAGAGGGCACCAAATTACTTATATTACTACAAAAAGTTTTGTTCGGTAGGGAGAACTCATTTTCGTATAATATAACGTGGAAAATCTATATATTATGTATAACTCTTGGGGATCTAACGTCCTGAGGTTGGACTTAGGGCAATGTCTGTTTTTCTTGATTATATCAATAGTTTGGGGATTTACTAAAAATACCTTATCGCACACAAAAGGTAGTTATAAATGCGATTCTTTTTGCCATAAATGCAAATTGAATCAAATTAATTCTAAACATATACAGTGTACTAACATTTTGAATCCATTAATTCTCTGTAATGTCATTTCGCGCTGATATACGTATATACAATAAAAAAAAGATAAAATTCGCCTTTTAGTTGAATCTAGATATATATATATATGTATATATATATATATATATATATATATATATAAACAATATAATCTAGATATATATATATATATATATGTATATATATATATATAAAACACTGTCAAAGATTGGTTGTAGAAATATGAAAAAAAACATATGACCTGAATTTATTTTAAATACATTTGTTCAAATGACCAAAAGAAAAACGACACACACACACACACACACAAAAAGAAAAGAATTGAGCCTAATCATCCTTACATTCATTTCCCATTATTTCTGTTTATTGTGTTGGATATTATGATAGGATATAGAGAGGTTTATAATTCAGGGACATATTGGGTCGTTTATAATCTTATTAGATAAGTACGCTATCAATAAAATTGTACAATAAAATCTGTGTCAGTTCCATGATATTCAGATGTTAAAGTACTGTTTCTATTTATTTCAAGTTTTTGTTTGTTGTCATTTTTTTTCTTTACCAAAAAGGGTTAAAAGATGGCTATAAAATAGAGCTTGCCTGGAAGTATTTTCTAATTTCATTAGAATGCATTTGACAAACAATATATGGGTGCTATCTTTTTTCTTTTTAAAAATCACAATTGTAGGAATGTCTATTGTTAGAACACCAATCAATCAAAGCTTTCCTGAAGGTTTACCTACAAGTGAACTCTCCTTTTTGTATTATTTCAATTTTGTGTTTCACAAAAATGAAACAGTCACCAAGAGTTCACCGAAATATTTTATAGTGTGCTGCTGAACCTCTGGTGAACCAAGCTGTACCAAGCTGTTTAAAAAAGAATCCATTAATTGAAAAACTGTTTTTTGTGAAGTGTGTCATTTCATGTCAACCTGCTGTCAGATATTCAGTGACATGTATGAAGAAGGGAAGGAATGGGGTAAATTCCTGCGCAGATTTATCCATGGCAGATTGGAGGATAAGATATTCGGGGTGCCATAGACCACCATCGCATAGCTGTAATTAATTTTTTTAGGATGGAGGTCGGGTGGATCCACCTCCATCCTACACCACTATAAGATCTCCTTTCATCTTTTGTCATAACAGGCTGAAATAGGTACAGAAAAGTCAAAAATAATCTTACAAGCATCCTTCTGCTTGTATATACGTGTATGCCTACAACTTATTTTTCATGCCCTACATGATGTCAAGTAACACAATTTGAAGTATCAAATTATCTGCCAATAATCTGCCAATAGGAATATTATCATGCAAGCTCTGGACATTGTTTTTCCTTATTTTTATGATAAAATTCTAGTGAGGCATTAACAAGGAAAGTTTTGTGTCTTTAGGTATTAATTGATAAGGTGAGCCTGATCGGTTAGTCACAGATGGACATTTGACAAATTTTGAAAGTTTGAAGGCCTGTAAAAAATAAGTTATGAGATGTGTTGAGCTGTTTTATGTTTCATTGTGAACGGTACCACTGAAGGTGCTAAATGATGATAAAATTTGGTTACCATGAAAATAGAAAATAGAAAATAGAAAAACTGAAAATAGAATCCATTAAATATTCAATGTCACGGACGGACAAGATAGAAATGGGTTTCTTGACTTATCGGTAATCTTTTGTCTTTTCTATCTAAACAAACTGTCACTGACAAATTTTTTTGATTGCAAATGTTAGTCAAGTAAATTGACTTCCCTGTCACATACATAGAATTTGAAAGCAAGCTGTAACTTTTGCTAGAGGTCCGAAAACTTTTTGTCACGGACGGACATTTTGAGTATCACGGACGGACATTGAATTAAAAACTGCATGTGTTTCTATCTAAAATCGCACATACATACTTTTTGTTTGAAATTAATTTTATTCCACTATTAAGCAAAACTTAGCTTGAAAAACTTAGTTTTTAAGTGGAATCTGTGTCAAAAGTGGATGCCTGTATTGTAGTGTATATACAATGTACAAGTGCATGTACTCATGTATATGTAGTGTACAAAATATGCTACAGACCAAAATGAACATGTTGAGAAGAATGTGATGTCAGCTTTCAAAATATAACCCTTTACATTACAGTAATGTAGGTGAACTGAAATCAAGCATCATTTTAGTATTTTACTTTACTTTACAGCTCAAAGTCATATATTTTGTTTCAAACATAGAGGTAATATAGAAATAGGATTATGTGTGATTGATCATTATCATATATAGGAAGTAACATTTCTCATTTGGTTTACAACATCACATACCAGTACTCTTTATAACATCTCATATTTGTCAGTAGTTCCGTTTAAGAGGGTGAAAACCAAATCATGAAATGCAGATCATTGTCTAAATCTTTCTCATACCATAGTTTACTTTTTCAGTATTATGTCTCTATCACTTTAAGAATTGGCTTTCTGGACAAAGGCCCTAATGGCAACAGTTGAGTGTATAAAGCCCATAGAGCCTAATTATGTCCTGTTAGTTGAGGGATTGCCCAACACGACTAGTGTAAGTCATATATTATAACTTTCTGACCCCCTTCCCCATAAAAAAACTGTTTCAGGGTTGATGCAACCAATGCAGTTATAAGCATTTGAAATTATATATAGTATCTAAAAAGGTTTCTTCTTATGTTATGTGATTACTTTTTTAAAAAATTGTCGGCTGTGTATAATCCTGAACTACAAAGAATCTGTATCTGTCTCAAACGTTACAACTAATTCAAAGCATTCTTACAAAATAGAGTCCAAACATGGCTCCTGTGGTCTGATACCACATCTGACCTGCAATGTTTATAATTTTCAAGCACAACTTGTGATTTAATTTGAATATTGATCAAGCTTCGGTATTAATGTTGAATCTAAAACTTTTACACGTTGCTGATGACCAAAAATATCAGCTACAATAGTAGCAATAATAATATTAATAAATAAATAAGTAAGAAAATAAGTATTCATCTTCTGTAAACACCTGTAATGGATGTCTTTTGCAGACTGACAGTGCACGCTGGCTCCCATTAGAGCCATAGCAAAATCATTAGGTTTTTATGACATTTATTAGCTTGAAAAAGAAAAAAATTGGGGCGGGGTGGGGGGTAATTTTTGCATTCATATGGGGGATCACAATACCATATACAGTCCAACCTACTTTAGCAACCACCTGTATAGAAAGACTACCTGTCTATAAAGACCACAATTTTTGTTTCCCTTTAAAACTGTTTCTCATTAAATCATGTATCAAAGGAACCTGTACGTAAAGACAGCTTTTCTTGTCTGTCTTGAGCGGTCTTTATAGACAGGTTTCACTGTACGTGATATTTTGGATGAAATATGTTCCATGAACCAATATACAATTAAATAATTCATTGAATTTGAAATCTCACAGCATTTACCATTTCAGTATATTGCATTGTCCGTCCGTGACAAAATTAGTGTCCATCCGTGACAATTTCCAAATTCGTTTTTAGTATATGTACTAGCAGCAGTACCCGTGGAAAAATTCCACGGGTGCTAGCCAGGGAAGTATGGATTGATTTTTGCGAACACATCTTCTTTGGAACAATGTTGAAATTATTACTGTTTTAAATTGTGGCTTATTAAAATTATACTGAATGGGATAAACATATTATAATGTTTTTGTTACCAAATAATCATATTCAAACTATATGTTTTCAAATGATAGGTTAATATGTGTACATGAATATCATGTATTTTTTTAATTAATAAGACAAATGCTTAATAATTATGGTTCTATGGGTAATGGTTTCTAAAAGAAATATTTTGTAATTTTTGTTTTTCATCTATGTTAATTTTTAGTTTCTCTTGTATTTATCTTAGATTCTTTTAGTATTGTTTTATTACTAGTAGTTCAAGTGAATAATACATGAAATATTAAGAGAAAAATAAGTTTAAGATTACAACATGTCATTCTTACTATAGAATATGTCACATGCTTTTTTTGAAAGGTAAAAGTCTGTTTGTTTTTTATTTGGTTTTGGGCTAAAATAATTTATCATTTTTATGTCTTATAGTGGTGATTATGTATAATACACTTTTGCTGATGAGAGAGATTGCATATCTACTGTTTTTATGTAGGAAATAACAATATGATTATTTCAAAACTTGTTTCCACGTGAAAATCACTGGCCATATAATACCGTGAAATTAATCCTATTTTATTTGAGCTAATGCCTTTTAACTTCCATGAAGATTGTTTTATGTTTGTGTGTTTATTGAAGCAAATTTTTTACCTGTCCTTTCCCACCCCGTTCTCACAATATCACCTAAGGAGAAACGTGAACGAAGGTGCCTGATGCCTAAACATATGAAATTCTACCGTGCCATCCATTACATTTTTTTGTAATGAAACATGATTTGCAAAAGTCATAATCCAATTTACTCACGTACCCCTGCAATATTTGAAACCCCTGATAAAATTGTGAATCCACCACTTAATAATAATCTGTGGACAATTATGGATGGTGAGTGCAGGCTCTATCCCCTTATCATGCCCCCTCCCCTCCCTTCACTCCAGCCAGTGGCGTATAGAAAGGTTCCACTTTCTTTGGGGGTGATTTCATTTTTTCTACAATGAACATAAACTGTTAATTAATGCCCACCCCCCCCCCCCCCTCCACTTTTTACGCCCATGAATCCAGTGATTACATTTTTTGTACAATAAAATAAAATTGATGCACTCACATATGCCCCATCAGTGGCGGATCCAGGGGGGGGGGGCCTGGCCCCCTCCCCTGGGGGGAAAAAAGACAGCCCAAAATGCTGATTTTGTTTTTTGTTGCTTGTGAGAATAATGAGGGAAAACTGGAACCCATAAAATCTGGTAACCCCCCCCCCCCCCCCCAATGAGCGACTTTTGGAGGGCTGGAGAAACAAAAAAAATTCTTGGAGGGCTGGCGAATTTTTTTTCCACTTACACCCCCCCCCCCCCCCCCCCCGCTGAGGGACTTTTGGAGGGCTGGCGAAAAAAAATTCATGGAGGGCTGGCCAATTTTTTTTTTTTCACTTACTGTATCTATGAACATGACTCCAGTGATTTCATTCAAATTTTTCTACAATGAAGTTAATCATATCCCCCATCAACCACTGGCTATCTATGCCCATGACTCCAGCATACTCTATTAATTCTTCAAAGGATTAACCGTTAACGCCCCTAGCACATGTTTGCCCCTGAAACTGAAAGAGTGAATATTGTGGCCAACTTTCATCAGCACTATTATTAACGAATTAAGCTTGAGCCTCTTTCACACCGGGCCTGTGTAGAATTGCGTTGTGCGGCGTACCGAGTACGCCAAAATTACGTGCAGGACCGGCGTAGTCCCTGCGTATGTTTTGCATAGGCTGCCGTACGGTGGCGTATGGTTGCGTACCCTGTGCATAGGCACCGCGTACCTATGGCATATGCAATTGGTGTACCTCCGCGTAGGATTACGTATAACATGCGTATGGTTGCGTTCGAATACGTATAGGTCTGGCGTAAAGGGTACGTAGGTTTGCTTATGCTGAACCCACACTAAGCAAAAGTACACGACACTACGCCCTTCCTTACGTAACTCTACGATAGTGTTGCGTAGACTTGCGTAAAACTGCGTACTTTCTGCGTGACGCGTCCAGTGCTCTTTAAACATGTTTAATTTTTTGCATCCATCTCGCATACCCCTTTGCGTCCCTCGGTGTATTTCCACGTAGGCTAACGGAGGCACTGCTTGGGGCAGAGTAAGCTCGGCATCGTCCGTACGCCACACTACGCAACTCTACGCAGGGCTGGTGTGAAAGCCCCTTTATTACGCGCAGGATCGGCGTAGGCTGGGGTATTGTTGCGTACCCTGTGCATAGGTACCGCGTACCTACAACATATGCAATTGGCGTACCTACGCGTAGGATTGTGTATAACAGGCGTAGGGTTGCGTACGTATACGTAGGTCTGGCGTAAAGGGTACGTAAGTTTGCTTATGCTGAACCCACAATAAGCAAAAGTACGCAACACTACGCCAGCCTCAAAGGATTTTTCGTCAGACTGGTGTATGATAGCGTACTATAGCGTAGGCATGGCGTACAGTAGCGTAGTGTTTTATACTTGCGTAAAAACTGCGTACTTTCTGCATGCAGTGGTCTACGACAAAAGTACGCGAAAAAATTAGACATGTTAATTTTTGGGGTCCATCTCACGTACCCCTTTTTGTCCCTCTGCGTATTGCCACGTAGGCCAGCATAAGCTCAGTGTAGGCGATACGCCGCACTATGCAACTCTACGCAAGCCCGGTGTGAAAGCCCCTTTAGGTCTATATAGTCATGATAGTCTACAGATCTACCTAGACAGAAAAATCCGTCTGGTTTCAAAACACACATACTTTTTAAATAGACTCTGCTCTCACTGAGCAGATTCCGGAATTATTTTTTTAGAGTAATAAAATGGATGTAGAATCTACTCTAATATACGGTATGAACTATGATGAATTAAATATCAAATTTAAAAAAAATGACGATATTCGACCTAAACTGTTTCCAGTCTTGAAATAAGCAACCCAGTGAGGAATTTACTGCCGTTTTAGAATTCAAATTGATGTAGAATCTACTCAGATATACGGTGAATTTATCATCAAATTCTAACTGTAGCATTAAAAAACAGAAGATAGTCAACTGCTTCCAATCTTGGAATAAGCAGCTCAGTATTTACTGCCGGACTCCTCCCCTCGAGTTTAGCCATGCAGCCATCCCAGCCTCAGAAAGCGGGCGCTGCCGTGACCGAACACGACAAACGACAAAGAGAAGAATTTCATGCAGATAAAATAGGACAAAGGAAGTCCATAAATACAGTTTCCAACAATTTGTTAGATCTAAAGAATGTCACTCACGTCCAAAATCAACCTTAGAATGTATTTGTAAGCTCGGGAAACCGTAGTCAACTCATGTTGAGTGCATGTGTGTACAGTATATACAAATTGCATGCATAATATGCATTGTCGCGTCGATCGCATGCATTGCATTGAAATTGCATCGCAGTACGTGGGTGCTACTCCTATGGTGTACTTATCACAAAGTGTACTATGAAACAATGAAATACATACATACACATACCACGGAGCTCTATCGAGGCTGGGACACTGTGGGACAACCCCCATGCCATCGTTATTTTCTTACGGGGGTTCCCCCCGGTAAGAGCAAGTTTAGCAAGATGGCTAACGCGAGTCGTCTAACACGGTCGCAGAATGCAAGTTGATACTCCTCGTGCACAACGTTGTTCGTCACTTGCCATGCTGTGCCTGTGATGGGCTGTAAGGGAGGTTGCACGGCTGACGACACCGCCGTCGTGCGAGGTATCCACACGGAAAGCAGCCGTTCCTTTGGCCTACCTGTCCTCCCAAATCCCCCAAATCACGTTTAGGGATGTCGACGGCGACGACGGGGTCGGCGTGGCACGCGGACTACGGGTTACACGAACTGTGGAATTATGCCACCGATCCCGCGCCACGGCGGGGGGAAAGAGTTTTTGCTTCCACAAAAAACGGCCTTTTACGGTTTTGAGTATTAATATATAGATATTTAATTGATCAAAGTTTTATTCATATATGGTATAGGTCTCTAGCTAGTGAGATAGCTCAGTATGGTTTTTGTTTTCACTTTTGCCTAACCAATGGAAAAAAAAACTTTTACAAATTTTTTCTGTCACGGACGGACAAATTTGCATCAAGATGTGAATGACCCTGGGGCACAGCCATTTCTGTACAAATATTTTGAAATATTTTTGGGTTTTCAGTGGAATGGTGTTTGATCTATAATTATTTGCTAACAAAACTTAAGAAAGTTTAGAGAGTGTTAAACTAGGACCAAATCAATCTTTCGAGAAAATGTCCCTCCGTTACATTAGTTTTCATCACCCCTGTTGAAAAATGAAAAATGGGCCAATCCAATGACTTTCCGGACCTTGTCAATTAAACAAACATGAATTTTAGTAACTTTAGATATTAATGAAAAACCTGAAAGTGATTTCATCATAAAAATCTGAAAATTAAATTTTCACCCCAATGCTCACTCTTAACCGATCAGGCTCTAGCTTTCATCTTTTTTAAATCTGTTATTTAAGTTGGTGATTTAGATATCTTCCATTTGCTTGATTTTCTTTCAGCTGTGCCTTTGCTGTGACTAGTAACATTTTCCAATGTGCTTTCATATTAAAGGATTATAGTGTAAGCTTTCCCATTGATTGACTGTTGATCATTCTCTTCTGATTTTTTAGGAATATCCCTAGGATGTTATTGCATTGATTCATTAAAGTGATCAAATTTCGTCCATCTAATAGATTGCCAATCTGTAAACTCACCTACATGTACATGTAAGTTAAAGGGGAAGTCTACCCTGATATCAAGTTGGTTTCAAAAGAATCAGTTAAGAAATAAGAAGGTTACAAATTTTTAAAGTTGTAATCAGTCAAACACCAATTGGCAATTCTAATTGTGGAATAAGTCCTCTCTCATTCATTGTGTATGTACATACTTGCTTGTTATGTCTCTTGAGGGGGAATGAAGTCCCCATAGCATTGCATGCAATAAACCAATAGTATGCAGAGTGAATGAAGGGGGGACCTATTTCACGATATCGCCAAAACCATTGCACATGTTTTACACAAAATCTGTATGAAACAAATGTATTCCTTCATCAACAACTACGAAAATGAAAATTTATGAAATTTTCTGTAAAGAGCAAAGGGGAGAGGAGCTCACAAAATACGTAACAGACATGTGTTTGACTGATTACAACTTCAAAAATTCATAACTTTCTTATTTCTTATGGGATTTTGCTCAAACTTTCACTGATCTTTTTCTCTAATTTTCTGCTTTTATTCAAATCAACTAAATATTAGAGTTGACTTCTCCTTTAAAAGTTCGTATTCAATCAAATATGGAACTTTTCAGAAAATGCAGTGTACGAATGACCTGAATAAATAAGAGGGAGAGAGAGTGTGTGACATTGTAACCTCCCCACCTTAACAGAAACAGATGTGTAGGGAAACACTCTAGGACTTGTTAGGATGATGAGGAAAAAAAATCCCATGGTTATGAGTGATAGACATGCAGCTGCGTAAACCAGTGATGATGACACTAGTTATTCAATAAGCTGTCATCTTTGTGCTTCCTTATTGAATCATTTTGTCTGTTGACTCTGAATTTTGTTTCATTATCTATACCAACTAGTGAGTAAACGTTTTAAAAATGGAGCCGACATGAAGATGATACAAATATGATTAATAAGAGGTTGATTGATGGTAGCTGATAGATTTATTAGTCAAATTAGTGGGCCATTTTCATTTGTCAAACTCCTGCTGAGATTGCAAGCAATGGCCTTTTTTACAAATGTCAAGTATGATGGGTTTTGTAATCTGACTAGTTTTATTAACTCATGATAGAGAAGGACAATTATGATGAAGCAAAAGAGAGCATTTTTTTGGGTCAGGGTTTGTAATATGTAAAATATGTATGAATGATAAGTAATTGAAACTGAACAACTATAAATTGGTTGTATTGTAATGAGTAGTAGCATCAACTGAGAATGAATTTAGAATTAAACATGAAGAGAAATGATGAAAATTTGTACAGAATGATGAGAATAAATAAATAAAAGTAATATTTTAATAAGAAATTGAAGAGAAAATTGCATGAAGGAAAAAAAATGAATCACATTTAAGAATGATAATGTAACTGTATTCAGAATACTGATTGGTAGCAAATATTAGCATGTTTGTTTTGTTATTAAGTAAATGTACATTTAGCACATTCTATCCAAAAATTGAAACATCAATATAATTTTGACGTTGGACAAACCTTCCAAAAATGTGCTAAGTTGAGATATTTTTGTGTTTAATAATGAAGAGTAAATTTCATTGTGCAGAATCAAAACATCAGTTGATACATCAATACAAATTAATTTAAAAATAGCTCTGTTGTGTATTCACTTTGTTGATCATAGTTAATGGTAAGTAGATGAAATCACTCTATTACTTATTTTGTCATTTAAATTTATAATTGATTTTTCATTCATGTCCTTTCATTGGGTTATGGAAGAGAGTTTTCTCTTTAGTTAGTAAATATGTCCCCTCACCTTACCCTATATCATATGTGTTACACCTTTGAGAAATACCGTGGTACATGTATACTATACACAGAGACATCCAGGAAATATGGAGTATAACCACTAGCCACCCTATGGGAAGGAGATAAGCACCAACGCACTGAAGAAAGTCACTGAACCAAATGCCTCCGCAATTGCCTTTAGGCAACATTTATGATCATAACTTCTTGTTCTTCTCTCCAAGAGTAAATCAAATTTATTTACTTGGCAAATAGGGTTATTACCGTAAATCATTAAATTAGTGCTTTTAGATAGTCAAAGGGCATCACAGAGATGAATATGAAAAGCAGATGATGTATGTTATGCTTGTATGATGAATGTCTTTTTTAAGGTTGCTGCAAAAATATATTTTTGTAGGAATGGTAGATGTGTTTTTCTCACATTTGATTTTGCTTGTAACATGTAAATTGTTCATACATGTATATCTGAAATATTTTGGTTGGGCCTGATGAGGAGACCAAAATATACTGGTCAGCTGTAATTTTGTAGGCTCAAGAAATATATTAGTCTGGGAGATGTGAGATATTTCCTACCATACCTCATCCATGCCTGCCTTTTGAGAAGAACCATATACACTTGCTGACTTCACGTTGGGTATTTTTGTATTTGATTTCGAAATAGATCCCTTTATCCGATATCCTGTCTGCTCCCTTGGCTGTTTATTAACCTCCTTTCTAAGTCGGCCAAAGACAATCCAATTCGTCTCACCCCAATGAATAGGCTCTTTAACGTATTTCGGTAATGACTGCCATTAAGGAACCTTTATTATTTGTAGAATTTGTGCATAAATCTTATTTGCTTACTTCTCAATAGTCTACATGTAATTCTTTCATGATTAAAGTCAGAGTTTTGTTGTTATATTGTAGAAAAACAAATAATACCATTTTGATTTAGTGGAGGACTAGAAATTAAGAATTTCAAAGAAATTTTTATAAATGCTGTTCACTGGCAAAATTCCAACTAGGCCCTATAGATTATATGGAATGAATGGAGGAGCATTGGGATGTGAATTGAGCTAGCAATTGAGGGTGCGTTCATGCAAATTTTGGAGCTAGAATCCCAAATCAAAATGACGTTTTAAAACACGGTTTCAGCAGGACAGCGTTCATGCAATTTTTCATCAACGCTGATTCCAGCTCAATTCAAGCTCTGCCATTGCGCAGCGTAGTGCGCAGTTTGACCCAAGAAGTAAAGGTCAACTGCTGCATGCCCTTTTCCTTCTTCGTTATACATTTTCTTCCTTTCTCTTCTTTCATCTATCTAAAATCTTTCTTTGTCTTATTTTCTGCGTTTCAGTTTGGCGATCTCAAACACGTTTATTTTTATGACCGACGTAAATATAACTAAATGTCTTTCAAAACCGTGATTCTTAGGCGAAAAATGTTCGCATGAACGCACCCTAAAAAGCACTGTTAAATGTATTCTGTGTTCATGTAATCAAGAGGTTCTGATTGGATTTTTATGACTTGACTCCACTCAGTGGGTATCTCATATTAAACATAATGTTCCCATTAAAGGATTGTTTACTTAAGAAGCATTTTAGAGGTACATTTAGAGCTTTTAACCCCACATTCAGACTAGCAAAATATAATGTATATCTACATGGTTTTTATATAAAGCTACGTAATGATAAGTAATGATTTAAAAACTTTTTCTAGTCTTAATGTCATGTAGAGAGATAGAGGTTTGCGCAAGTCTTTGAATGAAAGCTCACTAAAGAGTTGCGGTCATTCGCTGTGTGAGCATCATATTGAAGAAAAACCATGTAACTACCTGTACATGGGATGGGGTGGTGGGTGGGGTGGGTGGGGACATGTCTCATTGAAGCCGGTACACGTACATGAAAACGGATAAAAAGGGTACCTTTTCAACAATAAGCGCATAACCCAGATTATGCGTTTAGGGTATCAAAAAAAGCAAAAATCAAGAAAAAGGGTAGCAAATTCAGAGATGATAGATCCGCAGAAGGGAGGGGGGATATAGTTCGGTAGTGTGTTCCAAAGTAGGTTAAATTTCTTTTACGGTTCCTTTTTGGCTAAGAAGAGGTCTATGATGATGATGTAATCCTCAAATAGGATGTAAAATACCTTAAGCAAGATATAAAATCGCCGTTAAAGTAGATATTCATTGATTTTTAAAACTGACTTTAGTTTCATTATTGCGTAGGTGAAGCTTAGACCGGACAAGTTTGTCAAAATTCGATGCTTGCAAACATTCGAAGTAATGATTATTATCAATTACAAATTGCTAAAATACAGCCCCGACATAGCACCTGAACAGCTCTCCGAAAGCCGCTGAAATGTGTGACGTTAAAGAGAGGACGTTAATTGCACAAGCAGACGATGTCCCATAACATCTCACATATTTTCAGTGCCTGTTTTGTCATCTTCTCTTCAGTTATTTCACTTCACTAGCATTAGTCTATTATGTTTAATCCATATATTGCCTCACTCTAAACCCCGTGCATGGGTTTATTTGGATGGAAAATGAAGCGTTACAAGAATAAAGGAATCAGTTGCTTGTAAACAAAATAGACGCCATTGCATTCACAGCTGCATACACCGCTGGACGTTCGGCGTTGAATGAGGGATAAATACTGTCCATGCAATCATTCAGCGGGCTTTTCAATTTGAAAGTGTGGTTTCTTTGATTGTTCATTAACCCTCATCCTATATATTTACAAACAAAAGATTTCAGTAATCAGAATCTGTTTCATTCCCATTTTAGAATGGTGTGAAATATGGGCACGTTTGAATACACTAAATTCTTTATAATTTGAGAAATAACTGCACTGCACTTATGTTCATTCTTTATGGGACGTCGTCTGCTTGGACAGGATTGTTCCCTTTATTGACATCATTGAAACATTGTTATTTTTTTGGCGAAGCGCTTGTATATCGGAGATGCTGGGAGGTAGTTTTATTTGTATTATTGTTTAATTACCTGATATGTAGTTGACTTTAAACTGATACGATTGCTATCTGTTAACTTGCCAGTTTCTAGTGATACATTATTTATCATATTTGTGATTTTCTTTGAATGTGTACTTTAATAATGGTATAAAAATCAGACATAGACGGGTTTCCCTGTTTAGAGTATCAAAATCTGCTCCTACTGCAATCTGCTTTTTAATTCAGCAAGTGATTTACGCAGATGATGTACAGGTCTCAATGAGGGGGGGTCGTCGCTATCGATTCGGATCGATTCTGGTGCCCGTAAACTTTTCTGCCTTTTATTTGTGAAAATTCGGCTCCTTTGGAAGTTTGATTTATGTAAGCATTCCATTACTTTATAAATTGAACTTTCATCAGGTTTTTTTGTTTGTTAGTTTGTTGGTGTTTTTTTTTTTTTGGGGGGGGGGGGGCAGTCGTCGCAATCGATTCGAATCGATTCAGGTGCCCATAACCTTTTCGGCCTTTTATTTGTGAAAATTCGGCTCCTTTGGAAGTTTGATTTTTGTAAGCATTCCATTACTTTATAAATTGAACTTTCAAGGTTTTTGTTTGTTTATTGGTGTTTTTTTTTTTTTTTTTTTTTTTGGGGGGGGGGGCTGTTTCTTAGTTGAACTTGATTCTTTCTGTGATACAATTGATTTGTTTGTTTGTTGTTTTTTTTGTTGGGGTTGATGTTCAATGAGACAAGGTGAAGCCGGGAGGAACATGTAACTGTTAGATGTAAAAAAAAAAGGGGGGATTTCGGCCACTTCATATTTTAGGACTCTTTATTTCACTTAGGAATATCAGTTGCCACGGTTTAAAGAAGGAGCCCCCCCCCCCCCCCCCCACCAAAATTTCCTTCAAAAATATTTCCACTATGATATGAATACGTATAGGATACTAACCTTCGCGCTGGGGGTGACGGGAGGCCGATGGGGTGGGGGAGGGGGTACGGTAGGGAAAGGTCAATCCGTCGGTCCTCCCAAGACTTATAAGGGGGCCATAATCCCCCTGAAAAGAAAAAGACAATAAATTCATTTTTTTTTCTAATTTTTGCATCCTTTACAAGGGACGTACCGCTAATTATGCATGTTATGTTTTTACGGCCTTAATTTCTCTGAGTATTAAACCACAGAAACATGGCAAGATCAAATCGCTCACTCTAGCTCTGTTCATGGATACTGTATAAGTGGTTATTTTCGCGGTGGTTTTATTTTCGCGATTTTCGCGAGTCGGTCCTCGCGAAAATTTCCACTTCAATATATGGCTGTTTATAGTAACAAAAACATCACAGAAATCGCGAAATTAAACCCTCGCGAATTTCCCTACCTAGTCCAAAATCGCGAAAATATCTGTACGCGAAAAATACAGCTTATACAGTATACTATTCGAACATAATTATATCCATGCTCTGTGTGCGAGAATCCCGCCCAGGTGTAAATGAGATCGTGTGTCATCCACAGGCCACAGCCCCAATGTAACATAAATAAATATCATTATTCAGTCATTCATAAAGTAAAACAATCGTCATTTAGTCTTCATCAAGATGAAAATGTATTTTCTTCAGAACTCATGCAAGATTTGGATGAATAACATATACTCACATGTTGTAAATACTTCTTGGTAAAAAAAATAACACATTACCCGACTTTTTTCTTTATTCACTTAATTATTGTGACAAATATACGGTACTGTGATTAATCATAAACACAGCTAGCACCCGTGGATGATATGTCCAAGGGCTGCTTCAGCTAGTTGAATCATAATGTTTTAGTCTTAAGCACCATCATTCTTGCAAAACCTTATGTCGGAAGATGTGTTTACAAGAAATATCATCTACTGAGAGCCAGAAGAGCATTCATTAATTGGATGTTAGATTTCACTCCTTCTCACTCTCAAAAAGATTATATCATTTCTTGCTAGAAACATAATAAGGTTCCAGGCAATAACAGCAATAAGATTATATAAAGGTCATTAGCAACTTACAGTTTTATAAGTATTTTTTTCTTCTCGATAGTCTGTAGTCCTTACAGAGCAATTCTGACAGATGAGACAGTAAATTATTTCAGTCATATCAAATAACCTTTTTGGTTCTGTTATTCGTCTTGTTTGTTACTAGCCTCAAAATATTTACTTGTATTTTTATTCAACAAGTTTGAAGCCTTGTCAAATCTAATTATTTCTTAATCATATGTAAGTGCTGTAGATGGTCAGCAGGCTAATTAATCTTCATTGATTTAAAGCTTTTCTTGCATGTGGGTTAATTATTAATTTAATTAATAACCTCTCCAAACATGCTTGAGTCCCTTACCATTTTTTTAATCAGTGTGGATTCATATTAGTTTTAAAGGTCTGTCCTTGTCTGTCTATTGTGTTTAAACAGAATAGGGTTACATTTTTTTAAAAGTATGGATTCATTATGGTTTTTGTACTAGTATCAAGATCTGTCCTTGTTTTTAAGAACTTCCCATTTGAAACCTGTTATCCTTGTTTTTGGCCTCAACAATTTTGCATGAAAATGAAATCTGTGATTCCAGAGAATTTTGTTCAAAGTTTTGATTTCATGGTTTTAATTTGTATGTACTTGGAATAGGTTTGCATCACTTAGCATTTATTAGGTAAATTTTAAAAGAATTTTTGGTTAAATAGTAAATACAAATTGTCTCATATTTATGGGGTTGTTCAGGGTTTGCAGTAAAGATCAATGCTGATTTGAATCATGTTTTTAATAAATGACTAGTGATTTAGGTTATTTTATTTTATTGATTTGATCAGCATAAACATTACCAATTTACATCACCATTCTTTTTCTGGAATGGACAAAAGACAGCAGACTAATAGTAGACTAACAACTGACATTTAGTGCTGTAAAGCATGCAGATGGCCAAGTCATGATGGAATAATGTATTCAACAGATACTTCTGATTCCATGTTTATTTTGTTCATTCACTTAACACATTTTCAAACTTTCTCATTTGGAAGATATTAGCTACGTTCATACGGGACTTGTAGTTTTGAAACTTTAAGTTAGCGAAATTTTAAGTTAAATAAACAACAGCACTTGTTCTGAAACTACAAGTTGAGCGTTAGTCATTTAACATGGGCGGAGAGGTCATCGTTAACAATGAGATTGCTAAACTTAAAGTTTAATCTGTCCACACAGTTTGTAACTGCAAGGAGGACCCCCTCTGCTCATGGTTATGGCGTTAACCACAAGCGCGCTTGTGGTTCTGGAACTACAAGTAAACCTAAAGTTTCAGAACTACGAGTCCGTTCATACGGTCCGAAACTACAAGATTATTTAAAGTTATGAAACTACAACCAAAACTTAAAATTTAGCTTCCTTTGTGTGAACCTGACTAATGCTGATTCAGTTACCATGGAAACTGGTTCAAATTGTTTTTGTTGGATTATCAACAGTTTTGGGTCACTACCAGAACTCCAGATTAATTTAAATTGTGTCATAAAACCAGGATGAACAGATGTCAAATAGAAGCACCTGTGTGTTAATGATTGCACTCTGTGAAGAGTGTCTTAGTTACTGGTGTCATTAACAAATTAAGATCCTCATTTGGACCTTCTATAAGTTATCTATACTAGCATAAATTACCCGTGGCACCTTGGGGGGGGGGGGGGGGGGGGGGGGGGGGGGGTCTTCTGTGTACAGCCCAAGTACCCATTCACAGTAAAAGGCAATTTGTTTATTGATGAAATTCGGGGGGGGGGGGGGGGGGGAGAACTTGAATATCATTACGGAGTGAAATCAAAATCTAACCGTATACAATGGAAAACAAAATGTATTGTAACATGGTGTATTTAGTAAGCAGTCAAGAGGCAATTATGGTAATATAGAAATATTATCATTACATGTATTAAGTCAAAAATAAATGTGTAAGTACATGTACCCTACAATGTACAACAGATTGCATTTGTTTGTAGTTCTTCAATTAAAGGTTGCTCAATCATGTATAGTGGAATGTTGAAAGAAGCGAGAGAGAGAGAGAGAGAGAGAAAGAGAGAGAAGGATACAGTGGGAAACATTGCCTGGGGAAAATGAGAGAGAGAGAGAGAGAGAAACAGTGGAAAAATGAGAGAGAGAGGGAGAAACAGCCAGTGGGAAAAATGAGAGAGAGAGAGAGACTCAGACAGTCAGAAAATGATAGAAAGAGACAGAGAGAGAGAGAGAGAGAGAGAGAGAGAGAGATACAGCCACAGTGGGAAAAATGAGAGCGAGAGAGAGAGAAAAAAATAGACATGCAGGGGGATAGATAGAAATTATAAAGAATACAGGAGAGAGAGAGAGAGAGGGGGGGGGGGGGAGCTGTTGTGATGAAAAGTGATAAGATTTGTGTAGTGCTTCCACTGGCATGTTTAGGTTTCTGATATATTTTTTTCCTGGTAGGTTAAGTAGTTATGCATTGAAGGAATTGATAAAAATGTTAGAACATGCACTGAAAATGCATATCTTATGGAACTCGTGCATCTTTTAAACGTTATATGGGCTATTAGAATACAAAATTCAGTTTCATTCAAATAAATAACAGTATCGACATGTGTATGTTAGATTATGTCTTTTTTTATATAGAAATGTAAAGCACAATGTACAAAATATAAACACGTCAACTAAAGGCAAGATATGCTACAGTATACGGATGAAAAGATCATGATTTTGAGATGGCATGTTATCATTAATGTAAAAAGAAACTACTGTATAAGCCATAAATTTCGTGGCCATAAATTTTCGCAAATATAGGACTAACCAGACTATTTCGCGAGTAGTTAAATTCGCGGTCGGAAAATTCTCAAATCTACAAATAGCGGTGATGATGTACTTTTGCAAAGCGAAGTGGTGAATTTCTGACCAGGAGACAACAAATTCAACCGACTTCTAATGTTGGCAATATTTTGGAGTGTTGTTAAATTTGGGAACCACTCATGATGCGTGAAATTCGCGAAAATAAAACCCCCGCGAAATATATGGCGTATACAGTACTCTGTACGTCTGTTATAGATACACTGTATTGGTTGTTTAAGCAATAAACCATTTTTACTCTGTTATATTCATGTCTATATTCTTAATAAACATTCATATATATATACAACAGAGTGTTCTAAAACACATGTCAAACAAAATATAAACATGTCATCAGAATATATGAGATGGCATGTTATGTGAAATCAAAGCACTATGAATTCGTATGTTATAGATACACTGCGAAGACGAATCTAGATCGAGAGTCAGATCGACAACATCGACATCGAAGCCGAAATATTTAGAGCCGTTCCCGATGTCCGATGTGACTGAAATTCAGGTGCTAGTTGTACTTGTAGTTCTAGATTCAGGCGGGATGTGCATTAGCGCCGGCAATTTCTGACTGTTGAACAATTTTTAGATTAGGTCTAACATTATATACAACCATGCCATGGATTCACTGGACGGAAACACACTGAATGAAGGCCGAGTGCATGCAGTGTAGATCTACGCGCAACGCGACGGTTCATTCATCAGCATAGCCTTAAGCATACCGTACGTGTAATGTATGCCTATGTAATTTCGCTGAGCCGAAAAAGGTCGAAAGGACTGGGAACTTCGAAGCTTTACTCGAGGCCTGCCAAAGAAAGTTACGAATTGTAAAAACCTTTTGAATAATGCGACCAAAATACCACAAACAACCCCTTTCATGACAATCTGGGAACAATATAACCACGTTTACAAAAAACCCCAGCTCGATTGAGTGCAAAATCACCAAGAAAAGCGCCGTCAAACAAACGGAAGGACAGACAGACACACAAGATCTGAGCTTAGCCAAATTATAGTAAGGATAGGACAATTTAGTCATTTAAATGCTCATTTCAGAGGCAGTAACATGCATACAAGCTGTTTATATTCATTAATGTAGAATGTACATGTATGCTTTGTGCCATTGACATGTCCAAAACAACCATTAGTACTATGCCCTCCTGATGAAATGAGCATGAAAGATGTCACCTCTGTGTTAAAAGGATATGACTTAGTCCCTCCATAGATCTCAGCAGTTGATATGGTTTTTTGTCTCACCTGCATAGCGGAGCGAGACTATATATAGGCATCACTATTTCCATTAAACATTGGCATCGTTGGCATCGTCTGCATCGTCAACAATCATGCTGTAATCACAATAACTTTCTATGGAATTGAGATACAATTACTAAATTCATACCACAGGGACATCTTTTAATTTAAAGGCGCAGGTCAAGTTCGAAAATGAGTTGAATCTGACCAAGGCAGGCCTGTGAAATCTCTGCTTTTTAGCGGAAATCCGCTTTTTTTTTTTTATTCTGCCCGATTCTATTTCCGATTTTTTCCTGTGTGCTCTTTCCGCTATTTTATCGGTGGTTCATCGCAGTCGAATGAAGGCAAGTCTGGACTTGCATTCAACTTTGTACATGAAGTCAATGCATCGGCAGGTACGGGGGTTTTGGATTTTCATTTGTTTTTTGCCGACACCATCATACTCGTAGCTTGCGATAATTAAGCAAAAAAACTCGCCACAAAACCGCTGATTTCTTGATTTTTAACGCTTTTTCGGCGAACCTGTTTCTTAGCATTGGACTTAAGCCCCGCGTGCTTTGGAAATATGGCGCCGATTCCGCATTTTGACAGTGGAATTAGGCTTTTTAGACAGATTTTGGGAGGTGACTATGGGACTTTCTTGTGGTGAGTGACAATGTCTGTGTGTACAATAATGTGATTTGTGTGTGTTGTGGCAATAGAATTTGCTGGCTTGTGGTCATATTGTATGATAATAGGTAGAATCATGGTGGCGGAAACTTTCAGCTTTTTTCCGCTCTTTTTGTGAAACCCCATTCACAGGCCTGCAAGGTCAAAGGTCAAAATGTCAATGAACTTTTTGCAAACAGCACTGCAATCACAGTAACTTTCTATGGATTTGAGGTAGATTCACAGGTACAATACTCAGTTACCGTTCATGCCGTAAATGATCAGTGTATGTTGTAAATTGCAAGATGCAGGTGAGACAATGCTAGGCATTCCCCTTGTTTAAATGATATGTTAGATATGTGAACAATAGAAATTTGCACTATAAATATTGAATATATCTAATAAGAATCAAATTTTGTACAAATTGATCAAGTACGTGCATGCAATGCAAGTTTTATAGTCTGTTAAAAACATTTTTTTTTAAGTATACAGATACTGATAAATGAGGCTCATATTAAAGATAACTTGAATAGATTTTATTTAATCGTATTATAATCCTTTAAAGCATAAGAAATGTAAAATGAAGGAATACCTTCACAGGACACCATAAAGATAAGAATATAATATGCCTTTGTTATCTTAGATGATAATTTATCACACATAGTAGGGGATTATGGTTATTCTTGAGATCCTCACAGTTGTTCACATACCCTTAGATCCATTGTTGAACTATAATCCTGATCCTCTTCTACAATTTCATTATAGAATAGATCCGAAAACATGTTTTTGTAACGAGGGGCAATAAGAGATGCCCTAGATCTTGTCCAGCCATTGCCCCCATTAGGGAATATTGTTTCTCTCCTCTCAATATAAAACATAAGTTGAAAAACAGGAATTAAATTGGTGGTGTGGTTGTCTCTGTCAGTTTGGATATAGTCTGGTATCCCTTACTCCTAAAGCGCCCTCTGAACAGGGTATGGATAAAATCATTAAAGGAGAATGAAACTCTGGGGGAAAATTCATTTCAATGAAAAGAGAGGATAGAGAGAAGCAATTTTTAAAAATTTCCATCAAAATCGGTTTCGAAATGAAAAAGTTATGAAAGTTTGAGAAGTCTCAATTTACTTTCTATGGCGATCCTCAAATTGGCAATGTTGCTTCAAAATGGCAGGTTTAGTAGTACAACTCTCAATATGTTTTGTACACAAAATTTCATATTTTCTCCATTATCTCTAAAGATGCTGCTTGTATTTTTGTGAACTCAGCATATGTTGTGTCAAATACATTTTCCCATGATATATCTTCAGCTAAGAAGGAGACAAGCTGTACCTTGAGAGATAATGGGGAAAATTTGAAATTTTGTGTACAAAGCATATGGAGAGTTGTACTACGAAACCTGTCACTTTGAAGCAACATTGTCAATTTGAGGATCGCCATAGAAAGTAAATTGAGACTTTTCAAACTTTCATAACTAATAGTACTGTAAAAACCAGAAACTTTCACGCCATAAAACTTTCGCAAATTGTTAATGACAGCCAATTTTGCATCAAGAAACTTTCGCAAAGTGCAATAATTTCATGTTTTTTCAGTTGTGATTTGATTATTTCGCGGCATGAAACTTTCGCGAATCTTGACCACTTGCGAATTTCGTGAAACTTTCATGGACGCGAACATTTCTGGTTTTACAATATGCAAAGATCTGGATGGTGAATAGAATGTACATGTAAAATTTGCAATGAAAGTGCTCCTTCAATAGATAAGTGCAAAAAGAAAGCAAGTAGGCCTACATGTACATATCAACGTTACCCAGGAAGTGACAGAGATTTTCGGTGATAGAAGACATTTCTGCTTAAATTTTATTTGTATAAGAATTATGGAAAATTTGTAGGCCTACTTTTTATTCATAATGTTAAAGTGGAATATTACAATAAGAAATGTAGGCTTACACATGTATGGTGAAAACACAAGAAGATAAATAGTGACATCTGGCTTTGCCAGTACAAAATAATTTAATTTTTAAGCTATTCAATAGTAATTTGAAAATATTCTCTTTATTCTTCTGAATGTTCACTTGGATGTTGTGCTAGTCCTGAAGTTACAAAAACCAGGATGGAGTTATAGCATAGAATATGCTCTTATTCCCTTCCACATCTATTTGCAACAAACTAGTGGTTTTGAATAATCAGGGGAGACATGTTTACCTCTGCGGTTATAACAGGTGTCTGCTTCATGAAATACCTCACTCTCATGAAGATATCTGGCACACTTCAGTTACATGTATGTTGTATCAGAAATTAAAATTGAAATTTGCCAATTTGGGGGTCGCCTGTGGAAAGTGCATTGTAAACACTGTTTCAGGATGAACTTTAGGGGAGGGAGTCTTCCACCAGTTACCCCCAAGAGATGAGGGATCGATAGAACGCTCATGTTGGATGTTACATCCATTGACAAATGGGAATTGATTGCTTGCAAAGGTTAATGTGTCAATTATGATATGAGCAATGAAAACCCAAGGCTGGGTAAAACCTTGGAGTTTAATTTAGTTGGTTCATGATACATACTTGATAGATAGGGACGATGAACATATAGAGAATAATTTTACTCCTAGATGCTGGGAAATATGCAGAGGAATGTATTTCATGTAGACTGTTAGGAGGTATAGTCTTCATTGGAATACATGTACAAATAAATAAATAAAAAGACATTACTTTTCTCATGGAGAATATCTTATTATAATCACCATGCCTTTTTGTGTGGAAATACCATGTGCATTTACATTTGGGATATTGAAAATTTGATGATAAACATGAAAAATATATATTGCTGAATGTACAATGTGTAAAAATATATTTGCAATTTTGCTTCCTCAAAAATATTTTCCTTTGATAAAATGTCATGATTATATGAACTCATGTTCCAATCACATGTAGGTGATCAAAATGACAGAAGAAGTGAATGTTTTTGAAGTATACCATGACATTTTTCTCAATTATACAAATTCATTTTGTGGGCTGTGTTGTATTGGCAGTCATCAGAAATCATGTAAAACTTGACAAGTTTAAGCATTGGTATGACAAGCTCTTGTAGGGTTTTTGTAGTGCTTTTACTACCCGGTAGCAACTAAAAGTTACCATATTTTTATGACTCAAATGTTAACATGTAGGTCTATATTTATTTGGAGACAATGGACACATTGTAACTTTGTTTACATCAATTTCATGTTTACATCAATTTCATGTCTACATAAATCAAAATGAATCCCAAAACTTTTTTTATGAGACATAAAGTTTGTTGGCATCCTTTATAGCATACTCAAAGAAACCCTTGTACAGTTTTTAGGAGAATTTGCCTCTCTTTTGCGATGGGTTGTGAATCAGCAAAGCTCTAGGGCAACAGAAAAACCATAATGCCTCAATGTCAAAGGGCAAATTGTGTTGGGTATAAAGTCATCTACATGTATGGAGACTTTGCAAGTACACAGTGTCTACTGTTTAGAAAGTGCTGGATTCTTTGAGGCAAGACATTTCAAATACAGGAGCAGTTACAATGCTTAGAATATATTATTTTGTATAAATCAGTCAAGACACAGTAAAAGGAAATGCACTGTAAATTCCGTGTGGAAAAAGTGTAGATGTACATGCGTATGTGACTGAAGTTGTGATACAAAACAAGATACAATGAGAATGCAAAATTCAGTGAACCAGTGAATATGATTTTTTTTCCACACAAACCAAAGAATGTGAAGTTCTAACATATCTGATTATCATCATTCTTACTTTTCTCATTTTTCTTGAAGGAATAGAAATAGACATTTGACAATGACAGAAATACCACCAAGCAAAGCAATGACATTATTCTGGTTTACAGCAGATGACATATATTCAACCCATGGACACTAGAAAGCCGTGATCATTGTCTGTCAAGTTGTAGTAAAGGAATTGAAAAGATGCTATATATTTGTTTACAGCCTCACTTTAATTGATTACTTGATGGATTGTTTTAGCATTGATGTTGTACTCCTTGATTAAACTGCTTTTGCTTGGTCATTGTGTTGACATTAGTATTTCTCATTCATTTCATCATTGTCCATTCTTTAGGAAAGTAGAGCTTGATTAGGTCTCTAATTTTGCTCTAGTTTATTCTCCCGTCCTCATTCCGTCATTGACAGAGATGGAAAATTCATAATATTTTATTTATGACCGTAATGTCACCAGTCGTGGCGCACTCTTGTAATACAGCTTCATTGCTGCCACGCCCTGTGTCATCAGCTGCCTGTAATCTTTCCGGAGCGAAATGAACGGATGCGATTGGCTCGCAGATATTGTACCAAAATAAATAAGCAACATTTATCCCCTATACAAATTTTGGTTCGCTTATTGGCAAGCTTGCCACAAGCTTGCACACAAGCGTGCCAACATGCTTGTGGCAAGCTTGCCATCATTTTCTAAGCTCGTTTTAAGCTTACCACAAGCGTGCTGCAAGCTTATTTTGTTGAAAACATGCTTATTAAGCATGCCACAAGATTATTACGAGCTTGCCGCAAGCTTAAATTTGTATAGGGGATGTGCTATGCTTCGCTTGCTGCCGATTGCGCAAAGAATGATGGCAGCTAATGTTCATTTCCAAAGAGAATTATCCACTGGGCTTTTTTATGTTCTGCTAATTTTTGTGTAAAACAAGAACTTCCTCTTTAGCAGACTGAAACAAAATAAATAATCTGTACCATATTTTCTGTTTTCGATGTAACAGAGCTTAAGTTTCATAGATGTTGGCCAGACAAATTTTTTGCATGAAAAATGCTTTGGAAATAAATTATCTTTGTTCAAAGTTGGCTGTCTTGCCGAGAATGCCTATGCTCCAGTCGGGACGCGCCATTCCTACAACACACAAATAATGACGTAGGCAGCCCGACAAGCACATTACACAGTGTGCCTGCGCAATAACGCAAAGACAATGCGATAACCAGATAGGTGGCTGCGTATGGTTTCATAGCGCGCTGTGTACTAAGGGAATATTTTTACCACAGAGTGATTTATTGTCGTGCCTGCGTAGCGGAGCGAGACTACGGGCGTCACTATTTCTGTAGTTGGGTTAGTAGTTGTTCACTGTAGTAAACATGTTGTGTAATCATTTAATGAGACAAAAGAAAGTATTCCAAATTATTGAAATACCCACAAATCCCGAGGTGGTCTTAAACTTTTGCAAATGATGGTAGATGCTAAAAATTGAAAAAAATGAAATTTGATATTTTACGCTATTTTTGGCGTTTGTGCCACTTCTCGAATTCAACGACGAATAGCAGAATACTTGAAGTAGTAATGATGACGATAATAGTTTGGTCTTGTAATACATTTTACAGCTGTAGGCCTGTACCATTTTATTTTCACACAAGCTAAAAACATGTACTAAAGAGGAAAGTATTGATTGTATATATAGTGGTCTTGTCAAATGAAACATGAATATATATGTGTAATTATCAAAGAACTATCTTTGAAGGCAATATGATTACAAAATATGCACATTATTGTAGGCATAACAGAAATTTTAGTGAGGCATGAACATTAATGTAATATTGATACAAAGATACATGTAGGACACTATAATACTTTTTGTCCAATTCTAAATTGGAGCCATAGTTTTCTTATGGTTGCATCATGAGGTTCAAGATGAGATGCATCCAGAGTATATAGGCCTTCTTTCTTGGTCGTGTCAATTTATGAGCTAAATAGGACCCACCCACCTGGCCACCTCACAGATGAAACTTTAATAATACGTGTAGTTGTTTTACCTAAACTTAACTATAACTGTTTCCTGTTCTTCTACACAACCCTGTAAGACTTATATTTTATTACTCTCTGGAGCCTATAACCAACAAGCTTTGCGACATTTTGTGGACAACTCTCCCATTTGTCTTACACAAAAATATCATTAATTTGCGGTTTTCTTCGAGGCGCTTTTACCCTTGGGGCAGTACTCAAAATATATTGGAGATAGCATATTGTTATAGGTCCTCATGAATGAAAAGATCCTACTGAGTAATGTATTTTGAAAAAAAGTGACATTTCAGTCATTTTGTGTGTTAGAGCAAATGGGGGAGTTGTCCACAGCTACATCATAGTGACATTACCTATTCCACCAATTTGAAATTCCTACATGCATAGTGATTACAACTTTCAAAAATTCATAACTTTCTTATTTGCTTGTCCGATTTAGTTCAAACTTTCACCAATCTGCTTCTCTGATTTTTCCTCTTTCTTTCAAAGCAACTTGCTATTAAGGTTGGATTTCCCTTTAACATACATGAATTGTACACAGCTGGTATGTTCAGAATGTTATTATTGTTTTCTTGTTTTTTTTTGTTAACAACTTATGCTAAGAGTATAAAGGTTTTACTATCTTGTTTCCAGTGTTCAATGCTTTTTAATGTTTTCATATTCTCTTAAATTTGAATGATGAGAAAAGTTTTTTATTGTCAGAAAGTTATCAATTTACGAAAAAAGTTTTTATTTTAATACATTTTCTTTTTTTACCCCTCCTTAGTTTTTTGTGTGAGCTATTCTATCCATGTACATCTATTTGTTTATTGGATGTGTGTAAGTTATAAGGAAAGAATATCTATACAAGGATGTCAAAATCTTTATTCTTAGGAAAATATTCTTAGGCCTACTTATGTACTCAAATGAGAAAGGCATATACCTCTTTTTCTGATAAGTTTTACTTTTTGCAAACATCCCCCAATTATGACTAGTCACATCCTTCCTGTAGAATAAAGGGCCAAATAGAATCATAGAAACATGCCAAGCAAGACAAAAAAGGACATGTTCAAGCCTCGGGCAGGACCCATTTCTGTTCCGTTTGAGGTATGCTCTTGAGTATGTAATAAGCTGCTCACATGCTGGGAAATAGGAGCGAAGGATTCAACGTAAAGCGAAAATCGACATGCCAAGTACCATCCGCCCACATCAGCTTTTCAAATAGCCCCAGAGAATATCAGCTCTCACCTCCCTAAAGCCTCTCCTACGAGGCCCCCCTCCTAATCTAGTAGAGGACAGTGTCTTTTATGGTTGTGGGCATATTCACTCAAATAAAGGGAAGATATCAAGCTAGAAATTCAAGAAAAATCGTAAGATATTTGGCACCAGATAACAGTTGTGCATCAGTTGTGCGTGTGCAGGATATGAATGTCATGTTGTACAAGTAGTAGAGAAGGTTGAGTTCTGGGAAAGGTGAAAATTAATTTGTCTGCTTTATCATTCCTTCTTTGTCAGTTTGGAAGAACAACATAGTAGAAATGTCTCCTTTTGAGGATTGCTCTAGCAATGCCCTCATATTCAAAATATGGGAAATAGCTGAAATGTTTGGGCCCAACATTTATGCCACAGGTGTGTGCTGTCCCATATACCCATTTCTGTGTGCAGTGCATGTGCTGTTCAGTGAGATTGGGTCAATTTTCTTATCAGTTTGATAATTCCAAAACCTCATTATATACCAATTCTTATGTAGACATGATCAACCTTTCCTAATTACTTTAAGACAGTTTCTTTCGCCATGAAATTGCATGACTAGAACTCAACTTTATCCCTTAGATGCATGTAGGAGATTGAAGATAATAATAATAATCAAACATTTTTATATAGCGCATTACACATAAGCAAAATTGCATGTCTCTATGCACTTTAGGAGAAAAAAGAAAGGAAAGATGCACTGGGTTCATGATTCTGATTAACTATAAAGTGGTGAAAAGGTATGTCTTTAGAGAATTAATGAAGTTTTCATAGGAATTTATACTTTTCAGATATTCAGGCAACTTGTTCCACAAAAGAGCGGCAGAATGTGTAAAAGACCTTTCCCCGTATGATTTTGTCATTATTTGTGGAACGCAGAGCAGGGACTTGAAACTGGAACGTAACATTCTATCGGGTTTATATGGAGTTAGTACTTCAGAGAGATAAGTAGGAGCCAGCTGATGTAAACATTGGTAGGTTAACACAAGTATTTTAAATTGGATACGGGACTTGATGGGCAACCAGTGTAGATCTCTTAAGACTTAAGATAGACTTAAGTTAGGCAAAAATGTCATGTTCACTGGGAGTTCTGTAATCTAAATGTAATCGCATGTGTTTCAAATTTTATTGATGGCATACACATAAATGTATATCATATGTGTTTATGCATGTACCCCTATACAAATCTAAGCTTGCGGCACGCTTGCGGCAAGCTTAAAACGAGCTTAGAAAATGATGGCAAGCTTACCGCAAGCGTGCCGCAAGCTTGCCGCAACCTTGCAGGAAGGGTGGCAAGCTTGCAGGAAAAGTGGCAAGCTTACCGCAAGCTTGCCGCAAGCTTGCACAAAAATGTTAAGCGTGCGGCAAGCGTGCGGCAAGCTTGCAGGAAAATTGGCCAGCTTACCGCAAGCTTGCACAAAAATGGCAAGTGTGCGGCAAGTTTGCTGCATACTTGCAAGCTTGCGGCACAGTTTCATGGGAAGCAGCAAGCTTGCGGTGAGCTTGCACATTACCAAATGGAAATTTATTGTTTATACGGTAATGTCACCATTCATGGAGGGGTCTGACAATTTGGGATTCATAATTTTCAGAAAATACCATGTTTGTTGAGGAATCATCCACCATTCGATGCCAAAAATGCTTGTGAAGAACATCCACCTATAACACTGCATCTTGCTTGTACAGTGCGAATGCTATTGATACACTCTTTGCAAATGATATTGCGAAGGAAGGATTAATCTAAGATAAATCAGTCTGTTGTAAAGATTCTCTTAGTACACGGCACGCTATGAAACCATACTTAGGAAGCTATCTGGCTATAGCAGAACCTAATCAGTCACGGACAGACATTTGACAAATTTTGAAAGTGTGAAGGCCTGTAGAAAATAAGTATTTTATTGAAGAGAGTTATGTTATGTTTCATTGTGAGGGGTATCACTGAAGGAGTTGAAATTTGATAACATTTGGTTTCCATGGTTGCCTACTAAAATTATAATCCTTAAAATATTCATTGTCATGGACGAACAAAATGCCTACTCTTAGGCTCAGCATTGTCTTTGCAGGATTGAACATGCGCACTCTGTAATGTCCTTGTTGGCTGGCTACGTCATTATTTGTGTGCTGTAGGAATGGCGCGTCCCAACTGGAGCATAGGCATTCTCGGCAAGACAGCCAACTTTAAACAAAGATAATTTATTCATTCTGTTTTGAAATATGCCCTTGCATACTCTTTATTAGCAATGCTCCTGTTAAATTGCTTTGTGTTGATTTCTTAAGGCACTTTAAGCTAAGGGCTTATCACGAGGACTTCAACTTTGAGGCGAGGGTCTGAAACTGGATCTGCAAATTGGCATTGTTTTCTCAACAGCAAATCTGACGTCCAGGGTTTTCTGAGTTTTAACTGTTCTTTGCATATCTTAAGAAGTTTTGAGTCTCATCTTTCAGAATCACCATGATGCCTGGAAGTGTTTCAGCTGACCAATCTTTCTGACACTTTATCAGGATCCATTAAAAGGATTTTTAAGCTCAATGAATTTTTGAAAAGGTTTCAATAACTATCAAATGACAAATGTATAATTTAAAGTAAAGCAGCTATGCACAGAAAGAAACATTGAGCAGCAGATAATTTGTTATCCAATCAAATTTTGAATATAGACATGGAAAAGAGCAATGGATAAGGTTGTAAGGTATTTCTATCTGATAGTGATTGATTTTATTCGATAATGGGTGGAGCCTTCCCTAATCCCACTCATTTATTAAGTACAGGTGCTCCTTTCAGCCTGAAAGTTCTATTGTAAATGCTTCTGACATGTTTTTAGGAATATATGAATCATATAATCTGCTGAGAGTCAGTATGATGTTTTACATAGAGTAATGCCCTCCTAGCTCTCAGCATATTATGTGAACCATATAACCAGGGGTATCCTATACAGTCAAACCCATATCTTACCCACCACCTGTTAATAAAGGACACTGTAATTATTTCTTTTAGTGATTTTTGTGTACAGGTTTATTAACCGTAACATGGTATTCTCAAGGAGTTTGGATTTTTTTTTTTTTTGGGGGGGGGGAGGAAGGGGGGTTCTAGGGATGCTGTTAATTGTTTAGAAAAATTGTTCTTTTTTACAAAACTTTCATTTAAATTACAAGCTGTTCACATTGTCTTTGATCGTCCATATTTTCAATCCGTTTTTGGCAGCATATCATTAAAATTATATTCGATTTGGCCCAAGGCATTTTATTTACTTGAAGAAGCATTAATTCATGCTTCATGATTAATTTTACACTGTGTTTTATTTGTGTTTATAATGCAGATATTACATTTACTTTCAGTCAAGAGGCTAAAAGTTTGACCTGTTTCATAATGACCAGTGCTTATATATGTTTGTGCTTAAGGGCATTAACTCTAGGCCTGAGTCGAAACGGTTCCCCGACCGGTCCCCGCCCGTCACGCTGAAACCCGGGTTTGCATTTTCGGATTTCGGGTTTTTCCAAACTAATTTTAGCACTAATATATTGCAATTTAGAACTTTAAACATGCAATTCACAAACTGAATTTCAATTTAATCCAATTATATTTGCTGCAGTAATAAATGGAAATCATTTCAGACGACGATAGGTCTTTTCATGAGTCTAAAAAAATAGAGCTGCGAGGAAGATTCAAGCTAGGCGGTACCGTGCGCGTTCAGAAATGAAGTCAGAATGGGAGTCACCGGCGCTCAGTGTGCTCGAATACAGCCTTATACCGTAATACACAGACGAGGGTCGAATATAACTGATGTGATCGTGCCAAAAGTAAGCTTGAAAACAACCAAAAATACCACGTAAGCGACAACAAAAATACAAAATTACCGTAAAACAATTCTTTTCTTTGGCAAGAAATAGTATGGGTATCCATAATATTTCATAGAAAAAATGATGTTGGAGGATTGCGAGTGCACTTCATATCGAGATAAGGCAGCCATATTTGACATTGTTCTGCGTAGCAAGACCGCAGATGGCAGCAGAGAGGAACAGTTGTGGCCGATCACCTGATCTAGTGCCCACATTTATTTTCCTCTCTGCTGCCATCTGCGGTCTTGCTAAGCAGAACAATGTCAAATATGGCTGCCTAATCTCGATATGAAGTGCACTCGCAATCCTCCAACATCTTTTTTTCTATGAAATATTATGGATACCCATACTGTTTTTTGCCAAAGGGAAGAATTATTTTACGGTAATTTTGTATTTTTGTTGTCGCTTACGTGGTATTTTTAGGTGTTTTCAAGCTTACTTTGATCCGATCACATCAGTTATATTCGACCCTCGTCTGTGTGTATTACGGTCTAGGGCTGTATTCGTGCGCACTGGGCACAGGTGACTCACATACGGACTTCATTTCTGAACGTGCATGGTACCTACCACAAAGCTTGATTTCCTCTTTCAGCCCTCAATTTTAGGTAACAAAGAGACCTTTGGCTGTATTTCTTAATGTTTTGTTTTTATTCCGAAATGTTATTTCTCTCGGGAAAAGCATTGTTTTATCGATTTGGATTCAGTAACTGTCCTCTATGCTGCATTTTAGTTTAGCAATTTTACCTTGACTGTTGACTCCCGTCACTACATACACTCACATTTTCTGTTGTAGGGAATTCCCGTTCGGGTACCCGGTCCCCACCCAAAATTTTCGAGTCAAACCCGGGTTTGGAAAAACCTGTGATGACTCAGCCCTAATTAACTCTATGTCAAAATATTGGCATTATTAGAGTGAACACTCTTCTGGCTCTCGGCACACTATATTACAATGTTGTACATTCCTTATGAATCACATTGAAATGTTGAAGAATATAATTCATCTGCATATACCACTTCAAGATGGTGAGTTAGGAGTGTGAGGGGGGGGGGGGGGGCATGGGGGTTAAGTGGTGGGGAGGGGCATACAGTAGAATGAGAACTGAATGGCAGGAATAGCAGTCCCAGCTTCATTAATTTTTAGATTTCTTAGAGGAAGGTACCAACTTTCAATTTATATCCCAATAGAAATTATGGAGAACTGCATAGCTACCCAGGCATTGAGAAAATATGTTTCATTGTGCCAGATTGATATGTGATATGCCTTAGTGATTTCATAATGATAATGGATGTATATCTCAGATCATTGACGGTCAATGAATTAGATGGAGAATGCTCATCTATTAAATTGGCAAAGTATTGACTTTTTCCTTCTCCACACTGCAATCTTCTCTTCATCTTCATCTTCAAGATTGAGAGGATGTAGGCTATACACATAAAGGAAGAAGTGAACTACTGGTACCCTGTAAGACAAAGTTGATTGCAATACAAGGAACTTTTTTATATTATTCAGGAACTTTGACAATTCATCCATCAGATTGAATACCCCATTTATTTTCAGATAGGAATATATCT
This sequence comes from Heliocidaris tuberculata, assembly GCA_025618425.1. Lineage (NCBI taxonomy): Eukaryota > Metazoa > Echinodermata > Echinoidea > Camarodonta > Echinometridae > Heliocidaris > Heliocidaris tuberculata. Next base: position 5,827,561 of record CM046834.1, read on the forward strand.
AGTTTTAGCCCTGCCTTTTCCTTCTCCCTTATTTCAGCTCTGCTCTTTATGCCAAGTTTGAACATGCAGCTTTTGGCTTAATGCCTATAGTGATCCAATATCTCCACTGAAAGGAAAGATTTTGATGAATAAAGATGTGCAGAATTCCCATATCAAATTATCAGAAAGAGAGATATTGCATCAGAGATAAAGCGGAGATGCTTGGGAAATGTTCCTGCATCTTAATCGAAACCTAACCCATGACTAGGGATGAGTCATCACGGGTTTTTCTAAACCCGGGTTTGACTCGAAAATTTCGGGCGGGGACCGGGTACCCGAACGGGAATTCCCTACAACAGAAAATGTGAGTGTATGTAGTGACGGAAGTCAACAGTCAAGGTAAAATTGCTAAACTAAAATGCAGCATAGAGGACAGTTACTGAATCCAAATCGATAAAACAATGCTTTTCCCGAGAGAAATAACATTTCGGAATAAAAACAAAACATTAAGAAATACAGCCAAAGGTCTCTTTGTTACCTAAAATTGAGGGCTGAAAGAGGAAATCAAGCTTCGTGGTAGGTACCGTGCACGTTCAGAAATGAAGTCCGAATGTGAGTCACCTGTGCCCAGTGCGCACGAATACAGCCCTAGACCGTAATACACACAGACGAGGGTCGAATATAACTGATGTGATCGGATCAAAGTAAGCTTGAAAACACCTACACGTAAGCGACAACAAAAATACAAAATTACCGTAAAATAATTCTTCCCTTTGGCAAAAAACAGTATGGGTATCCATAATATTTCATAGAAAAAAAGATGTTGGAGGATTGCGAGTGCACTTCATATCGAGATTAGGCAGCCATATTTGACATTGTTCTGCTTAGCAAGACCGCAGATGGCAGCAGAGAGGAAAATAAATGTGGGCACTAGATCAGGTGATATCGGCCACAACTGTTCCTCTCTGCTGCCATCTGCGGTCTTGCTACGCAGAACAATGTCAAATATGGCTGCCTAATCTCGATAGGAAGTGCACTCGCAATCCTCCAACATCATTTTTTCTATGAAATATTATGGATACCCATACTATTTCTTGCCAAAGAAAAGAATTGTTTTACGGTAATTTTGTATTTTTGTTGTCGCTTACGTGGTATTTTTGGTTGTTTTCAAGCTTACTTTCGGCACGATCACATCAGTTATATTCGACCCTCGTCTGTGTGTATTACGGTATAAGGCTGTATTCGAGCGCACTGAGCGCCGGTGACTCCCATTCTGACTTCATTTCTGAACGCGCACGGTACCGCCTACACATGTAGCTTGAATCTTCCTCGCAGCTCTATTTTTTTAGACTCGTGAAAAGACCTATCGTCGTCTGAAATGATTTCCATTTATTACTGCAGCAAATATAATTGGATTAAATTGAAATTCAGTTTGTGAATTGCATGTTTAAAGTTATAAATTGCAATATATTAGTGCTAAAATTAGTTTGGAAAAACCCAAAATCCGAAAATGCAAACCCGGGTTTCAGCGTGACGGGCGGGGACCAGTCGGGGAACCGTTTCGACTCAGCCCTACCCATGACGACAATCCAACAACCGAGATGAGCCATTGCAGAAATGCCCCTAATGAAAAAATGCCTCAAATTCTCATACATAAATTATTACACTGCACAGCAAGAGCTTACTTATTACTGAATGGTCATTTATATGATGATTGGCAAAAGAAAGCATCTTTTTCAAAGGGTTGAAACTAGTAGTACATGTATTCGGAACAATTAAGCTTTTCCTCCTTACACTGATAAATAAAAATTACTTATTTGACTCAATAAGATAGGATATGGGAGAGTGAAGGGCTAAAAATTATGGGAAAATTATATTTTTCTTATTGAGAAAATCTCAAAGATATCATGGAATGAAAGAAACTTAAGTATTTGCCTGTGTTCAGTTTAAATCTTAAATTTCCTCTGGCAATCCTCCTGTCATGTATATTAATTTGATTTAAACCTCTCTTTAAACTTTTGAATAACATTTAAAGTTGCTACCCCCATTGAATATTTCATTTCACTGTAAGCTAAATTATCAATTTAGTTTGCACTTGAAAAGTTTTGGGGTTTGTGCTTAGAAAGGATCAGGTTGCACTTATTGGGACTGGACAAAGTGTCAACTGCTATATACGAATGAAATTCAAGAAAAATGGAAAAATCTAATGTTACATTTGTTAATAATAAAAATAAACCGTTCTTGTATAGCACATATCACATTACGATATAACTTCCCTATGTGCTTCCGAAGGGTTTGAATGTTATCACCCTGGCTTTAACTCCGGCGGCCATAATCAGCGCACAGTGCATTTCAAAGAATAAATCCTGCTAGGTACCCATTTAACACCTGGGTGGAGAGTGGATTAATGTCTTGCCAAAAGATGCTTGCGCCAGGGTGAGATTGCAACCCTCAACCCTTGGATTGAGAGTCAAGTGAATGAACCACTATATCACTACACCTCCACATGAAATATTGTTTATTGAGAAGCTTTGTATCTTAAATGAAGCAAACTCTTAAAGGTACTTCATCACTTTTGCAGCCCTAAATTTTAAAGTTGTGTGAGTATGTGATAAATTACAAAAAAATTATCATTGGAAAACTTGTGCGGATGTGAAGATTGTAATTTGCTTTTAAGTAAGTAATAAAACAATTTGTTAACTAGGGGTGGGAGTTTCGGGTATTTTTTCAATTCGGGAACCCGACTATTTTTCGGGCGGGTTCCCGGTTACCCGAAAATGATATAACACGAATTACAAGCCAATATTTACCCCTAAGAAGCTACAAACACTGGGAAAACTCCTTTGTGTTTGGCAACTGAAATAAACCATTCGAGGAAAAAACAAAAACAAAAACAAAAACAACAACAACAAAACAGGCGGAGGAAATCGCGTGGGCGCAAGACAGGATAGGCATAAGCCGCCTAAATCTAATCTGCAGAAATTGTCTACGGTCTAATCATGCCAGCGCCTTAGGTAGTCACGCGCGGTCAACAGTCCCTCGCACATGTTTATCCAAAATACATGAATGTACATGTACTTATAAAAAAGGAAGGGGAATACAAAGAAATCTTATGAAGAAAAACTTGTTTGAGACGATGATCATGATGATTCTTAATAATTTTGTACGGGCAGCTCTTGGGAATTTTGACATCGTGATCGTAGAGATCGAGTCACTTAATCACTTTGTACACAAACTTCACTGTTCACACGTAGTATTGATTTGCCTGGCGAAAATGGCGAGCTTTCTGTAGTATCTACACTCCTCATACTCTAATTATACACATTGCGAGTCCTCACGCACGCGGTCATCGTCTCATCGACAGTTTCATTCTCAACGTGTGATCAACCCGCCAATTATTGAAATTCACACACACGTACCACTACTAGTACACATAAAATCATCAATACATGCCGGGTCCTCTCTCTTCGCCAGTAGCACCATTGATATCATCATCGATCATCATAATCATCAAAGACATCATCATCATATCATCATTATCAAGATAATAACATCATCAAAACAAATTAAACAATTATCTTCATCAGACATCAAATATCATCATTCATCAAACTCATCATTCATCAAAAAAAATCATCAAGCCAACATTTTCTTCTCTGTCCGACTGCAACTTCATCCTTTAACACACACATGCGGTTCCCTTTTGAAATTCGATCTGTTTATACAAAGCGCCTTTCCACCCAATGCCGCCGCGGTATATGAAAGGAAAAAAGAAAAAAGAAAAAAAAAAGGCGCATACCTTCATTGGCTGGCTGGCATATGACTTGTCATGACTTGTTATTAACGGACCGCTCATGAAATGACGTCACAAGCCCAATTTTATGAATGAAAATGTTAATCGCGGGCACTGTAGACATCCTTTGCTTCTCACAGCCTTGCTTTTCACTTTCGCATGAACAATGAAGGATATTATTTTGGATATATCGTTCATGTACTCTTAATCTGATTTCAGTAATTGGTAACTTCTTTGCTAAAGTTTCAGGATATTGTGACAGTGTCAGATCGTGATCGTCGATGTTAAAAATAACTGTTTAATAGTGTACGAGTTGTGAGATGCCACGTGCGAGTGTGGAGCGACTGTTGAATATGCATGAGTTTGTAAACTTTACGCCCGTTAATCGCTCATAGACTTATCGTTCACTGCAAAGAAGGGGGAAGGGCACTAAATGCAAATTATGTCATGGGTTCAATGAACCAATGAGCAGTCTCCGAATAGCGGCAGTGAGCTTTGCTCTCTGTGTATACGAATGTGTAAGGTTATGTTTCACAGTGAGTTGAACGAATCAAAAGCGCATCACTGCAATGGTGCGCTAGAGCGCTACATGGATTTTTTTTTACATGTAAATAGTAAATGGCTGTTCGACGTTCATCTACCGCCTTGTCGTGTACATACATAGGTGATAATTAAATACTCATTTTCGGGTATCGGTTATCTAATATTTTGACCCGGGTCCCGAGGCTCTCGGGCGGGACTCGGGTACCCGGTTTTTAGTCCCAGCCCTATTGTTAACACTTTAATTTTTTGGACTAATAAAGACGTGTAATTCTTAAAATCATCTTTTGACCGTTATTAGTATATGTACTTGTGTTGATTTCTGAATAGCTCTGAAAAAGCAATATTTTCATTTCTTACAAAGGAGTTATAGAACTTGTGACCTTGAAATTTCATGGGCAGTATGTACAGGATGTCTACTAAACCTTTGCAAAGTTTCATGGAAGTCTGCAAAAGGGATGAGGTACCTTTAAGTTTGATTAAAAGAAGCAAGCTTGTAAGTTTGAGGTTAGAATTTATTAAGGCATGGAATTTGTTGAATCTTACATGTGTTGCTTTATATTTATTATTTTATATTAATAAAAGATATTCATGTAGAGGGAATTATTATTATTTGGTTCCTATATAGATATTGTTTTGATATGATCTTAGACATTAATTGTAATATCTGTACAAATAAAATTACAAATTATAAACAGAGGTGTAAATATAAGCTACATTTGAACTTCCATTAGACATTACTCCAAATTATTAGAGCTTAAAGATATACTGGAGTACTGGGAGTTTTGCAAAAATTCTGCTGTTTGTCTAAAAATGTCTAAATTTCTAAAAGGGGGCCACAATCGAAAAAAAGGGGGGCTGCAAATGCATAACTTTCTTTCAAAAGGGGGGCACGGGCCGGATGTGCCCCCCCCCCCCCCCCCCTCATTCCACCACTGCTCCAATATCTCTTTAATGTATTCTCATGCTCAGGAATCAAGTAGTTTATGAATATTTATGTTAAAGTTGAGATGGGCAATAACTCATATCATTTAACACACAATGCTTTTCTGCCTCCAATCAGAGGATATATGCCTAAGGGTATTGAAAATGCATCTTTTGTGATAAATGAACTGCATATTTATGTATATTTTTTTCACTGAAATTATAATAGTCTCTGTATAAAAAGTTATTGTGACTGAATGAAAAACTTTGTCCATCAGTCGATTTTCAATTTGAGAGAGAGAGAGAGAGAGAGAGCCAAAAGTTCTCTGTATGGCTGACTTGGTAATGAACTTCTTACTTATCTCATTACCATAGAGGCAACCAGAATTTCTTTCCTCATTTTTGGAAATTTATTTGACAGCCTTCAGCCCCTTTATTTCCAACTATTTGCAATGTCATTGTCAATTAATCAAATCTTCTAGCAGCATTTGTAATTTCCACTTACTGCTGAAATTGCTTCATCTAGTTTTAATTAAAGGGAAAATTACCCTGATAACAAGTTGGTTTTAAAAGAAACAGAAAAATTAAAGAAACAGATCAGTGAAGTTTGAGCAAAATCTGATAAGAAATAAAAAAAGTTACAAATTTTTGAAGTTGTAATCAATCAAACACAAATTGGCAACTCTGTGACGTATCTTGCAAGCTTCTCTCCTATTTGTTCAGTACAGAAAATTTCATAAATTTTCATTTTCTTAGTTTTTGTGGAAGGAATAAATTGTTTCATACAGGTTTTGTATAAAAACATATGAGCAATGATTATATCTAAGGTGCATATATGTTTGAATATTTTCTTTAGATAAAATGGAAATTAATGATATTTTGCGTACAGGGCAAATGGGTGAGGAGCTCGCAGTATACGTGACGCAGTTGCCAATTTGTGTTTGATTGATTACAACTTCAAAAATTCATAACTTTCTTATTTCTTATTGTATTTTGCTCAAACCTTCACTGATTTTTTTTCTTTAATTTTCTGCTTCTTTTAAAACTAACTTGTAATCAGGGTGGAATTTCCCTTGAATATGTATATTATGCTTTATAGCATCAATGCTGAGGACAACCAGAGAGTATAACATGCCAATATATCTTTACTAATTCATCAAATGCATAAGGTCTGTAGGCAACATTGATATGAAACATAGAAAGATAAAAATACTAAAAGTTCACTTTTTTTTTTTTGGGGGGGGGTTGCTATTGATGGAGATGAAAAATTAAACAAAATGATAAGAAATTGGCACATACATGTATAGGAGGCAAGCATTAGAATTATTAGACTTTTAGGATGTAGACCAACATGTACAGCCTTTTCACACGAGGGTAAAATTCATCGTATGGAAAGCTTATTAGTTTAAAGCTGATTAACTAATCAGCCCTAGAGCAAATTTTCCCTGTGTGAACATCGAACTAGAGTAGATGCTCCGAAGTGCGGCCGGTAGCCAGGGTGCGGCCGGTCTATCGTTTGCATTGCAAAATCACTTTAAAATACATACATAAAATCATCATATATCACATATCACACACAAAGGGTACATTACCAAAGTCAAAGAAAAACAGCAGTGGCCATGAAAAAAGTATCCATAAATACCACATTTTTAGCGATACAATTGACATTCCCACTACGAAAAAATTGATAATTTTGAAAATATGCCTTTCTTAAGCGTGTTGTTAAGGAAATAGGGTTTTGAAAAATAAGGTTAATTTCAAGAAATTTTCAATTTTAGATGTGGATTTTTCACGTGTCGCAAGCTCAAAAGTGTCTGATCGCTAGTTTCAATTGTCGATATTCAGTGTGTGTGTGTGTGACACACCAGCGCGCTGCGGCGAAAGCTCCGTGCGAATGGCAATGTCAGTGTCGGATATCGCTGCACCGGTGTGTGGCCGGATCGCACGCGGGGAGCTCTGGCGTGGGACTCTGGCTCGGGCTGATGGAATTTGCTCAGCTTGTGCACAAATGATGCACGCGGGAACTCTCCATTGAGTTTGTACATGGAGCTGCAAACCGGTGCAGGTATGCCGCAAACCGGCTCCAAAAATGGAAAATGAAAAATTAATATTACTATGTCAACTCTTCATTTTTGGGGGGATTATATTTTTGGGTAAAAAGTGAAAATAATCTGGAATAAAGAGTTCTAAAATTGGATTTTGTCTTAAGTGGCCGCACACCAGAGCATCTACTCTATACAATGTTCGTACAGATACGAACTCGTGATCTAAAGACGGGTCCGAGCAGCCTACAGATACGAAGTTCATAAGGAGGAGGCAAGAGATTTTGTGTATGAACAGATATACGTCTCTAACTGGGCGGAGCCAAGACCGGGTGCGCGCTTTGATTGACGTGACCTGCTATTATTATGGGCAATAGCCCTACTGCGCATTTAATCAGCAGTGAATCTCGAACAATCGCACCAAAATTTTTTTTGTGTGAATGACATTGTAAAGCTGATTAGTTTAAAGCTCTTTAAACTATTCAGCTTTACAGAATTTTACCCCTGTGTGAAAGCGGGGGGGGGGGGGGGGGGGGGGGGGTAGTATATTAGAGTTGAAGGATGAGTGATATTGATACTGTCCTTGATACTGTAGGAGAGAATCAAGAGATTCATCCTCTTCTATCCTTCCTTTGATATTGATATTTCTTGTGCAGGCTAAATGGCTATGTTTATCCACCTGCCAGCATGCCTATTTCTACGCCCTCATCCAGTTGTTCAGATTTAAGCTCTCTCTCTCTCTCTTTCTCTTTTTTATGACACATTTTGTAACCTTTGATCATATGAAAGACATTGATGATCCTTGTTTAGTAGGACAAACTTGATGCATGTCTGTTGTGGAAAGTAGGCTAAATTATAGGTCACAGAATCACTCCCATTATTTCATGCCTCTTGTGGAAAGAGGGTAAATAGTCAAGTAGTTTTTGTGATATACATCAACAACGCACTCAATCAGTTATTATCAGTCTGACATGACCAAATGCAGTTGTGAACAGGATTCCAAGTTTTATTTCCTTAATAATTATGAAGGCAAATACATAGGCCCTAGGCCTTTGTTCAATCCATTTAAGATAAATAGACATTTATTAATAATATAATCCAAATATTCTGATCCTCATACATGTATATTTAGGCCTAGATCTTCAAAATTGTTGTTTTATCTTTCACCAATTTTTTTTTTTTACTAGAGTCCTGCCAGTGTGGGCCTTGGCCTTTAGAGTACATGTATCTTGTATCTGCACAAACATCAGAATTGTTTCACCATTGTGCTAAAACAATTCCTTTCCCTACTGAAAAGTTTTTTGTGTAGGCATACATCTCAACTAGTAAAAAAACAAAAATCTGTAGTTTTCTGCTGTCAGTGATCCACCCATGACCTAGTAACCTTTGGGGGCATCTTTGATGTCAAGTTTCCTACTTCCAGCTGCCAGCTTGTTGCTATGCTTGTAGCAGATTTCCCATACTTCTTGACATCAAAGATGGAAAGCAAGTGCTTCTATCAAACTGAGATGATCTTGTGTTTTGGTCATGAAACTTGTATTTCTAGAGAAACAATGAATTACATTCTGACATAATTATAATATTATATGGTCTTTTGAAGGGGTAAAATGTGAACAAGACCAAAAAACTAGGCCTGAGTCAGAATGGTTCCCCGACCGGTCCACGCCTGTCACGCTGAAACCCGGGTTTGCATTTTCGATTTCGGGTATTTCCAAACTAATTTTCACACTAATATATATTTGCAATTTACAACTTCAAACATGCAATTCACAAACAGAATTCACTGTAATCCAATTATATTTGCCGCAGAAATTAATGGAAATCATTTCAGACGAAAATAGGTCTTTTTCATGACTCTAAAAACATAAGAGGAACATTCAAGTTTTGCGGTACCAAGAGTGTCCACCTAAGTCAGAATAGGAGTCATTGACCACAAAGCAAAGTTATGTGGGACCATCACACACAAGACGAAAATGATGTTCAGGCTATTAAAATTACAGAGTAGCAGACAATTACCCTCTAAAAATCCTCAAAATTATACCTTACCTGAGATATATATATGGTGAAGGAATGAAAATTAGGGCATTCAGAAGACCATGGATTGTTCTACAAATGCTTGAAGTAAAATGGGAAGTCAAGTTTGCATGCTCGGTGAGCGCGAATACAACCCAAGACTGTAACACACACAGACGAGTGTCGAATATAACTGACGTGATTGGATCAAAGTAAGCTTTAAAACAACTGAAATAATAGAAAATTGTCAATTCTTTGCTCTGGCAAACAATACTATGGGTATCCATAATATCTCAAAGAAATTAATGATATTTGAAGATTAAGAGTGCACTTCATAATGAGATTAGGCAGCCATATTCGACATTGTTCTGAGCGCTAGACTGCAGATGGCAGCAGAGAGGAAGAAATTATGGGCCTTATATGACATGATGGTTCGCTGATCACCTGATCTAGTGCCCACATTTTTTTCTTCTCTGCTGCCAGATCTGCAGTCTAGCGCTCAGAACAAGGTTGAATATGGCTGCCTAATCTTGTTATGAAGTGCCACTCGTAATCCCCAAATATCATTATTTCTTTGAGCTGTTATGGAAATACATAGTATTGTTTGCTAAAGCAAAGTATTGTTCTACAGTAATTTTGTATATTTGTTGTCCCTTACGTGATATTTTTTCGTTGTTTTAAAGCTTGCTTAGATCCAATCATGTCATTTATATTCGACATTCGTCTTTGTGTATTACGTTCTGGGGTTGTATTCGCGAGCACCGAGCATGCAAACTTGACTTCCCATTTTACTTTCGCATTTTTAGAACGATCAAAATGCACATCCATGGTCTCCTGAATGGTTTATTTTCATTCCTTCCTCATGTGTATTTTGGGTAAGGCATATTTTATTCTTGCTGATTTTTAGAAAGTGAATGCATTTTCAGTAATTTAACAGTCTGCTCGGCATGTGTGTGGTAGTACTGGTAGTGTAACTGCTCTCTTATCGATGACTCACATTCTGACTTTCATTTCTGAACGCGCACGGTACCATGAAGCTTGATTTTCTCTTTCAGCCCTCAATTTTAGATCTTTGGCTGGAATTCTAAATATTTTATTTTTATTCTGGAATGTTATTGATACAAGGAAAAGCATTGTTCTATTGATTTTAAGTCAGTAATTGTCGTCTACGTTGCGTTATTAGTTTAGCATTTTTTTACCTTGACTCCCGTCACTGCATATACACTCAATTTTCTGTTGTGGGGGAATTCCCGTTCGGGTACCCGTTGCCTGCCTGAAATTTTCAAGTCAAATCTAGGTTTTGAAAAACCCCTGATGACTCAGGCCTACAAAAAACTTTCCCTAAACTATCAGTTTTATTTTTTGCTGGGTATTGTACAAAAATCAAGTTTTGTAATAACTTGAGAGGTCAGAATTAACAGTGTAGGTCTTCTTTAAATTCAAGAAGGCTACACCTTTTCTTACATTTTTTTTTTCATGTACATACATTCTGATTTTCCATGTAAGGAAATATACATGTAGATTCCTGAAAGGCAATATAAGAATTTAAGGTAGAAGAAAGTGTTTTCACATCCAGTGCCCTTTTAAAAATTTGTATTCAAGTAAACAGAAATATAAGGAAAACTGGCTTGTGATCCTTGGACCTTACCTATATGTAAACATGAGAAAGATTGAACATGATGTCATTTATAGACAAAAATAGGATAATGACTATTGACTCATGATCCTGACTTCCTTGCTCCACATATTTGAACACAGATCCTCAGGTGATGTTTGTACAATGTGTTCAAGGCAGGGTCCATTTAATGAGCTTGTACTAGTTGATGCATTGGTATAAACTTCACTTTACTTTTCCCTTGTATATAGTCTGTGTATAAAAACACCCATTTAGTATTTCGCGATACTACATGTATATTTTTACATTTTTGAAGATCATCTTCTGTGGTTCATTTCTTTGTAATTGGAAACATTCAAAAGTTTCAGTCATAATGATTGTTACAATAGTATGTGAAAAGAAAATTGTGTCTTTTGTTCTACCTTGATATTCAAATCTGTTCAACACATGCATGCAAAAGCAATGTTGTAATTCAATCTCCATTTGTCCTTTTGAATGTGTAATGTTCCAAAACTTTTTGCTGGTTTTTGATGGAGGTTGAAAAAACATGTTTCTCAGTTATTGATTTAGTTGTATTGCCTTTCAGAATCATGTACCATGGCTTTTTTAATTCTGATATCATTTGGCTTCATAAGTTCAAATAAAGTGAGTTACTTTTTTCTAGAGTATAAAAGAATATCAGATGAGAGAAAAATAATTTAGATCACCTTCTCTGTGTACATCCCAAGATAACCATGATCATACTTTACATTCTCAGTGTACAATGTTGCTAAGCAAAATTTTGCAATGCAAAGGCAGATCTATAGAGGAAAAACAGTATGAATTCCTCCCTGACATGGTTTGTTTGGGTGAGCTAAAAACCAGTAAGATCGCTTATCAGTCAGTGCCGAGCTGTAGAAACAGGAGACCATAATGCAAAAGATTTGAGTGCTGTTAGCAATATCTTGGATTTCAGATGTCGTGATAGATGGAGGGTATTTGTTCCATTATTGCATGCCACTTTTGTCCATTTTATGGGATTAGAGTACCTTAGAGGGCCATTTTAGGGAGGATTCTTCTCTTTTCTTTTGTTCATTCTTGGCCCTAGGTATGTAAAGTGGGTTTAACGAGACCTAGCTACTATATGGTTAGATTAGGTTTTATCAAGGAAAGTTGCATAATAGTAGATTTATGGAGGATTATAGATTTTTTGCTATACATGCATACATTAATATTACTTTCTGGATGAAAAGAATTCAAGAAATAAACCCATCTATGACAAGTTGGCAGACCAGCTTGTCGCTGCAGGTTTTGTTAGAAGAACAGAGCAAGCAGTACATACAGTAATTCAAAACTTTCAAAAAAGCTTGCTTGACCTCCCCTCCAGAGGTCAACGTAGCATACGCAGTGCAGGTTTGCAAATCCAGCTGCAGAGCCTGAATTTGCCCAGAGAAAAGAAGCATAAACAGTACCTCGTGAAACTGCTTTTTAGATAAGCGTTTTAGATGAGCGTTTTAGATGAGCGTTTCAAAATGCTCATTCTGCCTTTGCAAAGTAAGCATAAAGGCACCCTATGTCAACAAAAATCTTTCAGGATTTTTGGAACGCTAAACTGGATTTCAGAAAATGAAATATGTGATGCATCACATTATTATCTGGTGACAAAGTAGTTGTAAATTGTGCAGATATACACTACTGGCCAAAATCAATTAGCCGCCTCCTGTAAAAACACGTATTTGACTTTTTCCTCTAGAAATACAACCAAAAACTTTGTACAATGACAATGAAATCATCATTTTCAAACCAAAATTATTTGAAATGACTTATTTCTCTAAAAATCAATCAACAAAATGCATTTTAGTAATAATGATAATAAATCTTTTTACAGTCAATATTTGGTTGGCCCACCTCTTGCCTTGATTAAGGCATTTACGCATTTTGGCATACTGTCAACCAGTTTCTTCAAATATTCAGCTGGGATGACTTTCCACTCGTGTTCAAGTCTTTCCTGTAGGTCTGCTGCATTCCTGAATCTATTTTTTTCAATCTTCCTCCCAATGAAGTCCCACACGTGCTCAATTGGGTTCATGTCAGGACTGTTGCTGGCCATGGGAGAATCTCAAGATGGTTATCTGCTGTCCACTTCTTCACAGCCTTGGCTATGTGACAGGGAGCATTGTCTGGCTGGAATACTGCTTCTCCATCTCCGAATAAATATTTCAGAGATGGTAGAACACTATGGCACGCCATTAGGGAATTAAATATAATTGTTCAACATCAATACAAAATATATTTCACTTTAACAAATATATATTTATCTTTTACAAAATCATTTCACTCCAGTCAATATGTATTTCACTCTTAACAAATATATTTCACTTTTCACAAAATTTCATTTCACTCTTTCACAAATATTCATGTCACGTTTTCACAAAAATCCTTTTCACTTTTAACAAAAATTCATTTCACATTTTACAAAATTACATTTCACTTTTAACAAAATTTCATTTCACTTTTTCACAAAAATCCTTTTCACTTTTAACAAAATTTCATTTCACCTTTCCCCAAAATACATTTCACTTTTCACAAATTTTCATTTCACTTTTCATAAAAAATTCATTTCACTTTTCGCAAAAATTCATTTCACTTTTCACAAAAAATCATTTCACTTTCAAGAGGAAATAAATTCCACTTTAAAAGAAAAATGCATTCCATTTATAGGCCTCTTGTCTCGAAACAACTTTGCTTGTCATGCATCTAGACCCCGATCTGGACCTGCGTGTACATTCCTCTCGTATAATATACATGTGCGTAGTGTGCGTAGAAATCATTCCTCTTTCACCGAAACCATTTCACTGTGATAAAAACCATTTCACTCAGAAAAAAAAAATACGTTCCTCTTTTTTCTCGGCCTAAAGGTGGCGCTATAGCCAGCTAGCTCGAGCTACCACACGTGCCCGGCGCAGCGCGATCGAATCCCATCCAATTTCCGAACGCGACGTCGACGTTACTCCCCATCCTCAGGGGTGTCGCTAGAACATTTTGAATGGGGGGGGGGGGATGACATCCAAATTTGCCGACAAAAATGCTGCACCTTAATCTCCCCCCCCCCCCCCACACACACACAAATAACAATAAAAGAAAATCGCAGATGTAGACAGGGGGGTCGCTAGGGAGGGGGAAGTTTCTGTCGGCAAATGCGCCGCCTCTGTCGGCAAAAAAAAAAGGAGGGCAAAAAAGGGAAAGGGAAGAGGAAAGATTTGATTTGATTTGAATTTATTCAGACATTATAAAAACATGTCTCGGGTAAACAAAAAAGGTTTGACCAACCCATACAAGTCTGTTTCCCGGATATAAACAACAAGTAGATTCAATATCATAAATATATTGCACAAGGTATTATTATAAAAAAATATAAACGAAGACAATAGTGATGATTACAAGTAAAAACAATGTAAGATTGCAGAGTACAAGCTTACTCAGTTGAGGTAAAGCATCTGTGAAATTAACTATGTGGGTTGAGATGGTTATTTAACGCTTTTTTAAACATGCTAAGAGTTTTCATATTGACTACATACTTTGGAAGTTTGTTCCAATCATTTATGGTTTTAGGATAAAATGAGTTCATATAATAATCTGTTCTTGCGAAGGGTACGTGCATCTTTAAGTTATGATCGTTTCTTCCAATTCTGTTCGCAGGTGTGCACCTGTTTTTATGTCCTATATCTATTAAACCATTAACAAGCTTATAATAAAACACAAGTCGGAGGTACTTTCGTCTATTCTCTAGTGTATTCATACTTAACTTTTGTAATAACGTATTATAACTAGTACTCCAGTCTTTGCACATCATTCTTAAATAGCGTTTTTGAATTCGTTCGACTAATTGTTTTTGTGAATTTCTATATGGATCCCATGCTATACAACAATAATCCAAACGTGAGCGTACTAAAGATTCATAAAAAAATTTTAAAACAGATTTTGGACAGTCAACAAAGTTCCTCCGAATAATACCAACAAGTCTATTGCACTTCACATGTAATTCAGATAAAAGGAAAAGGAGAAAAGAGAAAGGAGAAAAAAAAAGATAAGAAAAAAGAAAAGGGAAAGGAAAGGGGAAAAAAAGAAAAAGAAAAGGGGGGAAAAAAGAAGGAAAAGAAAAGGGAAGGAAAGAAAAAGAAGGGAAAAAATTGTATTATTTTTGCTCGCTTGCAAGAACACTGGAATTTCAATACTTTAATATCAAAGGCGTCCCCTTTCAGCAATGGGCTGCAGCCCCCCCCCCCCCCCCCTTCCCTCGAAGATTTTCAAAAGTTCCGATATTCATATTCGGGCAGCGAGGTGCTTGAATATCCAATTTTTGTGAAGCATTGCAAGGTTCCCAGATAATAATATTATGTAACTTGTGTATGCACAGGCGTAGCCAGGATTTTTCAATAGGGGGGGGGGGGGGTGAAGGATCCAACCGCGTAGCCAGGATTTCATTTTGGAGGGGCGGTTGTGAGCACGCGAAGCGTGCGAAATTGCTGATGACTAGGGGTGGGTGCAGGGAGGGAGGGGGAAGT